>OZ038462.1:33318323-33885979 GCA_964036295.1 Plumapathes pennacea
GTATATACTGAATGTTTACAAGCCGGTTGATTTTCAAGTGCGAGTTTTGAGAATTTAATACCTGAAAATGAAACGACATTTTGTTGTTGAACAAGCAGATCGAGTTAACTGTATTTCTCGGAAACATGTACAAATAATTAGTTGAAACTACTGTCAGGGGTGGATTTATTGACTGTGTGATGTTCATGTCGTGTTGAAGCATGTCCCTTCTTTCAGAAAGCAAATACTAAGGCCCTGTTTATATGTCAGACAGTTGGCCCGGGGATCAGACCTGAGTCACCCTCCTTTCTGAGTCAACCCTGGGCACGCCAACTATTCATACATTTCTTTATAAATCGAAGCGAGTGTTTACATGACAAATCACAATTTGTCTTGGGGGACAGGGTGACCCTGGTGGGACACGTTTAAGAGAAAGTTGAAAGAATATGTTTTACATATAGGAATATAAGGACTTCTTTGGGAAACATCACTATATAAGATAGAACTTCATAGTTGTAATACACTACAAGATAGCCACCATGGGGAAATAGGTCAATTTGCATCACTTTATTTTGTAATTAGGAAGGGGATCTCCTCAGAAAAGCTCAACTGCGCTTGCAGAGATCTCCTGCCACCAAGTACTGATACTGATTAAAGTTAAGATGTACATCACCTGTAAAAGTGTGGTGATTTTAATGAAAGGAACTTTTTTCCATGTACATACTCGAGGGAGGGACAACTTTCGTTAAAAACAAAGTTTTGACATAATCAAAAACACAGAGAGCACATTAAGAAGGTCTTCCTTTGGTCCGTAATCCGTGGCCAAGTTACTAAATATATATACAGATGGTTTTTGAAATGCAAGAGCTTATTTCAAAGATACTTAAATATTATTATGGTATTTTAAAGTAAACCTTTTTTTTTGCAATGACAACACCTAATTGAACCAGACGTACTGTATATAAAACAATGATGGCTTTTCATTCAATTGAGTGGGCATGATTAATTGCGTACCCAGTAAACAATAGCTTACTTAACATTACATAAGTTTAGTTCAAGTTTCAAGTTTTATTTTATTGTATATTCATCTACAGTAATAGGCTAAGGGTCTCCACAGATGAGGCAAATTGTTTTTGACATCTATTTTCAATTGACAACTGAAATTAATCAACAACTACAAAATCGTTTTAAAACACCCAAGTTTAGTTGTCGCAATAAAGTGCTGCTGACTTGCAACATTGTTGGCGTTGCTACAAAAGGAGTGTAGTTATCGATAACTTATTCACAGGCTAAAAAGAGTGAGTTGTTGATCACAAAACTGCCACGTTTGTTATTGACAACTAAATTAGTTTTCCTTTTGAAAAAGAAAACTGTTTTGTTGTCGACAACTTTACATTTCATTGTTTGTTATTGATAACTAGATTCACTGATGAGATTTTTTGTTATCAATAACTAAACTGTTATCAATAAAAGTTTACCTCATCTGTAGAGGCCCTACATACATGTATATATATATATATATATATATATGTATGTATGTATTTACTATCGGCTGTTTGAAACCCCACTATTTCGCACTTTTTTAATTTCCTGTGTGACTTCGAAATAGTGGTGTATATAAATAAGACTTATAGTAGCACATTAAGAAATACGTACAATGCAGCATTATGCATTGCAACCATAGAAGAATATTGCAGCATGCTTTAGTTTGATCCAATTAAATTTAATACTTTAGATCATGTTCAGGTTATACCTGGTAAAGTCCTGGGCTGCCAATCTAACCATATATTAGATGGGACTTTACCGCGGCAATTATGTTGGCACACATCTTGAATCAGTTCTATCTGGATGAAGCTGCTTACACTCAACTTGGACGATTTTTGTCAACATTTTTACGTATCTGTTTGATGAATTTAAACCCATTCAGAATTGGTTAATACAAGTAAAGAAGGGCAAGTGCAAGCAACCTATTTGTAAGTCATAAAGTTTAAAAGTTAGCCTATAAACATTTACTGCATATGTATGATGAGTGCAGGGGTTGGAGCAGAGGACAAGTTTTTATAGTATAGTAGATATTCTTGTAATGTTTATTATTTTGAATAACTGATGCGTAGTATTTCTTTCTAATAAATACAATAATTATTTCTTTTGTATTCCAGGTACACAGCAATCTTCAGGTAAAGTGATGTTTATTTTAATATTTAATAAAATTTAAAAAGTTTATAAATATATTGTTTTGCAAAAGACAAATCAATGACACATCTATCTATTTAGTCAACAGATAATTCTGTGTAATATAGTAGCATAGGGAAACCATGAGGCCGCCAAGTGGTTTCCCGCTAATCGAGAGTAGACTTAGAGTAGTCTTGCTTTATGTATAAATTAGTTGTTTATATATCTTGTGACTACTGTTGTAGCATACCCAGTTGATTTGATTTTGGGGCATGAGTTTTAGGCTTAAGTGGCAATTTTCTTGATTACACATACTTAGGTCCTGGTACTCCTTCAAATGTGAAAATTTCAAGCATATCTGCATCTTCTATAAATTTGACATGGGATAAACCATCTGATGGAAGTGGCAGTCCTATTCAGGGTTACAATGTCAAATGGAAGGTGGTCGGTTCATCAGACTTTAAAGAGAAATTTGTAACAAGTGAACAAGCAACACTGAGTGTGAAGCCCTTCACTTCATACAATATCCAAATTCAGGCAAAGAGCAATGTGACAGGAGGTTGGTCTACAACATCTTTTACGACACCTGAGTCAGGTATGTGACTGTACAGAAGTGCCACATTTACAGACTGCAATATGCTGGCCTGTGAACAGGCTCTCTCGTCTACAGCCGCGTGGAGTCTGGGGAAGAGGTTGGCGGGGAGGGAGAGCTTGTGAACACTCCTTTGGCAACGCCACCATTCCACCCCTGTCACGCTCGAATGGCTGTCAAGTTAAAATTATTTCTCACGCTTTGCGTACATGTTTTTTTTTTTTTTTTTTTTTTTTTGCCTGTTCACACCGGCTATGCATCACGGGGAGATGAAGTTCTTTTGCTTTTGCAATACTCTGTGCCTGTCGTGGCACCAAAGCAAGGAATTTTAATGACCGAATTTTAAGTTTCTGTTGGAATTGTGGTAGTTAAATGTATTCATAATCACACACAGGACAGGCTCTGCTTAGTCATCACAGAATTCGCTCTGTCAAATTCAGGTCCAATCATAGGAATTAGGAAATTGGCCTTTCATATTAACTGAGGTTCTTAATTTCATTTCCAAAGTTCTTTTCGCTGTCTGAGTTTCGATATAAAAATTCGGTTGGAAAGGCTGCAGTTTAAATATTCATAATCTTACGCACTAAAAATCACTCATATTTACACAGGCACCACAACTTTTCAGCATTTTTTCTCAGCCCGAGTCGTCACCAAAAAAAAGCTAATGTTCCGTCGGTCGCTCCTTTCAAAACATTTTATGTTCACAGTGTATGATGGCTTGTCGGCGAGTAAAACAACATTATTGGACGATTGTATGTTTTCCCTTCTTCTTTGAAGCAATTGACAGGAGGATGTGCGCACTTCCCCGATGATAGCATAACCTTGTTCAATCGGAAAAGGCGATGCCATGTTTCTTTGCGATATGTAAATTTAAATCGACATGTCACTGTCAACAACTCAGTGATTGACCAATCAGAGCCTGATACCAGATTCTGGTATCACGGAATGGCAGTTTGATAGAAGTGTTCACAGGCTCTCCTCCCGCCAAACTCTCAACCAGACCTCGTGCGGCCATAAGAGAGAGAAACCTGTTCACAGGCTAGCAATATGCACACTGCAGATATTTTTTAGCTCCTTGAAATGATTTAACAGTCCGACCACTTAAGAAAATTCTGTTATTATTGAGCATGTTCTGTTAGACACTATGGCATTCAAATTCTCACTCAGTTGGTATACATTGTAATTAATATATTTTTTGTTTCCTGGGGGGAGGGGGGGGGGGTTGTTGTGCCATGACTGATACCACCAGTATGTACATAACTGTAGTTTTAAAAGCCTTAGTTTGTTTGAGCAAATTTGTAGGAAAATCTACTATCCCAATGAAGAGCTGTAGAGTACAATTGTACAAGCTGGTTTATACTCAAATTTTACATTTGGTTTTCTTTGTTTCATTGCAGTACCAACTGGTGAACCTCAAAATTTGTTAGTGAAAGCAAATGATTTTCTCTCCCTTAATGTCTCATGGGAGGAGATACCAGCAGACAAGAAGAATGGTGTGATAACAAAATATGTGGTGGAGTACAAAAAACATGGGACTTCAACTGTTAAAAGTGTGAATGCCCAGGGAAGCACATTTTTTGTCAAACTAAACAACCTGGAACCTGCTTATTATGTTGTGAGTGTTGCAGGATATACATCAGTTGGTGCAGGGCCTAAAGCAACACACTCACCAGTGCTTACTATGGAGGGAGGTAAGAGAAACAGCAAAGATCCTATATTTACTTTTTTGCTTTTATTTATACTCCTGCCTTACAGGCTTACATGTTCTGGTTATTAATAAGTAACAGACATAATAATATTGACAGTGATGTTTATTTGAGAAATGTTTATTTAAGAAATATACAACACATTCCCGTCAGCCTTCTCAAAACCAGGCGGTTGGCGGCTCATTGAGCCGCCTCGTCTGATACTTTGACCGCCTCCGTCACATCATTTTCTAACAACAACAATTTCTTATAAACACGCAGTCAAGCAGATGCTGATTTTCTGAGAGATGCATTGAGTCCAAACTCACATAGAATCATGTGTCTGGATCCAGGTAACTGCTTATCGTCAGGCAAATTCACTCCAGTAAATAAATCACCATGATTTTACTGAAAAACAAGTGCAGTTTCGAAATATCTGGGCAACGTCACTTCTGTACCACCATTTTGAATGGTGGCTGGTTTTTGCACAATGGCTTTGATGCACAATGGCTTTGTTGCAAAGCAATGTGCTGACTTAAACGACTGCGGGCAGCGGGAGAGAGAGAAGCGAACAGGAATAAAGATAACATTTTTTGCCAAAGCGCCAAGAAAGGAAGGACTATTTTGCATATGACATATCTACAGATTTACATTCATTTACTGAATGCACGCTCTTAGCAGTTTACTCGGATTTCATTTTGTATTGATTTCCGAATACGTCTCGGTAATTTCTGTCAGTACAATCCGGTAATGCACAGTTTTTCCGGCCTAATGCTGAACCAGTCATCGAGTTAGTTCAACACTCAAATATAATGGTTAACTTTATTCTCATTGTGTTTCTTTCCTGGCCTGCTGGTTTTGAGAAGGCTAAAGTCCTGTAGTGGACAAAACCACATTTGTCAATTATCGTTTATACTTGATTTAGAATATAGTAAAAAGACATGATTGAAACATTTAAAGGGGTACTTTGACCAAAATCGGACCATCACTTAAATTCAATTAAAAACAGTCAAAAACAATCTTTAGCACACCACTAACAATCCTACCAAACCGTTTGCCGAAATTATTTTTGGAAGTGCCACTTTTTGACCTCTGTTTTTCTTGAGCCGTGAATAAATCGATAATTCCGAGTGGGGATTGGAGAGACCGGCGTGACGTCATCTTACCAACGCAAAGTATCACAACTATAAGGGATGTATGAAGTTTTGCAGAAGAGCGCGTGTAATTCTTGATTGAAATCGAAGTAGAATTTGGAATTTTCAAAGAAAACTGCACAACATGCCAGGTAGGTGTGTAGTGCAGGGCTGCGACAGCAAGTCCAACCCGAAAGAGGGCATTTCCCTTCACATTTCGCTCAACAATAAAGCGCTGTGCGCGATGTGGAAGAACGGTTTGTGCTACTTCATCGCAAGAACTTCAATCCTGGTGATCGCTTCCCTGTCTGCTCGAAGCATTTCGAAGAGAGCTGTTTTTCAAGGCTCCACCAAGAAGGTTTTCTCCAGCAGACTGATTCCAGGATCAGTCCCCACAATTTGGAGAGCAACTAAAGATCGAGGCGAAAGTGCAAGAGATCGTCGTAAGTCTTGACGAGGGAATTTTTTCGAAGTTTGAGCAGTTTAAGAGTCCCAAAATTTGCAAACTGTCATCAAACTGCTTTCTTAGATGTTTCGTTTAGCAGAAATTGCAAGAACTGGACTTTCGCATCGCACGCTGTGGCGGCGTGACAACTTGTTATGAGTCCATTCGAGTAAATTTGAAGCATTTTTCGGACTGATGCAACTAAAAACCATACTATTACAAGCGTTAGTGAATACAAAAAGGCGGTGTTCAATGTGATTGTTGTAGCTTAATAAAACGGTCAAGTTAACTAGACGGCGGCTTTTCATATAGACATAACGCCGGGCGGAATCACACAACAGTCGGCATGTCAAATCAACGTAATTGTATTTATTCAAAATAGTGGCACTGCATACGATCTATGAATTTCACTTTACATTAAAACCCATGCATTTACTAGATCCTTCAATAATCTGATAGAATCAAAAAGTTCATGTTGATTTTGCAGTAGTTTGTGTGCTACTGACTTCGTAAATTTCCGAGTTCTGAAGTGTGTTAAAATTAATAATGATCTTACCACGTTCCAAAATTTACTTCTCGGCTGAATCTTTTCTTGAATTCGGCTTCTTCTTCGACCTTGACTTGCTCGACGTACGCCGCTAGTTCTTCGATGTTTTAATAGAATTGAAATGTTTTGACAGAATCGAAAAGTTCATGTTGATTTTGCAGTAATTTGAGCGCTACCGTCTTCGTAAATTTCCGAGTTCTCAAGCGACATTAATAATGGTCTTACCACGTTCCAAAATTTACTTCTCGGCTGAATCTTTTCTTGAATTCGGCTTCTTGTTCTTCTTCGACTGTGACTTGCTCGACGCACACCGCTAGTTCTTCTTCCGTGGCAGCTGCTTCAAAGACTGTCGTCGTACGCAAACGTACTGCCTTCAACACTTGAATGTACATGTCAAACATCTAACAATGACTCGTGAGTCGATAAAATAGAAGAATTCGAAGAAATTATCAATGAAAGTTCGCTCTCACTCGAAGACATTTGCAAAGAAATGTGTGTGAAGTCCGCGTCTCGTTGGTAAGATGACGTCAGAGTGGTAAACCGCTGGCCCGAAATATTTATTCACGGCCAACATGGCGGACAGGCGTTTTAGCCTCCTTTGAATTAATATATCTCGGGAGTCTTACATCTGAAAAAAAAGTTTTTGGGACATTTTGCTATTCATACCATACACTTTCATTTAAAGTGGTTAAAATAGTATTTCAAAGTGGTCCGATTTTGGTCAAAGTACCCCTTTAAACATCTGAAAAAGTGCTCACAAATGCTGGACACGGCATTTAAGGAGAGCCTAAATTTCAAAATTTTCCCGGGGGAGCATGCCCCCGGACCCCCCTAGCAATTCGTGCCTTCGGCACTCAACCAAGCCTACTCCTCCTAGCAAATAACCTACTCTTCCAAAACATTTTGAGAAGGCTGTCCCGTGTGTCAAAATACAGCAAACTCTCTCTAAGGCGAACACCCTCAGGACTGTATTTAGTGTCCGCCTTAGAGAGAGTTTAGTTACAGAGAAACAAGTGAAAATGGGCAAAGACCAAATCTGCATGCTGTCCGCCTTAGAGAGGCCGTGTCCACTTGAGAGGTGTCCGCTTAGAGAGAGTTGACTGTAATTATTCTACTTTTGTGTTTACAGTGTTTTATGCAACTTTTCTCTTGCAGCCCCATCTGCTGCACCCGAGAATTTACAAGTTAAATCAAATGCTGCACTCTCGCTTGATGTCACATGGCAGGATATACCTAAAGACAAGAGGAATGGAATTATAAAAGGATACCGAGTGAAATACAAAGTGTCTGGAAGTTCTAACAGTCCCACAGATAAGGATGTCTTTGCCCCAATGTTGACAGTCAGACTAGACAAACTTGAGTTTGGTGATTACGAGGTGACAGTGAAAGGGTATACAAGCAAAGGATTTGGTCCTGAGACTGCACAAGTGCAAGCAAAGACTAAGGAGGGAGGTATGTGGCTCAGCTGTATTTTCACACAAACTGTACAACCTATATGTGCCATAGAAGCTTTCCGGAAGTATGCATGAGCTTATATAGCCATGTTTTACTGGCCCAGTTAGTTTAAACAGTGTAAACTGTCAGGGAAATCTACTGCCTGACTGAAAAGCCTGCTAGCCCCTGGTTAGTGGACATGGCTTTCTTCACAACCTGCATCCTGGATAATTTTAGGTGTTTATTTTTACACTGAACTCCTGCATTGTGAACACAGCTTTTCTTTGGTTCAAAGTAAAAATGGCTTGATTGGTAAAGATGGCACTGGAGTTCTGCAGTGAGTGTGAACCTTGCAGGGGAGTTTTAGCAGCCAGAATTGAGGAATTGTGCTGCTCTGCTGACTTCTGGGTTGTCTATAATATGTTGTGGTGTGTATACACTACTGTCCTGCAGTCTATACCTATTTGCTGTTCACCAGTGCAAAAAAATCACAGTAACACCCATAGCATTTTTACCTTGCATAAATTATTTTATCTTGCATAAATTATTAACTTAGAACTCTCAAAGCATAACTTAATTTTGTCAAAAATTTACAGTATATTATTTTCCTTAGGTCCAACTCCACCTCTTCAGGTGGCAGTCAGGGCAGCTTCATCAAAAAATATTACTGTCACCTGGCAGGCCCCACAGAAAGCAAATGGAATTTTACAGCACTACATCATAAAATATGGAACAGGAGAGGACAACTTGGATAAACAGAAATTAGTGGACAAGACGTCTACTAGCTACATGTTAAGTAATCTTGAAGAGTTTACAACATACTACATTCAGATTCATGGAGAGACGAGTGTTTCTGGTGAACCATCGGCAAAGTATTCTGCCAGAACAGATGAAGATGGTGAGGAAATTTAGAGCAATCGTTTGTTTGAGCCAATATTCTTTTTTACTTAGAGTAACCCATCTTACTTGCACACATAAGACGATCCTTATGTAACCCCACTAATAACAGTTTGACGAATGATGTCATATTTTTTTTCTATAATATAGAACGAAACTTCTTCATGGATCTTTGTAGGCAAAATCTCTCAGAGTTCATTTTACCTTTTATTTTGGGTGGTGGGTAGTATGGGAGGAAGCCTGTTGTGATGCTAATTATTATTATTATTATTATTATTATTATTATTATTATTATTATTACTTTTATTATTATTATTATTATTATTATTATTATTATTATTATTATTATTATTATTATTATTATTATTATTATTATTATTATTATTATTATTATTATTATTATTATTATTATTATTATTATTATTACTTTTATTATTACTAGCGGGACCCCCGTACAATACGGGGATCGGGTAATCGAATTTCTTTTTTCCTAATATTTTTTGTCTTTTTTTTCCTTTTTGAATTCCATTTTGAGCATCTCGAACTCAATTTCAACCGTATTCGACTGTTTACCGCGTCAAAATACAAATTTTCCTGTAGCGCATGTACCACTCGACCGTACTCGACTCGTCGAACCACCGATCGTCCGACATCCAAATCTTACCGTTTTTTGAACATGCGGCAGCATCACCCCGCCATCCAGTCAGTTGACACTCTGAAATTCTCTTTCTAAACTCAAACGGAATTCTCACCTTCAGTAATCGCGTCCCGTGGGCTTGGTTGAAAGGCCAGGGTCGAGAAGATTTCTGGCCTGCTTTTCCCGGCGATTCAATTCGAATTGACGATACAGTAATTATGACTAACGATCGTACGCGAGCATTAATGTGGCGTCAGAAAATTTAAATCGCGCATTATCTAATTACCGGTTTAATTTGTTACGTCACCAATGGAAATTATAACAATTTGTTACACACACACACACACACACACACACACATGAGCCGCGGTCAGCGGTTGCTTAGCGTATTATTATATAGAGACTAGCAGGACCCCCGTAAAATACGGGGATCGGGTGATCGAATTTCTTTTTTCCTAATATTTTTTGTCTTTTTTTTCCTTTTTGAATTCCATTTTGAGCATCTCGAACTGAATTTCAACCGTATTCGACTGTTTACCGCGTCAAAATACAAATTTTCCTGTAGCGCATGTACCACTCGACCGTACTCGACTCGTCGAACCACCGATCGTCCGACATCCAAATCTTACCGTTTTTCGAACATGCGGCAGCATCACCCCGCCATCCAGTCAGTTGACACTCTGAAATTCTCTTTCTAAACTCAAACGGAATTCTCACCTTCAGTAATCGCGTCCGTGGGCTTGGTTGAAAGGCAGCGGTCGAGAAGATTTCTGGCCTGCTTTTCCCGGCGATTCAATTCGAATTGACGATACAGTAATTATGACTAACGAACGTACGCGAGCATTTGTTGAGTCAGAAATTCAAACCACGCATTATCTAATTACCGGTTTAATTTGTTACGTCACCAATCGAAATTACCAATTTGTTACACACACACACACACACACACACACACATGAGCCGCGGTCAGCGGTTGCTAAGCGTATTATTATATAGAGAAGAGATAGAGAAGATCTCTATATCTCTATATAATAATACGCTTAGCAACCTAGCAGGACCCCCGTAAAATACGGGGATCGGGTGATCGAATTTCTTTTTTCCTAATATTTTTTGTCTTTTTTTTCCTTTTTGAATTCCATTTTGAGCATCTCGAACTGAATTTCAACCGTATTCGACTGTTTACCGCGTCAAAATACAAATTTTCCTGTAGCGCATGTACCACTCGACCGTACTCGACTCGTCGAACCACCGATCGTCCGACATCCAAATCTTACCGTTTTTCGAACATGCGGCAGCATCACCCCGCCATCCAGTCAGTTGACACTCTGAAATTCTCTTTCTAAACTCAAACGGAATTCTCACCTTCAGTAATCGCGTCCCGTGGGCTTGGTTGAAAGGCAGCGGTCGAGAAGATTTCTGGCCTGCTTTTCCCGGCGATTCAATTCGAATTGACGATACAGTAATTATGACTAACGATCGTACGCGACCATTTGTTGCGTCAGAAATTCAAACCACGCATTATCTAATTACCGGTTTAATTTGTTACGTCACCAATCGAAATTATATCAATTTGTTACACACACACACACATGAGCCGCGGTCAGCGGTTGCTAAGCGTATTATTATATAGAGATTATTATATAGAGATTATTATTATCTCTATATAATAATACGCTAAGCAACCGCTGACCGCGGCTCATGTGTGTGTGTGTGTGTGTGTGTGTGTGTGTAACAAATTGATATAATTTCGATTGGTGACGCAACAAATTAAACCGATAATTAGATAATGCGCGACTAGCGGGACCCCCGTAAAATACGGGGATCGGATTTCTTTTTTCCTAATATTTTTCCTGCATCTCGAACGCAGTTTACCGCGTCAAAGTACAAATTTCTGTAGTGCATGTATACCACTCGACCGTACTCGACTCGTCGAACCACCGATTGGTCGACATCAAAATCTCCCCGTTTTTCAAACATGCGGCCATCCAGACACCTGACAGCTGAAATTCTCTTTCTAAACTCAAACGGAACTCTCACCTTCAGTAATCGCGTCCCGTGGGGCTTGGTTGAAAGGCAACGGTCGAGAAGATTTCTGGCTTGCTTGTCCCGGCGATTCAATTTGAATTGACGGTATGGTAGTTGTGACTAACGAGTACGCGAGCATTAATGTTGCGTCAGAAATTTAAACCACGACGTTATCTAATTACCGGTTTAATTTGTTACGTCACCAATCGAAATTATATCAATTTGTTACACACACACACACACACACACACACACACACACACACATGAGCCGCGGTCAGCGGTTGCTTAGCGTATTATTATATAGAGATAATAATAATCTCTATATAATAATCTCTATATAATAATACGCTTAGCAACCGCTGACCGCGGCTCATGTGTGTGTGTGTGTGTGTGTGTGTGTGTGTGTGTGTGTAACAAATTGATATAATTTCGATTGGTGACGTAACAAATTAAACCGGTAATTAGATAATGCGTGGTTTGAATTTCTGACGCAACAAATGGTCGCGTACGATCGTTAGTCATAATTACTGTATCGTCAATTCGAATTGAATCGCCGGGAAAAGCAGGCCAGAAATCTTCTCGACCGCTGCCTTTCAACCAAGCCCACGGGACGCGATTACTGAAGGTGAGAATTCCGTTTGAGTTTAGAAAGAGAATTTCAGAGTGTCAACTGACTGGATGGCGGGGTGATGCTGCCGCATGTTCGAAAAACGGTAAGATTTGGATGTCGGACGATCGGTGGTTCGACGAGTCGAGTACGGTCGAGTGGTACATGCGCTACAGGAAAATTTGTATTTTGACGCGGTAAACAGTCGAATACGGTTGAAATTGAGTTCGAGATGCTCAAAATGGAATTCAAAAAGGAAAAAAAAAGACAAAAAATATTAGGAAAAAAGAAATTCGATCACCCGATCCCCGTATTTTACGGGGGTCCTGCTAGGTTGCTAAGCGTATTATTATATAGAGATATAGAGATCTTCTCTATCTCTATATAATAACTAGCGGGACCCCCGTAAAATACGGGGATCGGATTTCTTTTTTCTAACCCTAACATCAAAATCTCTCTGTAGTACATAATCGATCGACATCAAAAGCTCCCCGTTTTTCGAAATTCTTTTCTTTCTTTTCTCCTTTTTGAATTCAATTTCGAGCATTTCAAACGCAGTTTACCGCGTCAAAGTACAAATGTCCCTGCAGTGCATGTACCACTCAATCATACTCGACTCGTCGAACCACCGATCGTCCGTCATCAAAATCCTCCCGTTTTTCGAACATGCGGCAGCATCACCCCGCCATCCAGTCAGTTGACACTCTGAAATTCTATTTCTGCACTAAGACGGAATTCTCACCTTCAGTATTCGCGTCCTCGGAAAGGCTACGGTCGAGAAGATTTCTGGCTTGCTTGTTTGCTTGCTTGATTCAATTCGAATCGACGATATGGTAATTATGACTAACGAGTAGGCAAGCATTGGTTGCGTCAGAAATTCAAGCACATTATCTAATTACCGGTTTAATTTGTTACGTCACAAATCGAAATTATATCAATTTGTACTCGACTCGTCGAACCACCGATCGTCCGACATCAAAATCTTCCCGTTTTTCGAACATGCGGCAGCATCAGCCTGATATCCAGACATCCTGACAGCTGAAATTCTCTTTCTAAACTCAAACGGAACTCTCACCTTCAGTAATCGCGTCCCGTGGGGCTTGGTTGAAAGGTAACGATCGAGAAGATTTCTGGCTTGCTTGTCCCGGCGATTCAATTCGAATTGACGGTATAGTAATTATGACTAACGAGTACGCGAGCATTAATGTTGCGTCAGAAATTCAAACCACGACATTATCTAATTACCGGTTTAATTTGTTGCGTCACCAATCGAAATTATATTAATTTGTTACACACACACACACACACACACACACACACATGAGCCGCGGTCAGCGGTTGCTTAGCGTATTATTATATAGAGATTTAAATTTCTTACGCAATTAATGCTTGCCTACTCGTTAGTCATAATTACCATATCGTCAATTCGAACTGAATCGCCGGGAAAAGCAAGCCAGAAATCTCTCAACAAAGCCCACGGGACGCGATTACTGAAGGTGAGAATTCCGTTTGAGTTTAGAAAAAGAATTTCAGAGTATCAAGTGACTGGATGTCGGGCTGATGCTGCGGCATGTTCGAAAAACGGGAAGATTTTGATGTCGGACGATCGGTGGTTCGACGAGTCGAGTATGATCGAGTGGTACATGCACTACAGGGACGTTTGTACTTGGACACTGCAAACTGCGTTCGAAATGCTCAAAATGGAATTCGAAATGGAAAAAGAATTTCAGAGTGTCAAATGTCTGGATGGCGGGCTGATGCTGCCGCATGTTCGAAAAACGGGGAGATTTTAATGTCGGACGATCGGTGGTTCGACGAGTCGAGTATGATCGAGTGGTACATGCACTACAGGGACGTTTGTACTTTGACGCGGTAAACAGTCGAATACGGTTGAAATTGAGTTCGAGATGCTCAAATTGGAATTCAAAAAGGAAAAAAAGACAAAAAATATTAGGAAAAAAGAAATTCGATCACCCGATCCCCGTATTTTACGGGGGTCCTGCTAGTTATTATTATTATTATCATCTCTATATAATAATGCGCTAAGCAACCGCTGACCGCGGCTCATGTGTGTGTGTGTGTGTGTGTGTGTGTGTAACAAATTAATATAATTTCGATTGGTGACGCAACAAATTAAACCGGTAATTAGATAATGTATTTGAATTTCTGACGCAACATTAATGCTCGCGTACTCGTTAGTCATAATTACTATACCGTCAATTCGAATTGAATCAAGCAAGCAAACAAGCAAGCCAGAAATCTTCTCGACCGTAGCCTTTCCGAGGACGCGAATACTGAAGGTGAGAATTCCGTCTTAGTGTAGAAATAGAATTTCAGAGTGTCAACTGACTGGATGGCGGGGTGATGCTGCCGCATGCAATTAGATAATGCGTGGTTTGAATTTCTGACGCAACAAATGCTCGCGTACGATCGTTAGTCATAATTACTGTATCGTCAATTCGAATTGAATCGCCGGGAAAAGCAGGCCAGAAATCTTCTCGACCGCTGCCTTTCAACCAAGCCCACGGGACGCGATTACTGAAGGTGAGAATTCCGTTTGAGTTTAGAAAAAGAATTTCAGAGTGTCAACTGACTGGATGGCGGGGTGATGCTGCCGCATGTTCGAGAAACGGGAGGATTTTGATGTCGGACGATCGGTGGTTCGACGAGTCGAGTATGATCGAGTGGTACATGCACTGCAGGGACGTTTGTACTTTGACGCGGTAAACTGCGTTTGAGATGCTCGAAATTGAATTCAAAAAGGAGAAAAGAAAGAAAAGAATTTCGAAAAACGGGGAGCTTTTGATGTCGATTGATCGGCAATTCACCGAGTGGTACAGTAGAGTGGTTATGTACTAAAGAGAGATTTTGATGTTAGGGTTAGAAAAAAGAAATCCCGATCCCCGTATTTTACGGGGATCCCGCTAGTTATCATTATTATTATTATTATCATTATCATTAAACTATTATTTTTATTTTTATTATAAGGGCAACCCAGAAAGCTTTCTTTTGAAGTTGTTGGTAAAATCTACTCAGCAGACACGGCTTTCGTCAAGTCCTGATTAATTATTTTTATTGTATTTATTAGTACAAATAATTAAGCAACAGTGCAACTGCTTTCACTTATAGTACTGCTAACTTTTGTTTCAGTGCCAAGTTCCTCCCCACAGATCAACACACAGACATCAAAGGCTATTGATGCTCACACAATCCGTGTCGAATGGAGCAAGCTTCCTGAACAGGATCGTAATGGTGTAATCTTGGGGTATCGAGTGACCTATGGATATAAAGAGGAGGATCCTTCAGGCCTGTTAAATGTCACTAATGGCGACACAACACACACAAGAATAACTGGATTGAAGACTTACACGAACTATTGCATACGAGTTGTGGCATTCACAAAGGTTGGAGATTCAAAGGCAGGCGATTGTGAGTGGATAGAGTCTGGACAGTCAGGTAATAGCAAGTCAAGCTTTTTCTTATTTAAAAGGAAGTATACACTACGAAAGTACTGTGAACATTGTTTGACCCAATCCATTAGCGTAATATCGTTCCTTGAACAAGTGGGTCCTGGTTACCATAAATGCTTTTCTAACAGCCATCTTATTATAATAACTGTAATGGATTGAGCAACTATCCTTGTGTGCGGCTCAAACGTAAAATCTGATTTGGACATACTGAACGCCGTAAAGGCGAATGTGTTGGCGACGGTTCGAGCGTTGAATATTTATTATTTTTCATCAGAGCATGACAATTGTCAGTTTATGAACCCAACATGAAGTTTTGTTTTCTCTGCCACACCAGGACCAAGTGCCCCAAGAAATGTATCAGCGGACGTTAAATCCTCAGAATCAATTCTGCTCAAGTGGAGGGAACCAGAAGACAAAAACGGCGAGATCAAGAAATATGTAATAACCTACGCAGTTGTGGGAGATAAAGACAGTACTCAAGAAGTAACAGGCAAATCATACGAGTACATGTTCAAAGGGCTGAGGAAGTTTACAGAGTATTCTTTCAGTGTGCAAGGAGTGACAACACAAATGGGAAATTTATCCGCATTGGTCAAGGCCACAACCTTGGAGGACGGTATGTAACATTCATTGTTGTGTTATTTGCTTTAATATATTGCAGGAAGGTACTCCTTAAATTTTTGGGTGGGAGTGTGCCGCCCGGTATTGAAGACCTGTACCCTATTTAAGACCAAAATTTACGATTTCCGACCCTATTTCAGACCAGAAGTTGCGATTCTCGACCCTATTTCAGACCAAAAGGTACGATTTTTGACCATTTTCAGACCAAAGACTCAAAATCGTTACCCTATTTCAGACTAAAATGGGGCGGCACATACCCCCCCCCCCTCCCCCTCCCCCTCTCCCCCTCCTCCCCCTTCTTCTCCCCTTCTCCCCACGAGGATGCTTAGACGATCTAAGCATCCTCGTTCCCAGGTTTTTTGCCTTATAGGAAAATGAGCCTGGGAACGTGGGTGCGATCTAAGTTTTTCTGAAACGCAAACCTGACTTTTGAAAGAACAGCGTTTTACACGTTATAAGGTGTTATTTTGTATTGTCTTTTCTTTAGCTCCAAGTGCCCCAACTGAACTCTTTGTTTCCTTGAGTACTGATAAAAAGATCTCCCTAACGTGGAAGAAACCACTGCAGCCCAATGGAATCGTGAGGCGCTACAACATCAGAACCTTTGAAACAAAGAGTGGAACACAGTTTGGAGGAGTTCTGAAAGTAGATGTTGACGACCACTGCAAAAATGGTCATTGTTCGTACACTGTGACAAACCTAAAGCCCTACAGAGAGTTCACTTTTATGGTTCAGGCAGTGACAATAAAGCCTGGAGACAGCATCAATCGCACCGCTAGTACAAAAGAAGGAGGTACGGCACTGACAATTTTTAGTTACGTCACATTTCACTCAAGACATACTATTATTCAGTCATGCTTAAGTTAATTCTTTCAGCAAGGCTTTCGGATGGCTTTCGTAAACCAAATGCAACGCTGACAAAACGAAAATGCCCGGCAAGCATCTCCACCCTTTTTTATGTGGGACACTACCGAACCCACCCCCTACCCCCTACCCACAGACAAGCTAGCAGTACGGCATCGCCACTTGCGTGAGATGATTGTTATCGGGTTTCCATTTTTGTTCCTGATTGGCAAAGAACGCAGAGTATCCGAGGATCGCGGGTGACTGGGAACTGAGCCTACCAAGAACACTGCTTAACTTATTTAAAAGTGAAGGAAATTATTCAACATCGAACGCAGTTAGCACGATTACTTCCGACAGTCATCTCGGCTTTGACACATTTTCACTCACATCATCATTTGTTCTTTTAGCTCCTAGTGCACCCACAAATGTCCAGGTATCATTGCGAGGGGAAACCATCAAAGTCACGTGGGACGAACCCAGGGAGCACAATGGAATTCTTCGCAGCTACACAGTGAGTAGACACGTGACCTGTGTGAACTTCAAGTCGTTTCTGACTATGTAACTTTCAGTGGGATATCGTAAATGCTGGACTGAACTTTGGACTGGACTTTAAAGTTTTTGAAAATTTCAGAATTTTTACAGCAGCAATGTATTAGTATTATTACAAGCTTGAAAATAGTTTTCTTCGTCGTTTGAAGTTATTTTTCAGTGACAGTCCAACTTACCAACTTACTTTGAACAAGTAGAAATATTAAGTGGAGTCCCTGTGAGAACTATTATTATTCCTATGTAGTTTTGGTCTGTGTCGGCGTGGACATCAAGGTCGACTCAAAGTAAACGTACAGTACCCTGTAAAAACTAGGACTGATTGCATTTATTACACAGCTGATGCGGTTACAGTGTGTTGGGATAAAGAGGTATGATGAGAGAGAAAGTCGTGTTCGTTTTACAATACATGTGAACCTCTGGCGACAGGCAGTAAAGCAACAAGAAGCCGAAGGAGCGTGTCTCTTGTAAGAAGCGTAAAATAATCATATATTTTATTATAAACTCATTTCACCTCAAAAGGTTTACTACAAGGGGACCCGAGCATATCAGACCTCATTTAGGGACGAAAGTAAGAGAACTCGAGATGTCTCCCAATCGAGAGAAGTGACTATCACGAAGACGTACCCAGGAACGGAGTACTCTATCCAGGTTACAGCTACAAGCCAAAAGGAAGGAGACAGAAGTGAAAAGAAGAGTGTCACCACTCCATCAAAAGGTAAGAGCAAATTTGGAAGCGAAACAGTCGAGCAACGATTGAGGTCTTCTAGGACTTCCGTTAATAGTTGTTTCAAACTAAAGACACAAGACCATCTGTTACACACCTCCTTTAACCATATTGAGATGAAGAAAATCAGGATACATTACCGTGTGGCAGGAAATTTACGCGGGAGTTTATTTTCGCGAATTCCCCCGATATTCCGACGATTCGCGAAAATTAAATCCCGCGAAAATAAACTCCCGCGAAAAAAAAAAAAAAAAAAAAAAAAAATCCGCGAAAATTTACTCCATATATTTATTAAATTCGTCTGGCACTATATGTTACGTGTTTTCCAGGCCAACCACCTACCGTATACTGTGAGCGTTGAGTTGTAATGGACGACTTGTGGCATTTTGTAAATTAGAGATTAATAAACAAGATGTTAAAAAAAAGTGAAACCCCTTGTTGCTATGTACCAGTCCCGAACGTGAAATACCGGACAGAAACTTGCCTAAGATCCGTGAAAATTTGTTCCCAACAGTAAAGTCTTAAATCCAAATTCGCGAAAATTTGTTCCCGCGAAGCTCGACAATCCGCGAAATTAAACTACCGCGAAAATTTCATGCCACACGGTTTAACACAGAGGAGGGAAGAGGGCTTTATGCAACAGAACAATATTGTACATCAATTAGTTGCTGTTCCTTTTGTCAACTTTACTTCAGTTTACGTTGGGTGGTTTGGTTTAAAGAAAAAGAAACTTTACACCCGCAATTCCAGCGCTGTCTTGACTGAGCTACTGAGAGTGTTGGTTCATCATGTCTCTCATGATATGATTGGCTGGCAGTGTTTATTTACTGTGTTTCCATGTACTCGTTTGAAAACTGACGCCTGGTTCTCTTTGGTCGGCAGAACCTGTTTATCCCCCAGAACCCAAACAAGTGGAAGGAGAAACAACGTCAACGACCATCACCATTGGGCTGAGTCCGTGCGAGCCTGACAACGGCGAGCTAGTGTGAGTTCAGGCTGTTTTTTCATAACTCACAAAGTTTATATTGCATAAAGCGTGTATTAATCAAAATCTAAACGCTTTCTTGAACTCCAACCCGTAGAAATATGAAATATTTGAACTCCTAAGAAACTGTTATAATTATCTGTGAACCAAAGAAAGCCAAAGTAATTACCGGTACAGTACTAATCACACATGCTACAAGAAACACTTCCAACTAAGAAGAAAGTCGTGGAGTAGAGATCAATCTGCAATACTTCTCTTTGTAATCTTAAAACTTGGTGTCCCTTCTAGACACCGATTCTAAGCTGCTTGTTGAAGTACTGTATGACTAATTTACCGATTGATGTTTTTTCCTGCTAACCCAGGGCGCATCAGCTAATCGTAGAAAAGTTGGAAGGAAAATTAGAGCGACGAAGTGCGTCAAACCTCCCTGAAGACGTTGCCGATTTCAAGAAAGCCAAGGAAGGAGGATCCAGATTCTACATTGCTGCAGAGTTTAAGAAGTCCAAGGTGCCGGAACAGTTTACTGTTGGAGACGAGAAAACTTACGGTGGTTACTACAACGCGCCGCTGGAGCCTGAGACCAAGTACAAAGTTTACTTCAGGGGTGTATCCGCTGGCCCACAAGGGGTGAGAATGAAAATACTTGTTAGCTTAGATAAGCAATCAGAAACCGTCTCAGTTTCTTGTGTGTAGTTTTTGGCCTCGTTTTCCTATTCGCTGCTCTGAATTTGAGCATCAAGACGATGTTTGATTGTTGACTTTGTGCGACATCAACACAAAGAAACCCCATTAGTTCTTTTTTTTTTTTCCTGCGTAGCACACTTCTTGCACACGAAAAACAATAAAGAACGGCAAAAAAGATGATCCCCGAGCGTAAGCGAGGGTAATAATCACAACGCTAATGCAGTAGTATCGCCTTTCTTGGAGACTCCAAGCGGGTCGCCATCTCGAAATTTAATGTTCGTCTGTCAGTCAGTCTGTCTGTCTGGCGTACGACCTCGTTCCCAGGCTCTTAGGCCAGAAGTGTAAACCGCCATTTTGTTTGGTGACATGCGATAGAGTACGAACGGAAGTGGTTTTGTACAACAAGATACAGATACAAAGCCAAGCAGTTCGACGGACGGCTGTAAACTGCCCGGATATTTTGCCAGTGTATCGGAGGCAAGCTTGCTTGCCGTGAAACGAATTCTTCAAGGCATCGACTGGCCGACCTGAACACAATCCGAGACGCGAATATTGTGTTAAAACGCAGACATTTCTTCAGAAAGGAATAGCAAAATACAGTCGGTGGAAATCGAACAATTTCCGCGGCAAATTTCACCTTTTACAATATCCAAATTTTGACAATTGAAATAATGCAATGGAAAGTGGAATTTTTGTACTGTACGACGACTGCTCTATACGGTGTATTTTGAAATCATTGAAGACGTAAACAATAGTGTTTTGGGTTTTATTTCCTTTGCTGGAAAAGAACAAAAACTATGGCTTTCAGGAACCGGTGAGTTTTGAAAAATTACATCCGTTAACGTACAGTACGCTTTTGTTAAACGACGGTCGTGTTATCATTACGGTATTTCAACAATCGCCGTATATTTTGTCGTTTGATGCCCCGATAACTATTATGAAGGCCAAGGAGAATTATACTGTAATCTTTCCGCTATTTGAAAAACTAGACTGGCGTCGCCAGTGAGCTCGCGGCGTGAGTTGCGTCGAGACCAGAATATACTAAAATGGAAAGTAGGGACAAGAGTAGAACTCCCAAGAGAGACTTCCAGTTTCTCACCAGAAAAATATCACACAGTATAGAGAACTTGGCTGTTGACACCTTGCTCAAATGAAACCTGATTAAACTATAAATTATCATTACAACACTCATACACTTGCTTCTTAAAGGAGA
The DNA here is from genome assembly GCA_964036295.1 of Plumapathes pennacea. Classification (NCBI taxonomy): domain Eukaryota; kingdom Metazoa; phylum Cnidaria; class Anthozoa; order Antipatharia; family Myriopathidae; genus Plumapathes; species Plumapathes pennacea. The sequence continues at coordinate 33,339,571 of OZ038462.1, forward strand.
GCGACCCTGAATTTTGAGAATGCGTTACATATCTTTTTATGCACAATCGATTTTTGACAGTTTGACCTCGACTCTTATTTCTAACCAGAGGCCACGATTAATCCAGCCTTCGCTTCAATACTTTTGTTTTCTTTTATTAACTGAATACGTTTCTTCTATCAGGCTTTCGAGTATTCGTGTTCTGTAACAAATATAAAATTGAAAGCGAGGAATGTAACACGACAATTGTTTTACATTATTATTGCGGTTTTGTTCACAGTCATTTGTGACTGCAAACTCAATGCTCAGGACTATCTCGGTGTATTTTTCATATCTGGTATACAATGACCATTGCGAAACAAAGGCTACACGATCGAATGAAAGAAACATTTCAACAGGCAATGTACGATAAGCAGAAGAATGTTATGAGGCAACATATGTCATGCACAGAGTAAAGCATAAATCGTCATTGTTTTGCGGCTAAAGCTCATCGTAGCTTTGGTTTCCGTTTTCGGCCTGTTATCTTCCCAGAAGTATTTCGTGCCGCCACAGAAAGTTTCGTCGGGATTAAATTTTTAGCGGCGACAGAGAAATTTGCAATCCCCCAGCGGTATCCATCAAACATTTGTTTACGGCTATTCTCAACGCTTCCGCGATGAACTTAAGAACACAAGCCATGATCATTCCCTAAAATCCAGTTTATCCGTACATGTTCCACAGAGCCCAATGGTTTTGAGTTTGGATAGGATGCAGTTACCTTTTACACACAAGTAACGAGCAATATTCACTGGCCACATCTCGAGTTGTTTAGCGAAGTCAATTACATACATTACATACATATTTTTATTGATGCTCCCCTCAAGGGGCTTTTTAGCAACAATTTGGCTTCGCCATATTGCTGTGGAGTACAGGCACTGAGAGTGGTCACTGCCAGAAATTTGTTTACGTCCTCAGTGGTTCTTTTACGTCCCCTGTAATCGAGTATAGAATTATAGGGAGACGGTACCGCCATTTTACGTAGTCATCCGAGCCACGTGAAGATCTTACCATTTGCTGATAAAAACAAAGGCAGCATCTACTCCTTAGTTATTGTAAGACCCGAGTGCTGGTACGGCCGGGGTTCGAACTCACGACCTCCTGCACGAAAGACCGGCACTCAACCAACTGAGCCAACCGGGCGGCGATTTACGTCATCGCATATCACGTGATAACATGAACCAATCACCGTGTGCTGATTCTCGACCCAGAAAAAGGAAAAAAAAAAAAAAAAAAAAAACTCCATTTCAAGGTGATGTTACACGAGACGATTTTTAACGACGATTTTTCGCCCAACACCTACAATTTTGTAGCTAGCGCTTTGGCTTTTACTCTGAACACAATCCGAAACGGATTGTGAGACGGACGCCAAAGGCAGAATTTTGTGCAAAGATTGCTATTCATTGATAGTTCGACGATTACTAGGCAAGAAGCATAGAAAAAAAAAATGTTGCGCACAAAATCGTCGTTAAAAATCGTCTCGTGTAACATCACCTTTAAACTCGCCGCAGCTGCGCTGCCCGCGAGCAAAAAGAGCTATTTGAAAGTGCCTTCGAACAAGATTGTGTAATCCGATTCCTGACATTTTTGCATAATTTCGCTGACAGTCTGACACATGGAAGTGCTGTGAAGTTTTTCTCGCCGTGTTTGTTAGCACACTGTATTCAAGGATGAAATGTAACCGGGTTGAAGTGCTCTCGCTTTCTGAAGGCTACTAAAGTAGAAAATACCCGGCCAGGGGTCATGCTTTCCAAATTAAATAATTACAGTCCATTCATGTATACTGTTGTCTGTGAGTGGCCGAGTTTACTCGCTCAACACAATCGGACCTTGTATTATTTAGTGATTTAATTTCTTTTTTCTGTCAAAGATTTTAAATTCGTCAAACGCGGTTTGAAAGGTTGTTGTGTTCAAAATTGAATCCTTGCCAAAATTCACACATTCCGAGACTTCGAAAGCGTATAAACAAGCGACTCTCGCTTTAACAGTTCTAAATTTGTTACACTCGAAGAAGCGTATTAAATTGATAAAGTAAAAAAACCATACACGTATGTGCTTTGCCGGAGTAATCGCGGCTTTTCTTGAAATTAATAAAAGTTCGGTGATGAAGATCGGTTTTGCTGACTGGGTGGTCACTGAACTCGTGGTCACTCGTGGTCACTCGTGTGTTCTTTTAGTCACTATCGTAAAAAAGATTTTAGAATAATCTCCAAGCGGAAAATAAACAAGAACCCCGCTTTCCGAAAACCCACTACGGAGCGAGGGGATATCTGCGATTATCGTATTTCTAGTAGTATGTTGTCTGATTAGACAATCTTTTTGTTTTTGTTTTTGTTTCGTAATTTCAGGAAAAACTGTACGGAGAGGCCTCGTCGAGAAGTCTACCGGCTACAGGTACAGTTTCTGTCCGTCATCCACTCGACTAATCTCGGCTGTTTTATAAGAAATGGAGCCTCGGAATCAACATACAAACTTGTATTTAGTTGTTTCTCACAAGGCGACACCGCGCGTTTTTCGGCCGTGCGGTCACCTTGCTTTTGAGTCAGCGGTTATTGCACAAAACCGTGGATTCAAGTGCAGATTTTGTAGTTAAATGTAACGTTCGTAAAACTTCAAGACTTAACCAAGAAACTCAATACTAGGACTCGATACTCAACTATAAGTTAGTTCAATGCATTTTCTGTATCATAAGTTGTGCACAAGAAAAACGAGGCTTGCACACGATGTGAATTTTTACCCCAAATTATGAGAAGTTATGGTGACGAACGCTGACCAACGTAAGTGACGTCAAGAGCGTATTTCCGCGGTGTCTCATAAGGCTGGTTCACAGGGGAGTAAAGCAAGCGCAAGCAAGCGTTTCACACGATGATGTTTGTTTGTTTGTTTGTTTGTTTGTCTTAAGTGTTAATGGTTAGTTTGTGTTGTCATGTCTTATTACATCTTTGTCTTCTGCCGGTCGTTTTGTTGTTGTTGTTCTGTTCACGTGCCTTTTTTATGGCTCTGAAATGTTTAGCCCTCACCTTCGCATGTGAAACGTGAAATGCTGTATAGTTAACGTCGAGATCTCCTTTACATGAACTCATCAACCAAAGATGTTGGCGTGAAGAAAAGCGGGAGTCAAGTTGGCTTAATGGCGGGAATCATTGGAGCCCTGGTGTTGACAATCATTGTGGTTGTCGCCTTTATATTGTATAAAAGGTACGTAATCAGAGGCCGCCCGCAGGCTAAGGAGCATACCGAGTTACTGGATAAGTTTTTCTTTCTGTATTTGTATTTATTTATTGGTGGTCTTTCTGCTTGCAGTCAGGTATGCGTGCATGTCTTTTGTTGTTGTAGTTGTTGCTAACTCGTTCACTCTTGAGTTCGTGATGCGAATTTTTCCAAGTGTTCAAGGAATAGCGCTGTTCTTTTGGTTATATGCTCGTGTGTGAGTCGGCATCATTTCTGGATTTGTCCTGGAAACTAACACGTTATTATATCTTGCAGGTCCACTCGTCTCCCCAGTGCCAATGTAGACGTGGAAAACCAGAAAGCAAAAGCGAAACGAAGGAGGCGTGAGATGGAACTGAAACGACTAGGTGTGCTAACCACTCGTGTCCGCCATACTCGCGAAAATCAACACACACCACTCACAAACTATCGCTAATATACCTACCTACCCAGCTGTTATGTTTTCTAACCTTGTACCAACCAACAACCAACAACTAACAACCTCAGTGCGAGGTATTTAAACGAGTTGCAGTCCCTACCCTTTCTTCTAAGATGAAGACTGGTTCATCTTTTGTAAACGTGGACGTTTGATACAGTGGGCATTGCCCCTCCAATTGCCTCATTGTTATGTGTATCAAACCATCGTTTACAGTTAGGCCTTGCCATTGATGGCAGCCTCCAATTATTCAGTTTGATCGAACTATTTTGCCACTGAGTTCAGAATGCACTTATTCACTTTGACCGAGCTGTCTTGCTATTGTGTTTGCAGTGGGAAAGAAACGCACCCTGAAAAAGCCGAATGACGTCACTGATGACCCAGAGCACCCACCAATCACCGCAGATAATTTCGCCAAACACGTGGCGAAGCTTCACAAATCAGACGACCGAGGCTTTATGATCGAGTACAACGTAAGCGAGTTAGCAGACCAGTGAGCTAGAGCTTAGCTTTGTCTCGCGAGATGTTCCCACAGGGACTCGTGGATGGTTTATGAAGGCAGATAGCTCGGGTTTCTTATGGGATATTCTAACACGGAATCGTGGTTATCAGGAAGTCATTATGGCGGGAGCAGTCGCAGGGGTTGTAGTTTGTGTATGCCTTTTTGAAATGTCCCGAAAATTTTCCTAGTTTCTGCACGAGATTTACCTGATCTTTCGTTTATAATCCCCGCAATAATTCGACTTGTCGTTCAATATTCAACCTTTAATATTTTCATTTATGCTTTTTGTTGAAATTATTGACGTGTGATCTATTTTCAAGTATGTAATAGTTGCATGTCGCGATCTCATTTTCTACATTATAGTTATTCAGTTTGAGATTGATGTATCGTAAGTGTTTATGTTTAGTGTGTTACGAAGTGTATATTTGTGATGTATGTTTGTCCGTTGTCTTGATACTTACGAGACAAGGGGTCGCACTCACGCATGCGTACTTTTGTCGATAGAAACTGGACAGCGGGAACGAATACACCAGTGAATTTGCTTTTCTACAAGAAAACAAAGGAAAAAACAGATACGGAAATATTGTTGCATGTAGGTCCTTGTGTTTCCTCTCAATTTCACTACTCTGCTTTGTTTTGTTTACCGCTGGCCACTGTACTGCATGTCTGCTCTCATTTGTGATTTCCTCCACTGCGCCGTTAACTTCGTCTTTAATGTTACTGCCTTTCTGTTGTTTTTCTTTTCTTTTTTTTTTGTGTGTTCATATCTGTTTCTCTTTTACTGTACTCACTCACACTTTCGTCCTTGTTTCCCCGCAGATGACCACTCGCGAGTGCTGTTATCACCTATAGAGGGCGTCGAGGGTTCGGATTACATCAACGCTTCTACGATTGATGTGAGTCAAGGGCCGAGCGCTCCTTTAACCCTTTCACTCCCAAACTCAGAATCCAAATTCTCCCAACCACTCGATAAGAAAATATATAAGTACAGTTGTGAGAATTGATGGCTTGATCAGCTTTCATCTGAGCAAGGTATCAGCATCATAGTTCTCCTTGCTGTATGAGATACCTCTGGTGAGAGACTGAAGGAGAAAATTAAGGTTGATCACTCTTGGGAGCTTTGTTTCTTACTTGAGCTTCCCTTTGTTCTCGGTTCATACGCGCAAGTGATTGGTTCATCGTTGGTTCACTAGACGACTACTTTTTGGTTTTCGCTTTTTTTGTTTTTTTGTTTTTTTGTTTTTTTGTTTTTTTTTTTTTGTGGTTCTGCGTCATGCGATTACGCCTGCGAAGCGAACCTTCCTTTGTCATGGCGTTTGCATCCCTTTGATACTCACTCTTTTTCATTTCTGTATTTTCAGGGACACAACAAACCAAATGCCTACATTGCCACACAAGGTACACGTTTACATGAAGTCTGCACTTTAACTTAGGTGCCAGGTGATAGATAGGAAGCCCCACATTATGAAGTTAGATATTTGTGTAGTTCTGTATGGACAAAGCCCTCTCAACACTACCAAGACTTCATACAGACAAGAGTCCGAGAGAGCACCAAAGTACTTGCAAAGGATTATTTTTCGAATCGCGAGCAATGACACGACAAATTGTAGTTTAATCTTGTCTGCAGTGCGTCCTTGGTTGTGTGGCTAGTTGTTGTTGTAATATGTATAATCAGTTGTGGACGTAGCCTATAAAACTTGTTGTAAATGTAACCTGAGTAACCTGTTGTTATTGCGGCATTGAACGATGGTTTTGATTGACAGGTCCGGTACCGCCCACTTTCCCCGACTTCTGGCGCATGGTGTGGGAACAGCAATCTTCCACCATAGTGATGCTGACGAACTTACAGGAAAGGCACAGGGTAAGAATACGTAGCCGGCCATCAGACAATTTTCCTCCCAAGAATGAAACTGCCCTGGAAGTGATTTCGGCTTAAAATGGAAATGCCAGCCCCTGTAATAGCTTTGTTCGCATCTGTTGGTGTGGATTGTGCATCTGTGCTTATTTTAGAATATGTGGCTTTGCAGTTGAAGTGCCACAAGTACTGGCCGGACCAGAGCGAGGAGTATGGGGACATCACCGTGAAACTCATGAAGTCTGAACAGTACGCTGACTACGTGATCAGGACCTTCAACGTGAAGAGGGTAAAGAGAACATTTCATTTTATATGATAAGCGGGGCAAAATGTGAGTGTGAGGGCAAAAGAGAACGAGGTGCCAAACGAAAACAATAGTACGTTTTGCAAGACGAACCAGAAGAACGGACGTATAATGACTGGTACATCAAGATTTACGTCTGTGCACACAAGGGTAGAGAACTCTTTCGTTTTTACTGTACCGTAAATTTAATGACGTCAAGAGACGTAAGGGTCAGTGTATCAGAGCTCGATGACACGTGTAGATTCCGGTTAACTAGGAGTCCGCGTTGCCGATTACGAGGATAGGATAGTTGCCCTGCACGCAGGCATTCTTAATTCCCTTCGTTGTTTCAGGAAAGCGAAAAGGAGGAACGTGAAGTGAAGCAGTTTCACTTTACTGTGTGGCCGGATCACGGAGTACCTGAGTATCCCACGGCTCTTCTGTCGTTCCGCCGCCGTGTGCGAGCGTACAACCCGCCAGACGCGGGACCCATCATCGTGCACTGCAGGTGAGTCTCCAGTTTATCATGTGGGCATGTGCACGCCTTTCTGTGTGTGCACGTATGTATGCACGTGGGTGCATTGCAAGTGCGTGAATTCCTATGCCCCGTCCACACTAATCCGGATAAATTTGAAAACGGAGGTTTCGTATGAAAACGCATCGAAAGTTTTCCGTCCACACTACCATTTTCGAGTCGTTTTTGCTGTCCACAGCTAAAATTCGTTTTCGAAAATGTTCGTTTTCGGCTACCGAAAACTCGTCTTGGTGTGGACGGGAGTCCAAAACGGCTAAATAAATATCCGTTTTCCAATTTATCCGGATTAGTTGTGGACGGGGCCCTGCACGCAGTACCCCTCGCCTTCCAATCCTGAAAATGCGTCCAGCTGGCCAACTTTGACTCGTGGGTGTCATTGTTTTTTGTTACCAAACTGAAACACAGACGGAGTCGTGGAAAATATTGGTTTCGCTGGCACTCGTCTCCAAAATGTCCCTTTCAGTTCAAGGAACATTTTGTGTGTGAATGAACGTTTATTTGAGTGAACTATATGTAGGTGGAAGTTTACCTGAGTTAAAAGTGGTTAGGTCCAGCTGGAAAGGTCCAGTTGATAGTATGCTTATGAAGCGCCGTTTTCGCGTCTTGGTAACGGACATTTCCCGGTGCTAACAGCTTTGTGTATGTTGTCCCTACAGTGCTGGCGTGGGTCGCTCTGGCACGTTCATCGTGATTGACAGCATGTTGGACCGACTAAGCAGTGACGCGACTCTGGACATTTACAACTACGTGGCATATTTGAGAACCCGAAGGATTGCAATGGTACAAACAGAGGTAAGGTCAACGACAATGATGATCATTGCCAACCTTACCACATGCATTTGTGATCCTACAAGAGTCATGCTCACCTCTGACCTAGTCACGTGTGCAGTGATCTTCTAATTTCTAGTCACGTGTGCAGTGAGCTTCTAGTGCCCCAGTCACGTACGCAAGCTACTAATGACGTAATCACGTGTACAATGAGCTGTTAATGACGTAGTTACGATCACTTTTTTTCAGGAGCAGTACACGTTCTGTCATGACGCCATCTTGGAGGCGCATCAATCCGGGAACACGCAGATCCTTGCGCATGACTTGAGAATAAATTTGTCCAGAATGGACGAAGCAGACAAAGTAAACAAAGCAACTCAGTTCGACGCTCAGTTTAAGGTAGGCGCCGCTCACCTACCTTGTTGTTTTGTTGTTGTTGCTGTGATCGCAAATATGATCATTGGGTAACTGATATTTTAGGATTATGGGACACTTTATCTGTTTGGTTATAGCTAGAGCGATCATGGCTTGGTCCGGCGTGTCGTCATGTCTGTCACGATTGTAAAATCGTAAGGCCTTTGTGCACTATTCTGTGGCTTCAGCTTACCAGCACATTGTGCAGTATTCTGATTATGTAAATTAAGCCACATCCCACAAGCCTTACGATTTTACAGCTTGTTACCTCAATGTGGAAACCCGAGCCCAAGTATAGCTATGCCATGGCTGCTATTACTTGGGCTCACAATTTTTTTTTTTTTTTTTTTGGTAGATCAAGGGGTAATGCCCGCTACCACCGTGGCCTTTGTGCCCTATTCTGTGGCTTCAGCTTACCATCACATTGTGCAGTATTCTGTTACGATTGTAAGCTTTACTCACTTTTTTGGTATTTTTGTTTTTAGACGCTGAACAAGGTTAGCCCGGTGCTTTCTAAAGGATGTTTCATCGTCGCCTCTTATCCCGAGAACAAAGAAAAGAACAGATTTCCTGACATCCTCGCCTGTAAGTAATATAACCCTTTCACTCCTGAGAGTGATTAACTTCAATTTTCTCTTTCAGTCTCTCACCAAAGATTATATGATAGTCATATAGTATGGAGAACTTGACATTTGATGCCTTACTCAAGTAGAAGCTGCGATTGAGATATCAATTCATCACTCACACATTTTCTTATCTTATGCTTGGGAGAATTTGTGTTCTGATCTTGAGAGTGAAGGGTTACGAACGAGTACACTATAGTAAGATCTTGCCGAACTCATTGAAACCTGTGCCTGAGTGAGCAAGACGGAACATTCGGTTTTCCGCACCATTTGACCTGAAAAACGTGAACGTTTGATACAACGAACTGTACTTTAATACCCTCTACAGCCTCAGCGAAGCGGTTTCGAGTGTAAGTTCTCACAATGTCACTTTCACGTCGTTCCTTAGAAGTGCGCCTTGTTTGTTTGTGTTGTTGTTTGTTTGTTTGTTTGTTTTGTTTTGTTTTGTTTTTTATTATTTCTCGCTTTGATGGATTTGTTTTCTTTTTCCACAGCGGACTACACTCGCGTTATGCTTACCGCTATTGACGACAATGAAATCACCACGTACATTAACGCTGTGCATATTGCGGTAGGTTTACACTGGCATTTTGTTCCTAAATGTTTGCAGGGGAACCAACAGTCGAGGACTCGGCGCGAACTGTCAAGGACATTTTGACTCCGTGTCACAAATTTCCATCGTGAATGCCTTGTCCTGACCTGTGGCTCATATTTTGCACAGGGTTACAAGCAGCAACACGCATTCATTGTGACGCAGCATCCGCTGGCCGCCACTGTAGCTGATTTCTGGCGCATGCTCTGTGAGCAAGAGTCCTGCTCTGTTGTTATATTTCAGTCAAGTGAAGATGAGGTTTGTTAAGATCCTGTGGAGCATTTTTTCTTTTTTTTTTTATGTTTGTGTTTTTGTTTAATCATTGATTGTTTGGAATTGCGTGAAATTTGTTTGTGAGCCAGTTTACCGGAGTAGATAGTTACTCGGTCAGTTTGGCTTCTTGTTTGAACGCAATGTCAGAACACCACTAAATATGCAGACATAAGAAATCGAAGGATTTATGAGTAACATGGGTGGAAGAGCTAGGAGTTAAAGGCATTGGCACACAGACAAGAAATATTTAGTTAACACAAGCAGAACGACGAATAGGAAATAAATAGGAACATAGGACTGTGCGATCACCTCATTTTTGATTTAGCAGTCCTTTCACAAAACTGTGAAAACGATAGCAACTTCAAGCGCAGTTTTGTAGTTGGGTCACGCTTGTTAAATCTCAAGACCTAGCCAAGAAACTCAAAACTAAGACTTGTTATACTCAAGTATAAGTTAGTTTATTACATTTCCTATAACATAAATTGTGCACAAGAAATACGGGTCTGGCACATGATGTGAGATTTACCTCAATTAGATAGTAATTGCGGCGAACGCTGGCCAACGGAAGTGACATCAAGATCGTATTTCCGCGGTGCCACCTGTGTCCCAATTAAGTCGAATGGCAGGATAGTGCTCTAGCTTTAAAAGTGTTCATGGAGTGTCTTGACTGTGTTCCAGGACCTCCCCTGTTTCTGGCCAGAGACTGGGACCGAGACGTTTGAGGACATGATCTCAGTGGAATGTTTGACCAATAGCAGCAGCAGTGTGGACAACCTGAAGAACAACTACGACCAATCACAGATCAAAGAGTCTCAGTTCAAGATGACAGATCTCAGAGTGAGTTAAATGAGAATTTTGATTGTTTTACAAAGCGCTCCTGTTTTTAAGGTTTTAAACACGCGACAAAAATTCAATTGTTGCGAAAGATCTCCCTTCCTGTTTAGCTGCTGTATTTGCAGCCTTAAATCTTCCTTCATCATGTCACCATGCCTGTTTTTCATTCTGTCTGTACTATTTTTGTGCATGGTGGTTAGACTCCAGAAAAGCAACTCCGTCCCAAGTTTTTCCACTACCGCGACTGGGAAGACGAGAAGAAACCTCCTTCCTGCTCGACCATGATTTCTCTGATCGCCAAAGTCGAACAGTGGCAGCAACGCTCTGGCAACGGACCTATCACCGTCATCTGCAGGTAAATTCCTCACTGACTTTGATTTTGTCTGCTGTCTTTATTTTGAACCCCTCCATTACCGCTTGTCTACTAAAGGCTGGTTTACACGAGTAAAGCAAGCGCAAGCGACCGGTTCATACGGTAAACATTGTGAAGCAAGCGCAAGAGAATGGAGAACGCCTGCGCTTGCTTTAAGGCCTGGCAAAACGAGGACACATTTGTGGCGGCAACATTACTAGCGCGCGCATGTTTCCCAAATGTTGCCCCGTTTTGCCACGCGTGAAACATTTGTTGCGGACACAAATTTGTGTCCTGGACACAAAAAAAATTTCTGAAAAACTTCAGAAACATTTGTTGTGTCCACGCGGAAAGCAACAATGTTGCCGCACGTTTTGCCACCCTGGAAACATCGAAGGACACAATGTTGCCGCCACAATGTGTCCTCGTTTTGCCAGGCATTACTGTGTGAACCAGCCTTTTGACGGCATGTTAGTGCAGGTACTCTTGCGTTCTGACCGCTTATCTTTCTCTACGCACTATCTAACAAACACTGTTTGTTATGCCTGACGTTTTGTATTTCTGTCCTATTCGTTTGTAGAGACGGGTTAGGTCGCAGGGGCACGTTCTGCGCTTTGTACTCCGTGCTTATCTTTCTTTACGTACTTCGTAATTGACACTGCTTGTCGTGTTTGACATTGTAATGTGACGGGTTGGGGCGCAGCGGTACGTTCTGCTACTTGTAGTCCGTGCTTACCTTTCTTTACGTACTTCGTAATAAACACTATTTGGTATGTTTGAAATTGTAATGCCTGTCCTATTCGTTTGTAGAGACGGGTTGGGTCGCAGTGGCACGTTCTGCGCCTTGTACTCCGTGCTGGAGCGCGTTAAAGTCGAGCAGGTGGTGGACGTGTTTCAGGCCATCAAGGCCATGAGGATCTCCCGCCCTGGTCTCGTCAAGACACCGGTGAGTACGCTTATCGTACAATTGACCGAGTTCAGTGTGTGTGTGTGTGTGTGTGTGTGTGTGCGTGTTTTTGCATTGGGGGGGGGGACGACTCATGCCCCTGAGAAGAGCACAGCTGAACATCAACTGAGATACAAGACTTCTCTACAAGTATCATTCAGAGCAAGTGCTATAAGTGGGATTGCTGTGTGAATAACAATAAATTATTCATAAAGGGAGGTCACAGTGGATAGCTTTGTGCACAACGGACCAATTCTTCGTTTGCAACTGAAATTATAGCGCCCCGGGCGCTTATTTGAGGATTTACGGTTCTCGGAACCAGCATGGGATTGAATGCAAACCAATAATTGGGATACGCATTTTAACGAAGCGTAAATTGCCAGAACTGAAAGAGGGGACGTTTGTTGCGAGGGAATTGATATTTAAAAAAAAAGCACACATTTACTCTGTTTCATTTGCTGCAGGAGGAGTACAGATTTATCCATTTTGGTGTGCAGGAATATTTGACGGCGTTTGATGATTATGCAAATTTCAAGTGAGCGTTCCTGAGTTGAACGACCCTGCTAACTTGACCCAGCCCACGCAAGTTTTACAGTTTGATCTACAGCAAGATCCACCACATATTTTTTTACATTTATCCACATCTAAGAAATTGAACAGAGAAATGTTTGGTGAAAAGCCTTGCGTATTCTCGTCGCAGTCGACAGTGTTGCGGCGGCTCAAATTAGGCCAGCGGATGGTCTCCGTGCCGCAGTGGTATCGCCATGCCGTTCAAATATAGTTGTTGTCAGTGTAGATGTCTGCTGTTTTTAGAAAACGCGCTGATTATATCGAGGAAGATGCAAAATACTTAAATTATACATTATAGTGTAAATACGTTAGACCTCCAGCTACATAGTGCGAGGCACTAGAAAGTAACTTACTAATTTTATAATTAGAAATTCTGCGCGACAAATTGGAGTGTTCGTCATTTGATGTAGGAGTCCATCTTGACTCCATTAGGTTGCGTTCGATTGGGTCTATCCTGGAATAGGAATAACTGAAATTACTATGTGTTGCTTGTTCTGGAGAACTTTATTCTAGATTCTTTCTGAAAACCTTCATGCTCGCATTTCGCCAACAGCTCCAGGTACAACTCAATCTTAATCAGCTCCAAAGCAAAACCAAAATTACCGATCAGCAGGGCTGTTCTTATTCCGAAGTAGACTCAATCGATCGTTGCGGTTTGTAATAGAGGCAAGTAAGTTAGAGAATCATGCCGCGCTCCAAAGTCTTACAAACTTTCATGATTTGTATAACAAGAGTTGGTCGTTAAATAAGGCAGCCTCCTATTTGTAGTTAGGTGTGAAACGAGATGAAGCTTTCTTGATCGCGTCTTCCCTCCTTGTCTGGAACTAGAACAGTGTTAATTTTTTATCTTTAGATTAGGCGGTCGCAAATAAGTAGTCTGACGTTTCAAAGTCTAAATAATAAACAATAATTAATTTCAGGTTGTTAAAAGGCTTAAAACATTTATGTCTTGTCGAAGAAAAAAAAAGTAGTACAATGGCCAAAAATTAAGCCCTGTGAGGTGGAAGCACCAGGAAACCTTGCGTTGTAGAAATGCATCGAAGTTGATATTTGGCTAAGACGTAAAAGAGTAGTCGATGTGGTATTAGTATTCCTAATCCTCGTGACCTTGATTTTTGTGCTGTAATAATTTAAAGTTATTTTTATAGTCATTAAATGCGATGTGCTTCGAGAATGATCCTAATTTAACTATATTCAAATATTTTTGTAAAGCTGCAGATTTTTCGAAAATAAAGTGCATGCAGAATTAATTTTATCAGTCTTCATAGCTGTGTTGTCTGGGGTCCTAGTTGTATGTCCATTTGTCTGTCTGTTTATAATTTTATTTAGTTAATTTAGCGTTCATAGACTCCTGCGCAGCCGTCTCGAGTACCGCTCCCATACAGATTCTTTAAAAAGAAAATGTATGAATGTTGCGGTGAGAATTGATAGTTTAATCAGCTTTCATCTTGAGCAAGCTATAATCAAGTTTCCGTATTTTTTTTTTTTTTTTTTTTTTTTTGAATATATATATATATATTTCTGGTGAGAAACTGCAGGAGAAAATTGAAAATTGGGAGTGAAAGACTTGGTCAAAGTGTATATTCCTCAAGATGTTTCTCAAGGTCTGTGGCGAAGGTGAAGTATATAACTGCTGGTTCACTCGAGCACAAAGGAAAAAAAAGGTCAAAGATACACAGTGAATTACCTCCCTGACTTAGATGACTGGTTTTGGTTTCCATGGCGAAGAAAGTATGAACGATAACAAATCTGGTAGTTTTAGGCGAAACGCGGGTGGAATGTACATTGGACCGGGAGGCAATGCGGACCTAATTGGTGGGAGAACAAAGACTAAAATAACTAATTAAATATATTAGAATGAAGGAATACCATTTCAGTTTTATAGCCACAAAATTTATTTACACACTGTGGCAACATTTAAATATAAATAGAATAAGATGGCATGAGCAGCTGCCCGTATGAACTACGCAAACAAATTATTCAACTAAGGAGTTATTTCAACTTGTACGTGTATCATTTCCTTTCTCAATTTTTTTTATGGATGGGGAAGTTTTTAGTGTCTTACTTTGGTTCAAGACGAAAAAAAAACTTGAAAATCTTTGGCCTCAAACATAAAAACACGATAAATAATTTATTCTTCATTAATATTTTATACTTTTTTCGATATTTCATTTTGAAAAACGTTCCACTGTGCCTGGCCGTTGATCTGCGGTGTGGAACCGGTACAATAGCCACCTCGCGCAGATGTGGGTCTCGTAAAAAAAAAAAAAAAAAAAAATGTGTTTGCTGTCTCAAGCTTTAGCCTTTCGCCAAGAGATAAATAAGCTGGTCAGGCGTGACTAAAAATACTTACAAAAAAAAATTCTTATTTCTATCGACCATGAGGCCTTGGCTGTTGCACTGTCAAAATAAAAGAAATAACGATGTTTTTAGGGTTGATTACAGCGTCGAATAATTTCTTTTGTGGGAGGAAATCTATGGTAATAATTTAATGGCGCCTGGGAAAAAATATTAGATTTTCGTCGTCCCGCCACTAAAGACAATAGTGGTAAGTGACCAGACCATTTCCGGTTGTTCATCGTGAGCCCTCGCGCTGTGTTGACAGTTGCTCGGTCGGTCATGGCTGCCGGTTCCGCGACGCTTTTTCTCCTGTTCTGCTCGCTCTGTGGCTTCGCTTTCCTATCAAGAAACCATGTCAGCGGGTTAAGCTTTTTCAAAGAAGAGTATGCTATCATCTTTCATATGATTTCCCTTTCCTTTCGCTCCGAGTACTAACACCGTGGATGCATGAACTTTCCCGTAGTGTCAAGAAATGGGCAGAGGATGTTGGCAAGGAAGCGTTTAAATTTGCGAACGAAACCGGCGCTGGAGCACTTCAAAAGGTAAGAATATTTGCTTGCATAATGTGTACAGCTCAAAGCTTCATTCATGTTGATATGTTGTGTGTCAGGATTACGAAAAGCAAAATTTGACAGTGGAGCCTGTGATGTGGAAGGACGTTCTTTCGGAAACGAAAAGCGGCATGGACGATTTCTTTGAACGGAAAGCCGAGGCTTTAAGGGTATGTTACAAACATTTGTGTCATAGAGATCTTGTTCAGTGTTTATAATAGCAGACGTTGTTTTGCGGTGTGTTGATGTTGTTCCCTGTTATCACGAAGGTAATAACGCACAACAAGACTTAGGAGTCCTTTATTTTTATCAAATCGCTGGTATTTAATGTTCAAAAGTGCATCATCTCTTAACAGTATTCTGCTGCTGATGGGTTCCAGAGATGAGATTTTTAGTTGTTAAAAACGAAAGTTTACTTTTCTCCGAGTTAATTATTCAACAAAATAGACAGCTGAGCCTTTGTCGTTCAGGTTCATAAAACCAAGGCCTTTGGAAATTCAAGAAATGAAAAGAATTACCCGAGTAAAACCTTGAGTTTTCATGATGAAATACCTGATGTATCAACATAACTTTATCAGTGTTACTGATATGCTTTCATTATCTCCTGCTTTATAAATACAAATTGCAAACCATTCCATTTGGCATCGTATAATTTTTCGGGGTTTACATCGGCGCCTTGTGAAAAACCAAAAATTGATTTGCAATTTTTTTTAACGAGGTTTTCGACAAAAAAAAAAAAAGAAAAAAAAAAAAAAAAAAAGAAAGAAAAACAATACTACAAAACAGCTGCACATGTATGTTGGATGTGTGACAGTAAATTGAAAATAAAGAGCTTTTTAAGAGAGCTGGTTTTCTGTGGGATCTCGTTTCTATACTAATAATTTTATAAAGCCAATTCATTGAAATAAGCTGTTGAGGGGTGTGTCTGTGACAAATCATCCTATATGAAGTTGGAATGATGAGTTTGCTTAGTAAGAATTTGTCAAGGCCTGAAGATTAGCATTTCCTGTGTGGCAGTATTGTCCGTTGCCCTGCTGAGTTCTCAGTATGTAACTTATTTGAAAATATCAACCAAGATATTCAACCATTTTAACATCAGCACAAAATAATGATAATAATAAGAAGTCCCATGCATATGTAAATGTATTATAAAGTGCATCTAATTTTAAGCTGCCTGCATATTCATAATTTTGATATTTTTGCTCTGCCCAAAAGTAGTTACTCGCTTATTATAGTTTAATGTCTGTGTATCTTTCTACTGTCTTGCCCAAAAGTAGGTTTTGGGGACTGTAGTCATAACATATTTTCTTCACAAGCCAGATGTTTTTTTTTTTAAATATAATATTCAGATACTGTATATTCAGAAATATTGTAATAATTGTCTTTACTGTATGTGCCACAAGAGCAAATATTTTAATAGGCATGTCATCTATCTGTCATTTTCCAATCCAATACCCAATGCAATACCCACAGGTGAAAATTTCACATTTTCACAAGAATAAGCCAAAACTAAATTCTGTGAAATATATGCATTAGAAAGCTGGGTAAAATAATAGAATTTGCTGTTGTTGCCAGTGGTTATGAAATGTGCTGCCCTTTTCTGAACATACCACTTTATTCAAAAGAGTTTGAAAAGCCATGAGTCAAGATATTGATTGATGCCAATGTGCACACACCATACTTGCACAATGCACTGAAAGTGAGTGTAAAATGAGGTACACAGGACTAGACTCAACGTCTTTTAAACACAAGTGTCATTTCTAAGCAGTTAGACAATTTGTCATGCATTGAATACATATTTTTTTATATTGTAGTTGGACCCATAGAATTCTCCAAAGCTACTTTGATAAATGCATACTTTTGGATTTAATCAAAGTGTCAGTCAAGCTGAGTTTTATCTGTTGCCATCTGGCTGCTTATCACCAGGCCAACAGCATATTCATGTATGTTTGGATAAACCGACAGAAGGCATACACAAAACACAAACAAACATTTTTTCAATCATACAGATTTACAAGTGAGCTTACATTAGATCCATTGTTGTCAATATAATTACAGAACATTGCAGAGTTAAAAGATACAGCACTATATACATGTATTTTTGTCAGCTATAATAGTGCCATTATAACAAAGTATGTTGCTTTCTGTGCATCTACTGTACTTTATCCATGCCTATGGCAAGTACTATATACTGTAGCATAGTATTACTTGTGTAATCATGACTCATTGTATTTATTATGTCATAATAATAATAATAATAATAATAATAATAATAATAATAATAATAATAATAATAATAATAATAATAACAATGATAATAATAATAATGATAATAATAATAATAATGATAATGATAATGATAATAATAATAATAATAATGATGATGATTTAATGAATTATTTTCTTAAAACTTGTCATGCAACAAAGTTGCAACTTGCTATACAACTTTGTTGCACGTTGAGTTGCAAGAAAATGTTGCCCATATTACTTCACCTTAAGCGGTACCAAAACCCATGATTTTGACCCCTAAGAGGTATGATGAGCATCTCCATCCTTTTCTATATGAAAGTCCCCCCCCCCCCCCCCCTCCAGGTTACAATCCTCAGTGGATTTTGTTTATATTTTTTGTTGGAATAATTTACAGAAACTTGTCAAGAAGGCAGAAGAAGCTTACTGTGAACACAACTTTAACAAGGACCTTGAGGTGTGACATAATAATATCAAGTAGCTACTAACAACTTACTGTAACTGTGCATTTTTGTTCATGATAATCCAGAAAAAGCCCAGAGTAAAGGGTTAGAATTCAGGAGAATGAAGGAGTACAGGGTAAGGGGTTAGAGTTCAAGAGAATGAAGGAGTGCAGGGTAAGGGTTTAGAATTTGAGAGGATAAAGGAGACAAGGGTAAAGGGTTAGAGTTCAAGAGGTTAAAGGAGCCCTGGTAAAGGGTTAGAGTTCAGGAGAATGAAGGAGTGCAGGGTAAGGGGTTAGAATTTGAGAGGATAAAGGAGACATTAGGGTAAAGGGTTAGAGTTCAAGAGGTTAAAGGAGCCCATGGTAAAGGGTTAGAGTTCAGGAGAATGAAGCAGTCCAGGGTAAAGGGTTAGGGTTCAAAACAAAGGAGTCCAGGGTAATGGGTTAGGGTTCAAAACAAAGGAGTCCAGGGTAATGGGTTAGGGTTCAAAACAAAGGAGTCCAGGGTAAAGGGTTAGAGTTCAAAACAAAGGAGTCAAGAGTAAAGGGTTAGAGTTCAAAACAAAGGAGCCCAGAGTAAAGGGTTAAAAAACAAAGGAGCCCAGGGTAAAGGGTTAGAGGTCAAGACAAAGGAGCCCAGAGTAAAGGGTTAGGGTTAAAAAACAAAGGAGCCCAGAGTAAAGGGTTAGGGTTAAAAAACAAAGGAGCCCAGGGGAAAGGGTTAGAGGTCAAGACAAAGGAGCCCAGGGGAAAGGGTTAGAGGTCAAGACAAAGGAGCCCAGGGGAAAGGGTTAGAGGTCAAGACAAAGGAGCCCAGGGGAAAGGGTTAGAGGTCAAGACAAAGGAGCCCAGGGGAAAGGGTTAGGGTTCAAAACAAAGGAGGCCAGGGTAAAGGGTTAGAGATCAAGAGGACAAATTAACATGCACAAATACAAATACATATACAAAACATACAGTACATACATAAACTGACTATAGCAGCATTTGTTTTATAAATGTTCCCCTTTTGTTCTCCTTTCTCCGTGTGTTTCTGACGACAGGGATCACACAATAATGTAAAAATTGGGATTTTGAAAACAGTGAAGTAAAGTCACACAGGGCGAGTATTGTTCAACTCAGGCCTTCAGTTAATGTAATTTTCATCATTATTTTGCAGCTTCGTGATATTGATTACCCCAATTCAAAGAAATTGGACAAGTACTTGAATGACACAGAGCTATCATTAGAGGAGAGTGTTATATTCAATAATAAGATCAGCTTCAACAGGAGCACTGTACATGTGCCAACGGACGTCTATGATGGAGGTATTTATCAATAAAATATTGCCTGTGTTTAGTTCTCCACATAAACCCCTTATCCCCCTTTAACAAAAACATTCTTTTTTCTTGTAACCAAAACAAGGCAAACCTTTGTATTATCCCCCTTCAATCCCACCAGCACCAACACCACAACCACAGAAAAGCTAACATTTACTGAACTGATATGATATACAGAATGAATCACATATGTGAAGTGCAGAACATAGAATACTAGTGAAAGTGACCCTAGCAGTTATGAAGCAACTTATAAGCAGTTGCAAAGATAGCCTGGAACTGGAGTTAAATAGATTTTTTCCCGGGATATATCCTTTCAACTGCTTGAGTTGTTTCATAACTGAGAAGTCACTTTTTACTTTCAGTTTCTAAACTTTTACTTTGTATATTGACAAATTGATCATTTTGTCTTTCTGAACCCATTGCCAATGTCATTGTTGCAGCTACAGAAATAGTTAATGGCATCAGTTGGACAAAGTACTTGGATGAGGTGTTTGTGGATAACTGGGAGGAGGCTGACAATCACAGCCTTGCATGGCAGTACTTTGGCAGTGATAAAGGATTCCTACGTACTTACCCTGGTAAGCATAACAACTGTTATATTGATGGGATACAGGGCTCAAAAAATCTGCTAGTCTGACATCAAGGGCTATAACAAAATTTGACAATCAGAGAGCCATGGTGGCCTAGCAGTTAGCATGGTCACCTTTCATGCCAAGGGCGTGGGTTCAATCCCCACTCTAGGCAGTGGAATTTGAGGTGTAAAAACCTGGCTCTCTACTTGTGGCTCAGATGATCATGTAAAGTGGCAGTCCCGTCTCTTGATAAAAGAACCATGGGGAAGCAACCAAATCTCTGGCAGTGACCACCCTCAAGTGCTAAGCAATGGCCACACTTAAGTTGGAGCCTTGCTCTGTTGTGTGTGCCTTACCACTTGTACAGTAGTACACTGGTACAGTAGAAGCGAAGTAAATAAATAAATAGAGTTCATTTTTTAGCAGACTTCATATTTTCTAGTTACATGATGCACATGAAAATAATGGCTACTGCAATTGACACTGACAATGTTATGTTCAGGGCAAGTCCCTGAATCCAAGAAAGGTTTTTTTTTTTCTTCTTCTTTTTTCAAAGTCTGGGATATACATACATACAGCAACAATTTATATACTGATGAATGTCTTGATTTTAAAAGGTGATCAACAAAAAGATTGTAACCCCCATTATTAGAACTTACTCAGCCAATCAGAATAGTATGGTAAGAATAGTATTGTAAGCTTTTCTTTTTGTTGAAAAACTGTTGTGATTTCTTGTTTGTAGCCAGTGCTTGGGTGCCCACTGAGCAGGAACAAGTTGATCTGTATGATGCAAGAAGAAGACCTTGGTAAGTTTGTTTATCAAGTAGTATAAGTTCAGACTGATGCAGAAAATAGTAGTACAATCATGCTTCAAAACTGAGTCAGCCAACACAACCTTTAAAGTATGTTGCATATTCAACACCTGCTGATACAGTTTGAATTTACAGTAACCAACTTAGTACTATTGTATTCCATAGTATTTATATTTGTTTTGTTTGCTACAGGTACATCCATGGGGCCACGTCACCAAAGGATGTTGTTATTCTGATTGATGCTAGTGGTAGTATGCACGGTGTGCCCATGAGGATTGCCAAGTTGTCTGCACAGGCCATGATAGACACACTTGATGACAACGACTTCTTCAACATAGTTTATGTATGAAATAAAATAGTAACAGTAATAATAACGGCATACACATCAACACTTCCACATAGTGACTCTTCATCTGCTGGATTCAAGTCATTATGCCTAGCACTTGAGGGTGGTCACTGCCAGAGATTTTAGTTGCATGCTCAGTGGTTTTTTTTACGTCCCCGTGGTTCTTTTATCTAGAGACGGGACCACCATTTTATGTGGTCATCCGAGCCACGAGCAGAGAGCCAGGTTTTACACCTTGAGTGGGGATTGAACCCACACCCTTGGCAAAATGCTAGGCTGCATAAGGCCATACCACCAAACAGCCAGTATACAAAGGCAGTGTACACAGAGAACTTCCAAATGTCACACAGTATTACATGTATACCACCTGTGTTCATTTGCATATCAGGGCCCAGTTTTTCAAAGCATGATTAGGCTAATCCTGGATTAGATCTAAACTTTCTTGTCATTTATAAGCCTGAAAACGTGAAAGTTTCGTCCACAACGACTTTCTTGATAACGTTTTAAGCTGGAACAAGCTTACTAATCCATCTTCGAACAAAACTCTACAGTTTATTGGGAGAGAGATCGAGAGAAAGAATTTCGTTAATCCTGGATTAGCTTAATCGACTTTCGAAAAACCGGGCCCAGGGCTACAGTACAGTGGATCATTTGTTGAAAGGTTGTGCAGTACCGATACAAGTGATTTACTATGTTGTTCAGGTGTGGAAATACACAGCTTACTAGTGGTACCCACTTATTTTATTTTCTTCTTATTTCTCCAGTTCAATACCAAGGCAGTGGTGCTGTGCTGTGAGGAGAGTGGGAAACTTCTCCAGGCAAGCAAGAAAAACAAAATTGTAAGTTCTAATGCGTCTTGTAATTGCTCCCCAAAAGTGCGTATAGAGAATATAATGGCCTGGCAAAACGAAGATACATTGTGTCTATCGATGTTTCCAGGGTGGCAAAACGTGCGGCAACAAGTTTTTCAGAAGTACTTTTTTGTGTGTCCAGGACACAAATTTTTGTGCGACACAAATGTTTCGCTCGTGGCAAAAGGGGCAACATTTGGGAAACACCACAATGTGTCCTCGTCAGTGTGAATATTTAACAAGAGTTGAATAATTTCTGCACGGTTGTTTGCAAGTAACGTTGGGTAATATCTTGAACTTGTGAAAGCTGAGTTTTGGGAACCTGATTCAAAATTCATTAAAATGCATATTAAGTTGCGCATTAATTGTATTAAATAGTGTAACATTATATCTTGTACACGGCTATCGAACGTTTCAAAATACGAAACGCATGAGCAGGTGTTGCGATAAAATAGGTAAACAGCTTTAAAGGGCAATATTTTGCATGAATTACGAAGCTTAGGTTACGTCCACACTAATGATTTTTCAAAAACGTCCGATTTCAAAAAGCTTTGCGTTTTTCGCCTGTCTACACTTATCCTCTGTTTTCGAGTCGCCCGTCCACACTAATTCGTATTCATTTGAAAACGCATCCGTTTTTAAGTCAGCGTTTTAGTATAGACGGAAAGCAAAAACGCATAAAAAGTATGCGTTTTCAAATGTCAACGGGTTAGTTTGGACTGGTTCTTAGTTGAATGTTTTGATTGTCTGGTATTACCTAGGTATTACCTTGGTATTATCTTGGTATTATCTTGGTATTGTCTTGGTATTATATTGGTATTACCTTGGTATTATCTTGGTATTACCTTGGTATTATCTTGGTATTACCTTGGTATTATCTTGGTATTATCTTGGTTGGTATTATCTTGGTATTATCTTGGTATTATCTTGGTATTACCTTGGTATTATCTTTGTATTATCTTGGTATTATCTTGGTATTATCTTGGTATTACCTTGGTATTATCTTGGTATTACCTTGGTATTATCTTGGTATTATCTTGGTATTATCTTGGTATTATCTTGGTATTACCTTGGTATTATCTTGGTATTACCTTGGTATTATCTTGGTATTACCTTGGCATTATCTTGGTATTATCTTGGTATTACCTTGGTATTATCTTGGTATTACCTTGGTATTATCTTGGTATTATCTTGGTTGGTATTATCTTGGTATTATCTTGGTATTATCTTGGTATTATCTTGGTATTATCTTGGTATTATCTTGGTATTATCTTGGTATTATCTTGGTATTATCTTGGTATTACCTTGGTATTATCTTGGTATTACCTTGGTATTATCTTGGTATTATCTTGGTATTATCTTGGTATTATCTTGGTATTACCTTGGTATTATCTTGGTATTATCTTGGTATTATCTTGGTATTATCTTGGTATTATCTTGGTATTATCTTGGTATTATCTTGGTATTACCTTGGCATTATCTTGGTATTATCTTGGTATTACCTCCGTGCGTGGTCCTGCCTAGTTTGTTCATTTGTGCACTGGAAGACTGCACTGCAATAATTAGCTCTGCATGTCTTAGTACTACTCTGATATATAAAAAAATACGTATTGCCCTATATAAAGTGTGTGCCTTAAGTTGTTTGTTGTTGTTGCTTCACATCACAGTATGCAAAGGAGAAACTTAAAGAGATTGAGGATTCTGAAGTTGCTAATTGGGAAGTGGGCATGAAAAAAGCGTTTACACTGCTGGAACAGGTAATGTAATATTCATAATCACATGCACCTCATTACCACCCCTACTTTTTCATGTTCCAAACAAGCCAGTCAAAACTGGAAAACTATGATGAAAGCAGTGACATGCATACGTATACAGTTTAGCTAGGAATTACTACCCTTAGGCTATGTCCACACTGATACTCTATATATGAAAACGTTTCGTTTTCGAAAACATTTACTTTGGCTCCACTTTGAGAACCTTTTTCGAAGTCACCTGTTCACACTGATCCATTGATGCGCCATTTGTCAAGTTTTCATGTAAACGACGCATTATATAATTGTTATAATTGTTGTTATTATTAATGTTAATAATAATAATATTAATAGTATTATTATTATTATTATTATTATTATTATTATTATTATTATTATTATTATTATTATTATTATTATTATTATTATTATTATTATTATTATTATTATTATTATTATTGATAACATCCGTTTTTCATTTGAACTTATTTGAAAAAGGATGAGTTTACAAGTGTTTCCACTTGGAAACCGTGTTCGAAAGTCTGGTTTTAATGTGGATGGGGCCAAAGCTGTAATGTCATGTCACTGACGTTTATTTTTTCGCACTTTTCAAGGCAAGAAACTGTTCCATGTGTCAGCAGGCGATAATGGTGTTCAGTGATGGTGGTACTGCGTCCTTAACAGAAACGTTTAAGGAACACAACAGTAATAAGAAGGTAGGAACAGTTCTAATGCAAATAAGTTATTCAACCGAAACGCAAACGTTTAAGTTATTTCGAAGAACTCGAGAAGAAAGGTAAACGGCACTGAAATTTAGCATCAGAGGGCTTATTGGGAACACTTAAGGCGCGTTCAATTGGGTCTATTTTGGAATAAGAATTGCGATACTGATTGATAAAATATTTTGCTTTGGAGTTGAATTATGTCGAGATGTACCGAGAACTGTTCAAAGTGTCAGCCTGAAGGTTTTGAAAACAATCCCGAAAAAATTTCCCCCAGAACAAACAAAACTTTGGATCATTTTAGCTATTCCTATTCCGGAATACGGTCAATCGAACGCACCCTTAGTCAGAGCTATTCACCGACAAAACTCCTTAGTCAGAGTTATTCACCGACAAAATGGTTTTCTTAGGTTCGAGTTTTTACGTATCCGGTTGGACCGCCAGCGGAAAGCACTGTCGCCATGCGCCGTATGGCGTGTGGAAACCGAGGTGAGCGCATGCACCAGCAATTCTTTTAGTTATCTGTATCAATGGAGGTGGGCACACCAGCAATTACTTTAGACATCTGGGGCCGCATTCATTAAACTTGCATACGAACAAAAATGTTCGTAAGTATGACTTACGCTTCGTAAGTTCGACTTACGCATACTATCTTGCTCATAATAGTATGCGCAAGTCATTGTTCTGATGCATAAGTCATACTTACGAACATTTTTGTTCGTACGCAAGTTTGGTGAATACGGCCCCTGATATCATCGCACTTTTAAGTCTGGTGTTCACGAATGACGCAAACATAAGTGCAAGCACAAGGAAAAGGAAAAAATTGTGATACTTGTGCTTGCGCAAGCGTCGAGTCTGTTTTAACTGTGAAATATTAAAGAGCTCCTGTGCTTTTCCTTGCATGGCTCGTGAACACCAGGCTGTGTATCGACGAGCAAGACCAACGTATTACCATTCATACAGGAATATATGTCATACATTTCTGAACGAAGCTTTGTTCTAGGTGGAAATCATGCAACAATCTGAATTCACCACTTTAGTAGTCTGACTTCAGGAGGATCTTGTCTATCTCCCACCCAAAGACCTTTCTTTTTTCTTATATGTGTACTTTTCTAATTTAGCCGCGTGAGAGTTGTCTGTCATGATCTATTGGCTCAAAACATGAAGTGCAAGATCAAAACCTGCGAACGTCTGATATCTCACCTTGTTGCACCACTGATTCTAGTTGTTTTTATAGAAGCTAAGGTTGAGGCAGTGTCTGTCTGTCTGATTGCGTAGATTGAGAGTGAGCTGTAATTTATGCTGTTCGAGATGTCCATAGTGCGCTTTTAACTTTTAACGTTTTAGAAAATGGACCTTATTACTATCTAGAATTTTAATATAGTACTTAACTATTGATTAGTTTAGTTAGTTAGTTTAGTCTAGTTTAGTTAATTATTATTCTAAGTAGTGTCCACAATTAGCTGGGAAGCTAAACACTCTGACACTTTTAATAAAGTTATTATTGTTATTATTAGTTTACTGATTTTTGTGTGGTTTGTGAACTCGTTGCAGGGTACTTCACTCGTATTCAGAGCATCGGTGCAGTGCGGGAAGTTAGTGAGGTAGGAAAGGAATAATGCAATAATACAATATTTGAACAGAGTATCTGATTTAGCGTAGCTAGTTTAAACAGAAACCTGTGTGTAACTAAAAATATGAAAGAATACATAATAGATTACACAAATATGCTACATCTGCTACGAAAAGGGTTACAATTACAATAGCTATAGGTGATAAAGTTAGCGTTTTTTAAACGGCTTTTCGCCAGGGGAAGGCGTAGAAGATCGCGGCGTCCGGTGTTGTAGCTGTGGATTTGATGCGCATGCTGAAAAAGACATGCAAACACTTAATAAGTGCAAGGACACATTTGAGGTACTCTCGGCAAGCTTGCAAAGTAGGCCAGCTAAAGACCGATTAGGAGGTCAGACTATGACTCGACAGATTTGCCTTCAATTTATTAGCAGACACCAACAAGCTTCTCCTGTTCGAAGGATTGATGTTTTGTGGGATAACGGTCGAAGGGGTCCTTGGCAGCCATTTCAATCTAGAAATGTGTAAAAAAGGCTGAACGTAATGTTCAGAATCGATGAAAGTATTCTTCTCAAACGAGTCGGACGGAAAGGGATTGCTAATTTATCTTTTGACTTTAGGTCGCCTAAAAATGGCGGATCAAGGGTTTCGGCGCGCAAAGTACTGTGGTTGAGAGGGCCTTTTTAACTTGATACTGGTTCAAGCCTTGTCTGAGTACACGTGGTGTTAGACCTCTTTCTGACGGGTCGAGTTTTATAATTCTTGCTTTTTTCCCGTATTAGAATTACGTGCGTGTAATGACCAGGCCAAATGCAATGAAATCCAAGGAGAATGGAACCGAGATGGCTGTATGGACGAGTGTTTACTTGGATGCATTGGTAAGCCTGAGATTATCGGCAGAATGCTTCATTCTTAGAAAGACTCCAGATTGCATGAACAATCAGCTCTGTGAAGAGTGTGGAGCGAAGAAATGCCTGGCCTATTTTGTTAGTCTTGTGGGGCCCAATTCAGACGCCGAACTAGAATCTAGCGAATAATTTTTCTTGAACTTGTAAAAGCTGAGTCAGGTAAGTGGTTCAAAATTCGTTAGTGCCCAAGCTCTGCAAGTCGTGCATATTTTAAGACTTTTAAAATGTTAAAACCGTTGTGAAATTGTGTTGGACATTTCACAGTGCGTACGCACATGTTCGGAGTAAAACGCGTGGACAGCGTACGCAGAATTGTACGTGAAATGTGATGTCTGTGTCAATGAATAACTCTGAACCGGTGGGAAAGTGGTTACACTACAAAATGTTTTACAGTATTTTAGAACTTTGTTTTTTTTTTTTTTTTTCAGGGTCTTGGAATGATGGTTACCGCAACGATGCCTGCGTTCTACCGTGACAGCGACGCCACAAACTGTGACATGGTACGTTTCTAAGAAATTTCCTCATCTTGTGCTCAGTCTTAATCCAAAGTTCCCGGATCAAAGCAGCGCGCAAAGCACTGTGGTTGAGAAAGATTACAAATCAGTGTTTTCTTAGAAGAATCTTGTTCTTGATGTTGGAGAGTTTAACACATTGCTCATTTATACCACAGACTGGCAAAGACGAAAACAGCCATCTGCTCGGGGTGATGGGGATTGACGTTCCCTTAAATTTTCTCAGAAAATATGAGCTGCCACCTCTGGTGAGTCTGAAGTGTTAGCTGAAAACTTTGAGTGTCTTGTTAGATCGGGCCGAGTGGCTACATTTTTGGCCATCAACAACAACGGCAAAATTGTTCTGAGAACTTGGGATGTGTCTTATTTTGTGTCAGATCGGGCCGAGTGGGTACATTTTCGCTATCGACAACAATGGCAAGATTGTTCTTCATCCACGACTAAAGACGGTGGTAAGTGGTGTTCAAGCATCAGACATAAAACACGACTGTATCCCGGAAGGATTGGCTGTTTGTGCATTCTCCTGGCGTTCTCAGCTTCCATTCAATGTGCAGTAAAAACCAACCATCAGTACAATCTTAGCCTGTGAACAGGCTCTCTCTCTCTTCTACAGCCGCGTGGAGTCTGGGGAACAGCCAGACCTCGCGCTGCCGTAAAAGAGAGAGCCTGTTCACAAGCTAGTTAGGAGGCAGCGTGGCCGAGTGGTTAGGGCGCCGGACTTGAAATCCGGAGGTCCCAGGTTCAAGTCCCGCTCTGAGCACTAACTGAATTTGTAACACGGTAGCCCCGAGTTCAAACCCTCGGCCACGTTATGTAAACAGCCAACTGGTTAGCCTCCGACCAGTTGGGATTTTTAACAGATTTACGTTGAGTTTAAAACACGGCCTCACCAGAGCCTCTGCTGAATTACTTACCGTGTATAAATAAATACACTTTACTTTGCTTTTACTTTTTAGTACAATCTCATTGTTCTGATGAAGGGCTACCGCTGGAGACGGAAGCCAACATAACCTATTCAACACTATCGACACTAAGCTTTCGTTGATACAATCTACGTTTTACCGCTTCAACAACCCACTAACACTTCTGGTTCTTACACGACTAACAACAATACACTAATAACAGCAACACACTGACAACACACTAACACTTCTGGCTCTTACACGACTAACAACAACAATATACTAATAACAACAACACACTGACAACACACTAACACTTCTTGCTCTTACACGACTAACAACAATACACTAATAACAACAACACACTGACAACACACTAACACTTCTGGCTCTTATACGACTAACAACACACTGACAACACACTAACACTTCTGGCTCTTACACGACTAACAACAACAATACACTAATAACAACAACACACTGACAACACACTAACACTTCTGGCTCTTACACGACTAACAACAACAATACACTAATAACAACAACACACTGACAACACACTAACACCTCTTGCTCTTGCACGACTAAGCCTCTGTTGTTACAGTAAACGAACTCCGAATTGTATTAGTTTCCTTTTAGCTCTTAGCTCTTTCACTCTCAAGAGTGATAAACTTCAATTTTCTCACCCAGAGATTAGCTTAAGTGTATGGAGAATTTGGCTTTTGATAACTTGCTCGGGTGACAGCTGATTGAACTCTCACTTCTCACCACATACTCGTGCCATTTTCTAATGTTTAGGAGAATCTACATTGTGAACTCGTTAGTTACAGGGTTAAGGTATAAATGAAGACAAAGGTGTGAAAATCTAACATTATAGTAAATGCAAAAGCTCATCTTTAATCTTTTATTTTGATTCATTTGCATTGCCTGTGCTTTAACCTCAGAGAGAGTGTGTGTTATTAATACTAACGTAATTGCATGCTGATTGTGTGAATGTATTTGTTTTTAATTAATAGGCGTATAGCAACCAAGAAAACAAGGAATTGGGGCAATTTGTACGTTGCCAACTGTTAGCACCAAACACTTTCCTGTGCGTTTAATCAAAATAGTTCTGACTTTGATCTCTCGCCGGAAAAACCGGGAACGAGGCTACATCAGTCTCGCACCTGTTCGACTGCTTTTAAAAACCTGTTATACAGGTTTTTCGTCATGCTCCTTGGATTTGCTGACCATTTTAACGCTGCTGTGCACCTCACTTGACATCTATGTGAAGTTACGCCTTAAGAAAAGTCACGAACATTAGCAGGGTCTCACATCTGTTTCCTGTTTTTGGCGGCTTGGGATATCAGTTCTGTTGGCAGCATAAAATAGAGCCTGCGAATACAGCCGTCTCCCGTTATTCGCAGGCTACGTAAAATGCCTCTTCTCCTGTGATTTTGCGTCGAACTCTTATGTTGCACCACTGCACACAATACCTGTCTTTGCTCATTGTTACTGGGCATTAGATTCCAATATGTTACACCAGTGCCACTGCACAACTGTCACATGCAAATGTTTGCACTCTTGTACGTCTGTGCTACACTCGACCCGACTAACTTGCATTCACTCTTTCAGTTTGGATACTTACCCGACCCCCCAGGGGTGGATTTGATGGACATTGAACTCCCGGTGAACTCCTCTGCGCTGGCCAAGGTATTGCCTAGTTTCCAGGGAACGGGATTGTTCAAATCTTGATGTTAGGGTAGTCCTAGATTATGTACAAACTTTTGTTAACCTTTTAGGCCCGAAAATGATTGAGAAAGGCCCGGTCACAATACGACGTATTAGATTTGTTTTGAATTTGATCAAAATCCTGCAGTTTGTTGTTCAAGAGGAGGAATTTTAGTAATCCTGGGTTTGTTTAATCGGACTTTAAACAACCGAACCCTCGCAATTTGAAGTACGGCACGAGTTGTTGCTTGGCAAGATTGTTTTCTATCTGCGACTAAAGACGGTGGTGAGTGGTATTCAAGCATCAGACATAAAATACGACTGTACCCAGGATTAGCTACATTCTTTTTCTTCTCAGTCTCGGGGCTAAAAAACTGCAAAGTTTCAATAAGACAATTAGAAAGCTTTGTGAGCGAGATCTGACCCAGGATTTGTCTAAACAACTTAGCCCAAGTCTCACTTTTAGTTTTGTACTCATAGAGTGCTTTTCGGATGACAGTTGATAAAACCAAAACCAAAGTATCTACACCGCCAATCACGAGGCTTTAAGAAAATACTTCCGATTAATCAGAAGCCAAAGTAATTTACGCGGTTTAATTTTATTTTGAAGAAGAAACCAATCAGCACTAGTGCAATGAAACTCCATCGTCATGTGCCTGCTTGCGTGGGAAGATCGTGATTGGGTTTACCTTTGTCAGTCCTGATTGCTCGAGAATGCAGCTAAACTTGTTTGGACCAATCGCAAAGTGAACGCGATTCGCCACTTTGGAAATGAAAATAAGACTGGGAATGAATGGAGTACCGAAAGTGCTTCTGGGATCGTTTGGGGGGATGCGTGTATGAAACACAAGGCGGTATTAGGTTGGAAGAGTGATAAGATCTCTAACTGCCCTCAGTAAAGATAATACCAGAGTTTAGTATATACCACACAAGTGAATAGTGCTTTTCGCGCGCTCTGATTGGCTCCTCAATCTCGGAATATCAAGTACTATTCACCTCCCGGCGGCTTCCGGTAAAACAAAATGGCGCGCGAACCCAATTTTTGCCCACTTTCGTCGTCGGAAATAAAATAGCTATTTGGGAGTTGGCTATTAAACTTGTGTGGTGTATACTAAAACAATTATTGCGCAGCTTTGACTTGCTACCGTCATGCTTTTCATACACGCGTCCCCCCAAACGATCCCAGAAGCATTTTCGGTACTCCAATCATTCCCAGTCCTATTTTCATTTCCAAAGTGGCGAATACTATTTACTTTCGACAGTCATCCGTAAACGGCTCTGTCGTAATGTTTGTATTTAGCTCAGAGAGGAGATGATAAAGAGAACTCCTGCGTCTGTGGAACCAGTAAAGAGCGAAGGACACACTGCACTGGAGCTGTATGATCTCTCACCTGACGAGGTACGAACCTTCCAAAAGTTATTACAATATATCATACAAAAAGATTACACGAAAACGTCGCTCGGCATTATCACGTGTTCCAACCTCCATTAGTGACAGAAGGCATGCTCTTCTAATGGCTGTGTTTGCGAATCTTTTTATTTTTATTTTATTTCATTTTTTAATTTCTAGCTACGCGTGGTAAGAAGAAACATGAACTTCTATTATGCAGGCTTCAAGGGCACTTCCTTCAGGTACAATGATGAAGTTATGTTCCTTATTGGATTGAATCTGCACGTCTCCATTAGAGCCTACAGCACAATTCAAACACACCCGTACTCCCCCCCTCCCCCCCCCCCCCCCCCCCCCTTGTCAAGTCAAAACGTACTCCAGGTGTCTGAAACTTTTTTTCAGCGAACAGCGAAGTTATTCACAAAGTTTCATTGCAGTATTTTTACGCCGAAAATGTGCTGATTAGAATGCATTACCTATCAACCAGAAATTTTAAAACTGGAATAACCTTTCCCCGAAAAATCACCCAAATCATTCTTTCTGTTGATCTGTAGCTTAGCCATCGCGACTCCGAAGCTGGGCTTTCGGTATGTTCGGTATGGAGGAAACCCCACCATGGACAGCATTCTGGGTAAGTTTCTGACAACCTGACCGTCTTAAATTCAGGCGTTTCGTTGTTCACCTGTTAACAGAACACTCCATGGCTGTGTCTTGCAGGTAATCTGTCTACTTTGCTCAACGAATCCGGTGTTAACATCGAAAAATGGTAAGTTCGCTCAAAGTCTTTTACCCTTCAGTTCAACTTTGCCTCTAAGACGGCGTGCAGTATGGAGATTACCACACATTGCACTGCATGATGTGGAGCACTCACAAGAATGCGTAAAGAAATGAAAAATACACATGACAGTGAATAGCTTCATGTAGAATCTAACATCATTTTGTTTGTGAGTAATGTTGCACAAGTTCTTGAATACTAAAAATGATGAACGTATCCGCATCTTGTAGGTGAACGGGTACGTAGGCGTTGGACGTTTTAAAAATGCGTGCATGGACGCAGACGTTGGGATGAAATGCGTGAACAGCCTAGAAATGCAACATTTACTCGCAGTATTTTGCGTAAAATGTGATATACGGAATCTAATACTTCAGTTGTATGGATTTTGCTCAAATGCTCGTCTTGTCCGACTTTTGCCTTAACGAGTAGTCTTTGCTGCTGTGTCTTAGGCCCTACTGTAGGAGTGTAACGTTTGCGGAAGATCCAGTAAATGAACTCAAAGCCAGAGCCTCTGGATCTGACTGGAAGGACTGTAAGTCTGTTACTGTAAACTGTTTATCACATGTCTTTTCTTTCTTTGTGTCTCGAGGCAAAGTAATACGTTTTTGGTTCTGTATTGACTCCAGCTTGTTTCAGGTTCTCAGATACTATAGAAAAAAGGTGAGAAGTACTCCCGACCCTGGAGTCTTCACCTATCTCATTGCCCTGCTACAGTACTTTTCCACTCATGCAACTCCGATAACCTGTAGTCTACTGTTGCCTGTATCATTGCTTTTTAACCCCTTTTCTTCCATGATTGATATATCATACAGTAAGGAGAACTTGACTTTTTGATAGGTTGCTCAGGTGAAAATTGATCAAATTATCAATTCTCACTACATCACTCAAATTTCTTTATCGCAAACGGTTGTGAGAATCTAATTTTTGAGCTCTGCCCTTCATACCCCTTACCCAGGCAATCAGGACCTGCTGTACGGTCTTCTGGTCGACCTGCGTGCCACGTCGACAATGAAAGACAAGTGGGACAATCGGTATGTGGAAGATCGTCTTCATAAACTTGTCCTCTAATTGAGACATTGTGCCTGGGAGAACAGCAAGTCACGAGACGTGTGTACTACCTATGTGTCTTTGGTCAGTCGCCATATTTTAAGAGACGAGTTTTAACTTACAAGTTCTAACTCGCACCAAATTTCATTTATCAGTAAATCTCACGTTTGGTTGATACAGGTATTTTTGTTTTTTTACATTTTCCTTCTTCCAGGAATGCTGTTAAGGATGTTTTTACACTGACGTTTTGGGGCTTGACGAGGAGGAAGGAAAGGTGATATTTCTGGGTGTGTTGGTGCGCCTTCACATCTTAAAATACGGGCCCCAAGCTCTTCCAAGAAATATAATGACATATGTATGCTTTCCTTGCGTTCTTCTCTCCATTCTTCTCCCCTTATTTCTTTCTACAAAGTTGTATCATATATATGTTAATATATGCATTATACAATATGTATAACATATTTCATTTACATATATATATGTAAGTGAAATACCAGGAGATGATAGTAAACTTGGTGGCTGGACAGCTCGTCACACGCTTTGGGCGCCTTGTGCTTGCCTGTTCCACTACCCCCTTCCGCTGCTGACAAGTGTGCGTTGATTTGTTGTTTCCAGTTCTGACAGAATAGACGCGTTTTCCTACCATGATGTCTACAGTCGAGTGGCTGCCAGTGCCGACGACATTATCACTTACGTGGCTCCAGTTGTTTCTGGTAAATAGACGAGCACGCATGCTCTCGGCCATGTTAATGCGTTTGTTTGCATTTAGAAACTCGTCCTTTTGTGCACAGTACTTAATTTGTTCCAAGACGCGCGTTCTGATTGTAGTGAAGCCTATACACCGTTGCCTGACGCGACATTCACTTTTATTTTCATTCAAGCAAAGAACGAGGCGAACAACTCTGTTGTGTTCGCCTTCCAGAAAGTCAGTTTGAAGGGTCAACCAGTTGCGGGTAAGTGAATGTACAGGTGTGTGTTCTGTTAACGAGACCTCGTCGTTTCTTAACCCCACGTGACTTTAATCCACTCGTTCAATTCGCAGTTGTTGGCTACGAGATGGACGCGAAGAAGTTTTCCGATATGCGCCTTGTAAGTAAAGCCAAACTTCTGACAAGGCCGTATGCTATGCAAAGATGAAGTTGAAAACTGCTTTTTCCTTTTTAGATCGCATTCCCCAGGACATTTTAAGCAGTGGAGTGTCCGGGGATCGGATGTCATTGAAAAGAGAGTTTATGATCGTGGCAGTATTCCGCAGCCCGCAAACCTTAAATCTCAAACCGCAAGATATTACACCGCGTCACGTCTGCCGTATTTGTGTTATGTTTTAAGCATTAAGATCCTGGTATTTCAGAATTTGCCACCTTTACCAAACGAGGCGTGTAAGTTGGATAATGTGACTATTTGCGGTTTGCGGGCTGCAGTATACAGCAATCTTAAACTGCCTAAAAACTTGCTGGTCTCGTAGGACGTCAGGGGCTAATTCATTAAAGCATTTTCAAGTGTATTTTCGGTCGGACCAATTGCTCCACATGTTAAAACACACTTCAGTCCAATACAATGGCCAAATACTGTTGTGGTTGTGCACTGGGGACCCGCATCTGTAATAGTTTACAGACTTTCCTAGACTAGAGTCCATTTAGTGGTGTTTGAATTATGATCCAACTTGTAAGATAACACGTGTAAATGTTTATCGAATTGGCCCCGGGAATGCAGATTCTCCGACAGCCACAGCTCTGCTATATTTATAACTACGTATTCGGTTAGTTCTCCAACACGTCTTCCTGTAAGCCAAAACTCATTTTAAGTTTGCGGGAAATGGAAGCCCTGGCGTGAGAAACCACGTAATACTGTAGTCCTGCAGCGGTAACTGATGTTGGGTGTGTCGGACTGTACCAACCAAAAGTTCACCTGAAAATACCCAAATTCAAAGTCGATTTTTAAGTTCAGCAGTTTGTTGCTATTCCACTCAAGTGAGGTTGGAGGAAGAGCCTATTCCACACATACCGATGTTCCAAGAGGAATCTTTCAAAATAATAGACTGGGCAATAGATTCACGTTGAGACAGCGGTATGCTCTATCCCATAATTCTCTCCTGGAAATACTGAATGATAACCTGCAGCGTTGATTGTACGCTTTACCAGTCGACCAGTCGAATGACACTATAATTCAGGTGTAACGTGGCTTTCTTTCCTTTTGACAGGGCGAGAAAACCGACGGGGAGTGTAGTAGCAGGGATGGTATGAACTCGGTAAGCACCAAACGAGTGTGTGTGTCGTAAATGTTTTATAGTTAATTAGGGTCACTCGGGTATTAATCTGAAATGCACTAACCGGACAGAACACTGGACAGAACAGGAAGCGACAGAGAGAAACAGAACACCAAACTTTAACTAATTTCGTCAATTTTTGCAGACTGCTATTCATGGAAACTGTTCTGCGAGTAAATTACGATATGAGTTCTCATTTCTAAGCTCTTTAAACGTGAATACAATACATAGCTAAAACTAAAATCAGCCTGCACCGTCGTACTTAAACAAGCAACCTTACTAAGGACTCCTGACCAACCTCGTTCCTGGGCTCTTTCAAAAAGAGCCTGGAACGAGGTTGACCCCAGACTAGTAAGATGATCACATTTAGGATGGTAACTCACCTAGATTGTTCAAATTACCAACTGCATTTTATTTTATATTTTCTTCGTATTTCGGAACCCAAGAAAGAAAAGCAGAGCGCTGGCTAGTCTACACAGAAACCTTGCTCTGGTGTTTGCTTTTGTTTTTAATCTTGGACGTTGCATTAATACGGTCGTCATCCTTTCAGCATGAAGGCCAGTACTGCTACTTGTTGGATGAAAACGGCTTCGTTGTGGCTGCAAACGACGAGAGGGTAAGCTGACAATTTAGAACTGGCGATGCCGTGTTTGCAAATCCTTTAGGATAGGAACATTGAACCTCTTGCATTGCGTAGAAAATAGTTGAAAATGACAGTTCCCAGAGTTGCGTCCAGTTTCAAAGTATGGCAGTCCTTGTTTGGAATAGTTTGAAACAAAAAGAAATCCGGCTTTTTTTTTTTTTTTTTTTTTTTTTTTTTTCCACTGAAGGGGTGTGCTTGCCACGTGCCCATCCGGGTACTTATTGCAGTCACGTGCATCTTGGATGAACCACGTGACCTGTCATGTGAAACTGGTAGCTTCATTCGCCGTACTAACTTCTCTTTTTATTTTTTTATTTTTTTATTTTTTTATTTTTTTATTTTTTTGTCTTTTTAGTCTTTTGGGAAATTCTTTGGTCGAGTAGACAAATACTTAATGAAGGAACTAATTAACGAGACTGCCAGTGATCCGTCAACAGCAATCTACAACAGGTACGCAGGTCTGTGTCGCATGTCATGGATGGACCAGAATCGGAACTGACTCGCTTCTCCTTAATTCGCCAGAATTATTTTCAGTGACACACAGGCCGCGTGTGCGGAGCGGAGCCTGGATAACAGTGCTGGCACTATCATCTCTGGGGTGCGTGCACTCGGAGTCGATTTTGATATACACCTCTTGTTATAGAGAGCAGGCAGTAACTGATAGTTTATTTTATACTAGGAGTTCCCACTACTGAGTTGCATACACCATATTCATGAATGGTCAAAGCTTGGAAAAACTGGCACCGAGTGCCTGAAAGGCATACAAGCGATTTTATTGGGAAACGATTTTTTTCGAGCGTCCGCTGTTTATGAATATGGTGTGTTCTGCCTCTGTTGGTGGCTGGTGCGAAACCTTTAATATGAAAATGAATTTTACTCGCCTGTTCACAAATCAAACCGACTTTCACATGAGCGGTCTTGCACTACTTCAAACCTCAAAACGGAGGTAACAACAGGTAACTCACAAATGCGCACTGTCCCTGGGAGAGAAACTTGTCATTTCTGTCTTCTACCGCCTCTTCTTTTTCCTCTGATAAAAAGTCCTGTGCACGTGTCAAGCTGTAGCTTCTTTTTTCTTTTTCCCCTGCAGCCCATTTTCTCTGTACGCTCCTATTTCGAGTGGTGGACCACCAAAGCAGCTTGGTCTTTGCTCTACTTTAACTTGTACAGGTACGAAAAAGCGTGAAGCAAAACAGCCGGCATGCCGCACCCGCAGCTTGACTTGTGACAAGCTTCGTCGAGCACAATTCTTTTGAATCTCTCAGTTCGTCCGTTACGTCGTTTTGCTTACTTTTGGTATCGGTTGCAAGAACCAAAGGGCTCGGTCACACTAGGCTGGATACTTAATAATTAACTGAGCATCCAGAGCAAGATAACTTCTTTGAAGTTTGGTAGCGAATTACAAAACATCGTCATCGACAAAGTGCTGTTAACTCTTGAAAAAAACTTAATTATCGATGTTATGTTTGTACTTTTAGTGCGATCAGTACCTAAAACAGAAATGTCTTCCAGAAAGTTCGCAGTGAAGAATCAAGCCGTTTCTCCCGTTTAGTGTCTGACTGCTGGAACACGTGTTAGCATTTTCTGTGACTGAGAAACAATCTTGCACTAAAGGATGCAAGAATTCATGAAATGTGGTTCACTCATATGCAACTTTTGCCCTCTACAGCTTCTTTTTCTCGGGGACGTCGTCCTATACAGGTATGTGCAAACTAACCACCTCAGCGGAGAGCACTGTATTAGAACTGACTGGTTGATCTTGGTTCTTTGTAAGTTGCTCGGTACCAGATCAGTGGTTTTCCTGCTAGACGGTGATTCCGAGGAACGAGGTAGTTCCAAGCGTTTTTCCGTTCTCTTTCATTTACAAACCATGCCTGGTCCACTCTTGTTAATAAACAGAGGCTGCAGAGAACATTTCAAAGAACCGGAGCTGCGTGAAGGAAGTGACTACATATTACGTCAACAGAAGCTCGGTCAACGAAAATGGTAAAGGACATGAGTTATCTGTTAGTCTAACAGTGTGTGTAAAACTGTGATGAGTAACTTATTACTACATTAAAGGGGCCCTCTAAACCACAGTCCTTTGCGCGCCGAAATCCTTGGTTCCGCCATTTTTGGAGCCCCCGAAAGTCGAAAGATGAATAGCAATCCTCTTCCATCCGACTCGTTTGAGGAGAAGATTAGCTTCTTTTGATCTAAAAGTGCCACTAACCTATTTTTCTTTTGATTAATTACGTTCTTTCGTGTTGGAAACCAAATTCAGCCTTGGATTTCCCAGCTGTAAACAAAACATTGAAAAAGGCTGAGCCCTTTAACTAGAGCTCGCAAAGAAATATACAGCGCCTTATGTCTTTATGTTTATGTCAGGGACGGCCGATTGCGATGACGCCTGCCGGAGGTAAGAAGAAATTCCTGACGATAACAACATTTCTTTTCCGACTAGTGCACATACTGCTTCTCTGTTAGCCACTTCTGTCCAATTTAAGTTTAAAATGAAAAACGTGTGAACACTGCTATTTACAGTGTACTCATCGAGAGCTTTCATTTCACCCCTAGAGTTTAGGAGTTGGAAGTAAACATTGCTATTAGAATGTTCCTTTAGGTTTTATTTGACAGTTCTGAAGTTCAACGTTTCCTGGGTTGCGTCAAATCCGCCTAGTAAATGGTATTTCCTGAGAACTAACGCGAATTCGGTCCAAACTGCCCCCCACCCTTGCACACGCCCCATCACATCTGGCCCACAAGCGTTCGCAACATGTATGCATGCTCACTAGTAAGCCTGATAAACTAAGCTTAAGAACTTTATCGCGAGTATGAGAAAATGGAAAAGTTTTCATTTCCTGTGGTTACGTCTCGATATCGCGTTGGTTTTGACTAGCGCGTAAAGTCTTTCTGCTTATGCGATCAGCCATATAGGTGAAGTTTGTTTGTGGTAGTCCATGCCTGCTGGCAGTGACAGCGCCTTTATTT
Organism: Plumapathes pennacea; assembly: GCA_964036295.1. Taxonomy (NCBI): domain Eukaryota; kingdom Metazoa; phylum Cnidaria; class Anthozoa; order Antipatharia; family Myriopathidae; genus Plumapathes; species Plumapathes pennacea. The sequence goes on from OZ038462.1 coordinate 33,378,427, forward strand.
TCAGGGTATTTCTTGTGAGCAATGTACCACATAGTAACTTATTCCTGGTTGTGGTGGATGGAACTTGTGGAATGTGCAAAGATGAAGACTTCAGTTTGAAAATGGCCGGGGAACCTGTTGTAGATATCCTTTTGTGCAGTGTTGCTGGAGAGTAGCGAGCTGAGTTGGGGCGGGGCGCTTATTTCATTTTTGAAAAACCACCGCAATCTGAGCCCGTAGATAACAGAACTTTAATAACAATCTAACAAGAACTGGAACTGGAACAATAACAAGGATTTACCAGAGTACCCTGGTGTTGTTTCAGTCAACGGCTGAGTGCTTTACATCGGTACGTTCAGGGAGGTGGGACGTTTGTAACATGCTGTATACACGGAACAGGAAATACGATACAGTGCAAGTGATAATGTTGCTGGTACTCATTTACGTACGGCAAGAGAAGGGGGGCGCCTATTGAAAAAACGCAGTGGAGGGGGGCGCATATTCGAGAGGGGGCGCTTATTAGAAGGAGGGCGCTTATTCGAATCATTACGGTATCTGGCACACAAGTGGCATATTGCAGTTGTGCCGTGATTTCGTACCATCTGCGTGTTAATTGGGTTTTCAAATGCAGTATCTAAACGTAGGGCTTCAGTTCAACATTTTTTAGCGTTGATCTTGCGTGTCTTGATTTGCAGTGTGTTTTAAGTTGTTATTATTATTCTTAACCTGCGCACTTCCAGCAACCTCCACGAAGGAAAGCGGCAGATGCGAAGATTCAAGCTTTCGCAAGAGACCTAAGAGATGTTTTACGAACATCGATCCGGTACGTGTGTTTTTCACTCTTTTGACCAACATTGAATCAACATTGGAGTCAAGATTGAATCAACATCGAACCAACTTGAATCAACATCAACTTAACATTGGGCCAGGTTGTCGAGAATCAGAGAATGGCACTCTCTTACACACTGATTATTATTATAAACCAAAACCTGAGGAGTAGATCAGCTCTCTTTTCACGCGTATTGCGTAAGAGATGGATCTTTTAAGCTGTCAACAAGCTGACGCGACTTGCATCAACTCGACTGCGTTCATTTTCAATACAAAGAATTCAAAATCAAGTAAAGTAGAAAACCGTCCGGCGCAGAATGAGCGTTTCTTGCCAGTTGGGTGTCAAATTTTGTTAACCCGAACGTCAAGCCAACGAATTTTTTGAGCCCTAAACACAGGCAGGCCAATAGGTTAGAATTTAAAAATAGAAGAACTTTGACTTTCCTCGCTTCTTTGTGTGTCGTTATTCCTTTTGTGTCATTTTGAGCAATTTTTCCTCGGGAGGACACTACGGAACGAAAAATCGCTCAAATGACTCGGAATCACCCAATATGACACACAAGGGATAGAGCCACACAGAGAAGCAAGAACATGAAACGCGTTTGAAACTCGGAGGTCTGGACCCGAGCGGTGGGGTTCGTCTATGTTGGCCAGAAAAGGAGGAACTTCCACAGTCTTGTCTCATGTTTATGCTGTGATGTTATTGTTGTTGTTTATCAGGAGGAAGGCTATGACTGTGGTGCTGGCTCAATATTGACACCGTCTTTGTTGCTGATTCTTGTGCACGTGTTCTGCTTTGCACTGGTCACGTGGCCTGTTGAGGCTCGCTGATCCTCCTGGTCAGCGTACTGCTGCCTTCCTTCTAGTCTGCTTTTCCACGGAAAGGGAAAAAAGAAGCAGCTTGCGTTCATGGATCCGGACATTTTCTGTACAGAAAGATGTGGACCTGACCGTTGAGCAGCAGATTTCAGGAGAACCTTTACAGTATTTCAACTTCCCGTGCCCGCTGTAACGCTGCCGAAATCAAGATTGACATTTAACGCCGTTGCAAGAAAAACCGAAAGGCCGCCAAACCAGACTATTTCCTTGGTAACGGTTTTTAGAACGTTCCTCAAAGGGAACTCACTGCTCTTTGAACCATTTTATTTCGTTAGAATTTTCTTTTCTATCACCGTTTGACGTATCATACCGATTACTTTCTAATGCCCAACAAAGTGTTTTGGAGCGTTCTGAACAACACTAAGTTTTATGTTGCTCGCGAACGGGATCAAAGTGTATTTTGATACAAAGTATATTCCGTATCTAGGATAAGTATTATTTTTACGTGGAGCTGGTCTTGCGGCGAGTCGCTGACTAATAGTTAAACTTTACTTGTTATTTCTTACCAGGTCTTCTCACTTTATTTATTTCTTATAAGGTCTTCTTACTTGCATTAGTAAGTCTTTGTTAATAAAATGTGCTATAGTTTGTAAATATTTTTTCTTCGAATAGCTAGATGACACATTTTTTTAAATAATTTATTTTAATTATTTTTACGACCAGGAATGTTGACTTTTATTAGAGAGTTCTTGTGGTCCATTTTAAGGCAGCACATTGTTGTTCTTGGGGTTTTCCCCACTTATTATAGAAGGCTGATTCCTTCACTTATGCGTTATTTGTGATTTAAGCTTTTGCCCATCATATAATTGAACAATTATAGTTTATCTTTGAATGCTAAAATATACATCTAAAGTAGCCATTTGCTATTTATGTCATCGACCATTCATTTTTGATACTTGGAAAACAATCAAAAAGAAAGTTCCTTCATTGCCTTTTAAAGGAGACATGCATCAAAGATCAAATTAGGATTCTTTGAGTTCATTATTTATCGACTAGATTATTTATGAAAGTTAGAGTTTACAAAATGAAATGCTTAGAAATACATTGATTCCCTTAAAGATCATTGACATTCTTAGTCGTCGTGAATACGAATGCGCGTGGAAATGCAGTTATTTCATTGGTGGAGCACGAGCGCACCCAAACCCGCATCTCTACATCTCCGTCTTTCGGTTCTTCTCCTACTGCATATCCTACTTTCTCGCTTTCCCGCTCCCGCTATCTCTTAGACGTTAACCCATTCATGCGATTCTGAGATTAAGCCAAAAGAGGCCGATTTTTGAAGAAATGGTAAGACTATTATAGCCCATGCTTTTCTGCACGGCCGATTTTGAGCGATATTTTAAAACTTTCCGGAAACCTTCCTGGGACTATATAAAGACTTTTTGCAATACATGCCTTAATTTTCTTCAGCCGTTGACGAGATATAGCAAGAGGACTACGGGTGATTCTATACTTATGTTTGAAAACTATTAGGCGATTATTGGCTCTTTGTATTTGCGCCTGCTCTATGAACTATCACAAGTTTCATATTAAAACCTTCGCTACACTCCCAGGAACATTTCCTGAAAGTTTCATGCGATTTTGAGATTTAGTCGAAAATGGCCAAATTTGAAAGAAATGGTAAGGCTATAGCCCATACTTTTGGCCAAAAATGGCCGATTTTGAGCAATATTTTAAAACTCTTGAAACTGTCAGGACACCTTCCTAGAGCTATAACAAGACTTTTTTCTTTGCATTTCTCTTATTTTTCATTAAACGTTGACGAGATATAGCAATGAAACCACGCATGTTTTGTTTCTTTTGTCGAGACGTACGCGATATGCGAGGCGATGATTGCTCCTGCTACTCGCGACCCGTTCATTTAAATATCACTAATATTATATCAAAACCTGCGCAATACTCCCAGGAACATTTCCTGAAAGTTTCATGCGATTTTGAGATTTAGTCGAAAATGGCCAAATTTGAAAGAAATGGTAAGGCTATAGCCCATACTTTTGGCCAAAAATGGCCGATTTGGAGCAATATTTTAAACCTCTTCAAACTGTCAGGACACCTTCCTAGGACTATAACGAGACTTTTTTCTTTACATTTGTCTTATTTTTCATTAGACGTTGACGAGATATAGCAATGAAACCACGCATGTTTTGTTTCTTTTGTCGAGACGTACGCGATGTCCGAGGCGATGATTGCTCCTGCTACTCGCGACCCGTTCATTTAAATATCACTAATATTATATCAAAACCTTCGCAATACTCCCAGGAACATTTCCTGAAAGTTTCATGCGATTTTGAGATTTAGTCGAAAATGGCCAAATCTGAAAGAAATGGTAAGGCTATAGCCCATACTTTTGGCCAAAAATGGCCGATTTGGAGCAATATTTTAAACCTCTTCAAACTGTCAGGACACCTTCCTAGGACTATAACGAGACTTTTTTCTTTACATTTGTCTTATTTTTCATTAGACGTTGACGAGATATAGCAATGAAACCACGCATGTTTTGGTTCTTTTGTCGAGACGTACGCGATGTGCGAGGCGATGATTGCTCCTGCTACTCGCGACCCGTTCATTTAAATATCACTAATATTATATCAAAACCTGCGCAATACTCCCAGGAACATTTCCTGAAAGTTTCATGCGATTTTGAGATTTAGTCGAAAATGGCCAAATTTGAAAGAAATGGTAAGGCTATAGCCCATACTTTTGGCCAAAAATGGCCGATTTTGAGCAATATTTTAAAACTCTTGAAACTGTCAGGACACCTTCCTAGAGCTATAACAAGACTTTTTTCTTTGCATTTGTCTTATTTTTCATTAGACGTTGACGAGATATAGCAATGAAACCACGCATGTTTTGTTTCTTTTGTCGAGAAGTACGCGATATGCGAGGCAATGATTGCTCCTGCTACTCGCGACCCGTTCATTTAAATATCACTAATATTATATCAAAACCTGCGCAATACTCCCAGGAACATTTCCTGAAAGTTTCATGCGATTTTGAGATTTAGTCGAAAATGGCCAAATTTGAAAGAAATGGTAAGGCTATAGCCCATACTTTTGGCCAAAAATGGCCGATTTGGAGCAATATTTTAAACCTCTTCAAACTGTCAGGACACCTTCCTAGGACTATAACGAGACTTTTTTCTTTACATTTGTCTTATTTTTCATTAGACGTTGACGAGATATAGCAATGAAACCACGCATGTTTTGTTTCTTTTGTCGAGACGTACGCGATGTCCGAGGCGATGATTGCTCCTGCTACTCGCGACCCGTTCATTTAAATATCACTAATATTATATCAAAACCTGCGCAATACTCCCAGGAACATTTCCTGAAAGTTTCATGCGATTTTGAGATTTAGTCGAAAATGGCCAAATCTGAAAGAAATGGTAAGGCTATAGCCCATACTTTTGGCCAAAAATGGCCGATTTGGAGCAATATTTTAAACCTCTTGAAACTGTCAGGACACCTTCCTAGGACTATAACGAGACTTTTTTCTTTACATTTGTCTTATTTTTCATTAGACGTTGACGAGATATAGCAATGAAACCACGCATGTTTTGTTTCTTTTGTCGAGACGTACGCGATGTCCGAGGCGATGATTGCTCCTGCTACTCGCGACCCGTTCATTTAAATATCACTAATATTATATCAAAACCTGCGCAATACTCCCAGGAACATTTCCTGAAAGTTTCATGCGATTTTGAGATTTAGTCGAAAATGGCCAAATCTGAAAGAAATGGTAAGGCTATAGCCCATACTTTTGGCCAAAAATGGCCGATTTGGAGCAATATTTTAAACCTCTTCAAACTGTCAGGACACCTTCCTAGGGCTATAACGAGACTTTTTTCTTTACATTTGTCTTATTTTTCATTAGACGTTGACGAGATATAGCAATGAAACCACGCATGTTTTGTTTCTTTTGTCGAGACGTACGCGATGTCCGAGGCGATGATTGCTCCTGCTACTCGCGACCCGTTCATTTAAATATCACTAATATTATATCAAAACCTGCGCAATACTCCCAGGAACATTTCCTGAAAGTTTCATGCGATTTTGAGATTTAGTCGAAAATGGCCAAATCTGAAAGAAATGGTAAGGCTATAGCCCATACTTTTGGCCAAAAATGGCCGATTTGGAGCAATATTTTAAACCTCTTCAAACTGTCAGGACACCTTCCTAGGGCTATAACGAGACTTTTTTCTTTACATTTGTCTTATTTTTCATTAGACGTTGACGAGATATAGCAATGAAACCACGCATGTTTTGTTTCTTTTGTCGAGACGTACGCGATGTCCGAGGCGATGATTGCTCCTGCTACTCGCGACCCGTTCATTTAAATATCACTAATATTATATCAAAACCTGCGCAATACTCCCAGAAACATTTCCTGAAAGTTTCATGCGATTTTGAGATTTAGTCGAAAATGGCCAAATCTGAAAGAAATGGTAAGGCTATAGCCCATACTTTTGGCCAAAAATGGCCGATTTGGAGCAATATTTTAAACCTCTTCAAACTGTCAGGACACCTTCCTAGGACTATAATGAGACTTTTTTCTTTACATTTGTCTTATTTTTCATTAGACGTTGACGAGATATAGCAATGAAACCACGCATGTTTTGTTTCTTTTGTCGAGACGTACGCGATGTCCGAGGCGATGATTGCTCCTGCTACTCGCGACCCGTTCATTTAAATATCACTAATATTATATCAAAACCTGCGCAATACTCCCAGGAACATTTCCTGAAAGTTTCATGCGATTTTGAGATTTAGTCGAAAATGGCCAAATTTGAAAGAAATGGTAAGGCTATAGCCCATACTTTTGGCAAAAAAATGGCAGATTTTGAGCAATATTTTAAACCTCTTGAAACTGTCAGGACACCTTCCTAGGACTATAACGAGACTTTTTTTTTTACATTTGTCTTATTTTTCATTACATTTGTCTTATTTTTCATTAGACGTTGACGAGATATAGCAATGAAACCACGCATGTTTTGGTTCTTTTGTCGAGAAGTACGCGATGTGCGAGGCGATGATTGCTCCTGCTACTCGCGACCCGTTCATTTAAATATCACTAATATTATATCAAAACCTTCGCAATACTCCCAGGAACATTTCCTGAAAGTTTCATGCGATTTTGAGATTTAGTCGAAAATGGCCAAATTTGAAAGAAATGGTAAGGCTATAGCCCATACTTTTGGCCAAAAATGGCCGATTTGGAGCAATATTTTAAACCTCTTCAAACTGTCAGGACACCTTCCTAGGGCTACAACGAGACTTTTTTCTTTACATTTGTCTTATTTTTCATTAGACGTTGACGAGATATAGCAATGAAACCACGCATGTTTTGTTTCTTTTGTCGAGAAGTACGCGATGTGCGAGGCGATGATTGCTCCTGCTACTCGCGACCCGTTCATTTAAATATCACTAATATTATATCAAAACCTTCGCAATACTCCCAGGAACATTTCCTGAAAGTTTCATGCGATTTTGAGATTTAGTCGAAAATGGCCAAATTTGAAAGAAATGGTAAGGCTATAGCCCATACTTTTGGCCAAAAATGGCCGATTTGGAGCAATATTTTAAACCTCTTCAAACTGTCAGGACACCTTCCTAGGGCTACAACGAGACTTTTTTCTTTACATTTGTCTTATTTTTCATTAGACGTTGACGAGATATAGCAATGAAACCACGCATGTTTTGGTTCTTTTGTCGAGAAGTACGCGATGTGCGAGGCGATGATTGCTCCTGCTACTCGCGACCCGTTCATTTAAATATCACTAATATTATATCAAAACCTGCGCAATACTCCCAGGAACATGTCCTGAAAGTTTCATGCCATTTTGAGATTTAGTCGAAAATGGCCAAATTTGAAAGAAATGGTAAGGCTATAGCCCATACTTTTGGCCAAAAATGGCCGATTTGGAGCAATATTTTAAACCTCTTCAAACTGTCAGGACACCTTCCTAGGGCTATAACTAGACTTTTTTCTTTACATTTGTCTTATTTTTCATTAGACGTTGACGAGATATAGCAATGAAACCACGCATGTTTTGGTTCTTTTGTCGAGACGTACGCGATGTCCGAGGCGATGATTGCTCCTGCTACTCGCGACCCGTTCATTTAAATATCACTAATATTATATCAAAACCTGCGCAATACTCCCAGGAACATTTCCTGAAAGTTTCATGCGATTTTGAGATTTAGTCGAAAATGGCCAAATTTGAAAGAAATGGTAAGGCTATAGCCCATACTTTTGGCCAAAAATGGCCGATTTGGAGCAATATTTTAAACCTCTTCAAACTGTCAGGACACCTTCCTAGGGCTATAACGAGACTTTTTTCTTTACATTTGTCTTATTTTTCATTAGACGTTGACGAGATATAGCAATGAAACCACGCATGTTTTGTTTCTTTTGTCGAGAAGTACGCGATGTCCGAGGCGATGATTGCTCCTGCTACTCGCGACCCGTTCATTTAAATATCACTAATATTATATCAAAACCTGCGCAATACTCCCAGGAACATTTCCTGAAAGTTTCATGCGATTTTGAGATTTAGTCGAAAATGGCCAAATTTGAAAGAAATGGTAAGGCTATAGCCCATACTTTTGGCAAAAAATGGCCGATTTTGAGCAATATTTTAAACCTCTTCAAACTGTCAGGACACCTTCCTAGGACTATAATGAGACTTTTTTCTTTACATTTGTCTTATTTTTCATTAGACGTTGACGAGATATAGCAATGAAACCACGCATGTTTTGTTTCTTTTGTCGAGAAGTACGCAATGTCCGAGGCGATGATTGCTCCTGCTACTCGCGACCCGTTCATTTAAATATCACTAATATTATATCAAAACCTGCGCAATACTCCCAGGAACATTTCCTGAAAGTTTCATGCGATTTTGAGATTTAGTCGAAAATAGCCAAATTTGAAAGAAATGGTAAGGCTATAGCCCATACTTTTGGCCAAAAATGGCCAATTTTGAGCAATATTTTAAAACTCTTGAAACTGTCAGGACACCTTCCTAGACCTATAACAAGACTTTTTTTTTTGCATTTGTCTTATTTTTCATTAGACGTTGACGAGATATAGCAATGAAACCACGCATGTTTTGGTTCTTTTGTCGAGAAGTACGCGATGTGCGAGGCGATGATTGCTCCTGCTACTCGCTACCCGTTCATTTAAATATCACTAATATTATATCAAAACCTTTGCTACACTCCCAGGAACATTTCCTGAAAGTTTCATGCGATTTTGAGATTTAGTCGAAAATGGCCAAATTTGAAAGAAATGGTAAGGCTATAGCCCATACTTTTGGCCAAAAATGGCCGATTTTGAGCAATATTTTAAAACTCTTGAAACTTTCAGAACACCTTCCTAGGGCTATAACGAGACTTTTTTCTTTACATTTGTCTTATTTTTCATTAGACGTTGACGAGATATAGCAATGAAACCACGCATGTTTTGGTTCTTTTGTCGAGAAGTACGCGATGTCCGAGGCGATGATTGCTCCTGCTACTCGCGACCCGTTCATTTAAATATCACTAATATTATATCAAAACCTGCGCAATACTCCCAGGAACATTTCCTGAAAGTTTCATGCGATTTTGAGATTTAGTCGAAAATGGCCAAATTTGAAAGAAATGGTAAGGCTATAGCCCATACTTTTGGCCAAAAATGGCTGATTTTGAGCAATATTTTAAAACTCTTGAAACTGTCAGGACACCTTTCTTGGACAACGAGACTTTTTTCTTTACATTTGTCTTATTTTTTATTAGCCGTTGACGAAATATAACAATGAAGCTACGCATTTTTTTTTTGTTCTGTTCCAAAAGTTTGCGATGTGCGAGGCGATGATTTGCTCATATTACTCGCGACCCGTTCATTTAAATATGACTAATATTATATCAAAACCTTCGCAATACTCCCAGGAATTGACACGGCTATAGCCCATGCTTTTCTAGGACGAGACTTTTTGCTTTACATTTGTCTTATTTTTCATTAGCCGTTGACGAGATGTAGCAATGAAACTACGCATTTTTTCATTGTTTTGTTCCAAAAAGTATGCGATGTGCGAGACGGTGATTTGCTTTTATTACTCGCAACCCGTTCATTTAAATATCACTAATATTGTATCAAATGTATCAAAACCTTTGCAATACCCCCAGGAACATTTCCTGAAAGTTTCATGCGATTTTGAGATTTAGTCGAAAATGGCCAAATTTGAAAGAAATGGTAAGGCTATAGCCCATACTTTTGGCCAAAAATGGTCGATTTGGAGCAATATTTTAAAACTCTTGAAACTGTCAGGACACTATTCTTGGACGAGACTTTTTTCTTTACATTTGTCTTATTTTTTATTAGCCGTTGACGAAATATAACAATGAAACTACGCATTTTTTTTTTTTGTTCTGTTCCAAAAGTTTGCGATGTGCGAGGCGATGATTTGCTCATATTACTCGCGACCCGTTCATTTAAATATGACTAATATTATATCAAAACCTTCGCAATACTCCCAGGAATTGACACGGCTATAGCCCATGCTTTCTACGACGAGACTTTTTGCTTTACATTTGTCTTATTTTTCATCAGCCGTTGACGAGATGTAGCAATGAAACTACGCATTTTTTCATTGTTTTGTTCCAAAAAGTATGCGATGTGCGAGACGGTGATTTGCTTTTATTACTCGCGACCCGTTCATTTAAATATCACAAATATTGTATCAAATGTATCAAAACCTTTGCAATACCCCCAGGAACATTTCCTGAAAGTGTCATGCGATCCTGAGATTTAGTCGAAAATGGCCAAATTTTGAAGAAATGGTAAGGTTATAGCCCATGTTTTGTGCCAAAAACGGCCGATTTTGAGCCAAATTTTAAAACTCTTGAAACTGTCAGGACACCTTCCTAGGACTATACTGAGACTTTTTGCTATACATTTGTCTAATTTTTCACCAGCCATTGACGAGTTATAGCAATGAAACTACGCATTTTTTGGTTCTTTTGTTGGTTCGAAAAGTGCGCGATGCGCGAGGCAATGATTTGCTCTTATTGCTCGCGACCCGTTCATTTAAATATTACATCACTTTATTATATACATACTGAGACATACTCACGAAAAAGCCATATCGTAAAATTTCGTACGCAAATGAGTTCTAGCCAATGAGAGGCCGCGAACGACGCTTTTCACACGTGAAAAAAATCGTTCGTCCAATCACAAGCTGCGAACGACGATTTTTCACTACTTTTAAAGGGTTTCCCGGTCCCATCATAAATGTCTCAGTATGTATATAATAAACAGAAAACATCATGGAAAGTGCTTTGTACAGTTTTTATTCACTCGTTGTTTCGTATCATAAAACTCACTCGCTCGCAAAGCCTCGCTCGTTCGTTTTATGATACTTCACAACTCGTGAATAAAAACCGTACGCGCGCACTTTCCATGAAGTAATCTCTATTTATTATATAGACACGAGTGTTTTACTGGAAAATATACCGTGCGTAAAATCCATACGAAACTACATCCGGGACCCGAGTGGCGTATTTTCCATATCCTCACTAGTGAGGATATCGTTGGCATCATTTCCCGCTTTTGCACGGTTGTTTGTGCAATTTCTCGTATACACACTCGTGCCTAATATAATAAAAAGAAAATTACACGGCGGCTTGAAGATATGGATTTTATTTTCTCGTGGTAAAAACAATATTTTACTCACTCGCGAAGCACTCGTTCGTAAAATATTGTTTTTACCACTCGAAAATAAAATTCATATCTTCGCGCCGCCGTGTAATATCCTCTATATATTACATTATTATATCAAATCCTTTGCAATACTCCCAGGAACATTTCCTGAAAGTTTCATGCGATTCTGAGATTAGGCCAAAAATGGCCGATTTTTGAAAAAATGGCAAATCCATAGCCCCTTGCGGAAATTGTTTTCAGATACTCGAAGAAACAAACATTTACAAAACAAGAAACATCGTGTTTTTGTCGTCACACTTTAGGGACGACCAAGCGAAAGTCGTTTTGGCACCTATCAAGACACAATTACAAAAACGCGGTATATTTTGTTAATAAAGAACAGGCTGTGACAAACAATGCCTGACAAACATTGTTTGCAGTGATTTTTAGCTAAAGGAACGCCGTCTTTGATACATGCACCATACACCTTTCTGTATATCTTGTCTCTAACGTCCATCTTACTTTGGTTTGTCATAGGCTCACTGCAGTTCATACAGTACGTGACTATACAGCGTGACGATAACTCTAACGTGACACTTCTTTTAAGTTGGACCGGTTAAACGTCGACCGAACCGAACTCAAAACATCGAGTGTGATAGCGTGAATTTTTATCAGTACACAGCATAATTCGCTGTTGGGAATCAGCGCTATTGGCACGTGTCTGCTGTATCCGTACCCCTCCCTCCAGGGTAGTGTTGATGCCGCCAGTTCACCCATCACTTGCTCTTTTCTTTGCTCTTTTTCTTTTTCTTCTTCTTGCTTTTCTCGCTCTTTGCTCTGCACACTGTACAAAACCAATCCATGTCATCCCCTGGGTCTTGCAAGATACCCACACACGCCCTGAAACCACAATCCATGACAGGATCAGTAAGCCTTGAACAGACCACACAAACAACTTAAGGTACAACAAGCTAGTCAAGACAGAAATTCACGAACACACTTATCGAGTATTGAACAGTTTGCCTGAAAATCACCAGAAAGAGTGTAAAGACCAGACCAGAAAATCTTTTCACTTTCATCAAAGCAATGCTTTTTGTTTTGTTTTGCACAACTTGGTACAATAATCTCAAAGTTGAGCCCCAATACTGTACATAGATAACTCGACAAGCATAAATACTTGATCGCCTGCCTCCATACTGAACAAGAGCACTCTCAATGCTTATTGGTACAGTACAATGAACATCCTACTGTATACGCTTTGGCATCGCAATCGCTGCGTTTACCATGTTGCCCTGAAAATGTTCATAATGCTCTGAAGTGGTCGAGATACGAGTACGGGACACACGCCTGCAACAGGTTCAGCTGTAAAAACACGAAAGTTTGCTTGGCGTGTGAAAGTGTGTTTAATGTCTTACCCGTGAAACCACTGGTCACAGCTGTCACAGCCAATCATGAAGCTGCCGTCATCTGGCAGATGGCAGGCGGGACAAATGTACACTGTGTCGTCCGACTGAAAGTCAAGTGAACCTATCAATCAGCAAAGTGCACACTACAAGTTTTTTTTACTGTGATCGTGTGTCGGTTACCAAAAGTCCATTTGAGTGTACAAGTCAGAACTTTTCGGCCATAACATGCTCCTGGTCTGTTGGAGAATTCAGGTCTGAGCTGCTCTCACGAAGTGGGAAACAGGACAGTGGAATAAAACAAGGCCTACAAGGCCACAATGCAAAGTTCTACATGAAACTCGAGACAAACTCCACGACGATATACACACTGCACAGTCTGTAAATCATGTACGTGAAGTAACGCGGGATATCTGGGGCCAATTCAATAAACATTTACGCGTGTATTTTACAAGTTGGACCATTATTCAAACACCACTAAACGGACTCTTATTAAGCAAAAAGCCTGCAAAAAATTACAGATACCGGTCTCACATGCATAACTGTAACAGTTTTTGGCCAGGGTATTGGATTGAAGTGTGTTTTAACGTGCACAGGAATTAGTTCTTGTACACTTGTAAATGCTTTATTGAATTGGCCCCTGTATGCAATGATGGCCTCTGAAAAAGAATCAGAGATGACCGTCACTCACCATGACAGTTGTGGACAGTGTCTGGGTCCTGACTGTCCTCTCAACCGCTTCAGACTTGTATACATCTCCCACAGATAGCACATGTTGAGGCTTCTTCGTTATGGACATAGAAAGTCCCAGAGAAGTTGCTGCTGAACTGCTGTAGGCACTACTTGATTTGCCACTTGTGGGATTATCTTCACGTTTGACACTAATATAAAACATAAATACACACATATTATAGAGACTGTACATACAGTACAGTTGTAATCCTTACGGGATCTTTCTTTAGTCTGTTGTGCATGCTGTCTGGCTTGTTTCGTCCTGCTTTCAGTTCGTTCACAGATTGTACGGTCAACTAGAAGTTGTGGACTGGCAGCAGTAACTAAAACTGATGCATTCTATTGTGCACAAACCTTATTATGCTGTGTGCACACTGCGTTTCTTTTTCCAAAAGAAAAAGCAAAATAATGGCATTCTTCAAACATCTCTCGCCTTTGTAATAGCACTGCAGCACAATATACTATTCTGCTCTACAATTTACCTGGTAGATGATGTTGTTGTAGAATGTCCAGCGTCCAGTTTAAGTTTCAGTCGTGGGATAGGAGGGATGCCAGAAAAGCCAGCAGAAGTAGCCTCAGCTGACTCCTTCTTAATCTGCATTTACAAAGGAAAAAAATGGTCCTTCTCAAAAATTCCTGTGACCACACATGTGCACCTTATTGTATACGAATACAAAACACAGCTCTAGCTGCAATAGCCACACGGAATTAACCAAGTACTTCTGGAACTTGCTGTATTTTTGGACATTATTACACAGTATTTTGAGAGGACAGCAGTTTCCAACTTCAGTTTGCCATCACAGTCCTGTTTAATTGACTGCACAATACACACAGTAGGAGGAAATTTAGCACTCTAGTAACTCACAGAGAAACCCTCATTAACCTACTGTAACCTAACCCTACTCACTGACTGCTTCAGGAGTTTTAAGACCACAACTGTGCACTATAGCATTACTACTTTAGGTACAGTACAGTATGCTTACTGTGTACATGTATGTTATCAATCATGCACAGCATGTACATGCACAACTGCATCATAACTGAAATCTTGCTGAATTTCTAGAGTGCTAAAATGATATTTCTGATGAATGAGCATGCGAATAAGACTGAAATTCAATCATATTTTGGTGTGGCACAAGATACAACGTGGCCTGGTTCTCACCTGGCCCTCCCCTGGCCCTCCCCTGGCCCTCCCCTGGCCCTCCCCTGGTTCTCACCTGGCCCTCCCCAAATAAACTTCTCTGCCCCTTAATGCAGTGTGTTTACTGCAGTTGTGAAATGGAGAATACATTTGCCTTAATAGAGATGATCAAGGACTCTTTGACACCCGTTCTTTAGCATCCAGCAATTTTCGAGAGTTCAGTTACAAAACAAACATATAGGTTTCTTTTGTGATTCAATTTCTTGCAAGACAAATTTCATGTGGACAGCTCATTATTTTCTAATATGTTGAGACAAAGACACTCACCTCTAAAGACAAGGCACTTGTCTCTAAAGACGAGGCTTTCCTCTCTAAAGATGAGGCACTTGTCTCGCAAGACAAGTCACTCGTCTCTTGAGACAACACTCATCTCGCAAGATGAGAGGGCACTACTGTACATGAATATGTGTAAAAGCAGGTGAAGTGAAAAGTTTTAACAGCTCTGTACCTTTTTGTGTTTCTTTTCCTTGTCCTTGTCCTTGTGCTTTTTCTTCTTTTTCTTGTGCTCTGGTATTGTCTCAGTGCCACTGGTCACAGCCACGTTACTGGAAGAGGAAGATCCTGATGACATAAACTGAGACAGCGTAAACTTCAAAGGTGCATTCTGTTTTCGTGCCCCTGCTTCTGGGCCTTCCAACTTGACAGGTGGGGCAGTTCTAGTCTCCTTTTCATCAACAGTAGCAGATCCCAGACTTGTCTTTGATTTTTTCTTATTTGGTATATCTGCAGGTTGAGAAGTCTTTGAAGTGACAGGGGCAGGACGTGGTACTTTAACTTCCGTTCCTGGCTCCTGTTTCACAGGTTTAATGATAAGTTTAGGCATAGTGGGAGTCTGCTCTTCCTTCTTGACTTCAGATGAAGATGCAGGTGGTGTTGTAACAGGACGTAGCTTGGCTGCACTCACAGGTTTCTTCACTTTTTTCGTTCCACCTGATGGACTTTTCACAATAGTTTTTTGTTTAGGAGTTATCTTTGGAGATGCAGGGGAACTTTTCACAGAAGACGTAGCAGTCAACTGTTTTGATGGAGGTGTTGGTGATTTGTCAGGCGGTGACTTCAAAGGCAGTGACTTAGCTTTTTCCTTTACAGTCTTTGGAGATTTAGTTGTTGATTTAACTGGTGACTTCAGCATTTCAGGACCTTTTGCAGAACTGCCAGATTTTGGCTCAGAGGTGGTAGATTTAGATTTCTTGGGCAATGCCTTTGTGGTTAATGTTGTCTTCACTGGTTCTCTCTCTTTTTTCACTTCATCCTTTGTTAGTGGCAGCGAAAGAGAACTAACAGCCCTATAATCAGGTGCAAGCTTCACAGTATGACTCACATCGGGAAATTTATCTTCAAAAGAGATTACAGCAGTTGGTGAAGGCGTCGGTGACGGTGATGACACGTCTCCTTGTAAGGCCTGCAGAATATTCATGCTGTTTTCATCTTTATTGCTACTGTATTTAAACACGGAGTCGGGTCTCCTTCTCTTTGCATCGTTCTCTGGTTCTGCTGGACTTTCCTCAAGAGGTCTTTTTACAGTTACAGATTCAGTGGCAGTCTCTTCACCGACAGTTTTAATTCCATTTTTTGTGTCATGATCTACTTCTTGCAAGACTCCATCTGTTTGGTTTGTGTCTGCTGTCTCGTCTGCATCTGCATTAAAAAAAAAGGGCAAGTGGGTGATTACAAGAACACATGCAAAGAAAGTGATCATGTTGCAACAGCAAGCCATAAGACCAACAAAGTACCATGCATGAGCATATTAGTAACCTCAACATACTTGTGCATACATCACATGAAAACACTATAAGGGTCACCTCATTTCAAACTGCTATGTCACAATATTTCCACTTATGTTCCCAGACTGGTCATAAAATTATTGGATACTGTAGGAGTAAGATAAAACTAAATATCACTCATACTTATGTTTGTAGTACTATGACCACCAATTTACACAGTATAGTCCTTCCCCCCTCTCTCTCCAGAGCAAGAAATTCTAAATTGCTTAGAGTCTAATAAACTGGCAGATTCTGTATAAATTGGAGTGAGAATGAAAAAAGAAAAAAAAAAGATGTTTGATAACTCACAGAAACTTTGGATTAAATTGGGACTGAGGTATATTTTTGTACACATACACAAAATCAAGAGCAGACTACTATCATCAGCTACCTAACACACACTCACAAGCACAGGTTGACAGATGAGGAGACAATACAGAACCTTCATTGCCGTGCAGCTGCACTGTGATGAGTGGTGGTAAGTGTTCATGATAGTACTCCAGCCGATCTACTATCTCTCCATTACGGGGGTGATGGAGGGCGTTAGCCTTCAACTTGGGGTACCGTGGCAACTGGTGAAAAAAGGGGGCTTGCTCTACCTGCGTGGCATAGTCTTCTAGTTCGCGTAGAGGGATGCCAACATCTTCAAAGGCAAGACCCAAGTCATCGAGGTTAGGCTCAGTTCGGCAGTCTACAAAGGAGGAAACCAATTTTACATTAACACTGAAACATACTTGGAATATTTGGTGCGATTTACAGTATTGCTGTGGTCTTGCTTTGTTTTACTGCTTTATTAACCCAATAAGGTGTTGGATGCTTAACATTCATTAATGGTTTAAATTTTTTGAACCTTTGGCCTGTTCATCGAGTAAAGTACGTTGAAAGTACAGAAAGAAAATACGTACAGTAAGACGTTGACACCGAGTGGTTGAGGCGCGTTAAATAACGGTATTTAATTAATATTCAAATATGGCCATTACGCTTGCCCCGATACAAGTAAACAGAACGCAGCACATACAAAGCTGGGAGTAGCCATACGCCGACTTGCCGATCTCCTCCAGATACTTCTGTAGCACATCCGTAAGCAAGTCGTGTGTTGATCTGTGTACGGAATCCCATCCCATGGACTGGCAGATCTGCGCTACCGCAACACGGAGAACTCCGCGATTAAAACCGTCGCACATGACGAATGAAATGAAAAAAACACAACTTAACGTTAAGAGCCTTTTTGAAGTGGACGTTCTATATTCCACGTTCAGCACTTTCTTCTCGTGTAAAACATGGCCGCTCAAGAACAACATCCACTACGCATCCCAACTTACGCATAAGCTCAACAGACAATCCGCTGGGTCACTTGAGTGCGTGCTCATCAACAAAATGTCGGAACTGATGGAATGCCACAGATAATCAACAGGGTATAAACGCATCTTTGATTTCAGGAATCATGGATGAACAGGACCTGGTAGAGTTTGACGACCTGA
The DNA here is from genome assembly GCA_964036295.1 of Plumapathes pennacea. Classification (NCBI taxonomy): domain Eukaryota; kingdom Metazoa; phylum Cnidaria; class Anthozoa; order Antipatharia; family Myriopathidae; genus Plumapathes; species Plumapathes pennacea. The sequence continues at coordinate 33,396,371 of OZ038462.1, forward strand.
TGGTCGATTCGGAGGATTCTTTGTACTACGAAGATTTGGATCCCGAACAGCTTAAGGAGTTGATGTTGCAGTATTCTCAACAAGATCGTATGTCGGCATTTCTTTTCAACTTCAAAGCTTGTCTAGTGCCGACAACAGTACAGACAGCACAAGTTGTGGCCCCGCTGCTGCTTATGTGTCTCGTACTCCGTGTCATCTCCCTGTCACGTGTTCCCAGGCTGATTTCCCATTTCGTGTCTCTCGCCGCTGGAGTTGTCGCACTGTTTATGTTTTCAAAGAACAGTGCCGTTTATCCAATAGTTATGTGTGTTCTCGCTTACCCCGTCCTGTTCCTCAAGCCAGGGAACAAAGGCCCTGTGATGGCTGCAGGGTGTCTAACGTTCCTGTTGACTTGGTGAGTTACTTTCCAGCACACAGCTGACGCGCCTTCCCCACCCCTCCCCCCTCCACCCCCCCCCCCCCCCGTGGGAGGGGAAAGGTTATAGAATCCTATCCTCATGGCTTCACTCCGGCTCCAGCTTCACTCGAAGACTGCACACTGCAGGTCCCATAGTACATGTATGAATGGTTCAAGTTCAAGCCAGCATTTCTCTTGTGGAGAGAGATGTGTACAGTATCATACCTACCGATTCACACTACATTTAATACTGGTTATTGCTCTGCTTTTGGGAGGAGTGCACTTTACAGTACACTACTTTAGAAACTCCACTGTCTTCTGTATGTACTGCAATACACCCACCTCTCCATAACCTATGGTTAGTTTGTAGGTGCCCTAAACATGGCTTCATTTTTCTCAGTGAATTGTTTGTAGTTGAAGCAACAGCATGGCATCAAGTCAGAGGTGAGTTAAGCTTTGCCTGGCTCCCCTAGTTGTTGTCTTGTATCTATTCTGATTGGTCTACTAGGCAGTGTCTCTGTTCTGATTGGCCTGATGGAGTGTCTCTACTCTGACTGGTTTAGAAACAGTCCCTCTACTCTGATTGGTCTAGATGAAGATTGGTAACGGCTTGGTAACCTTTTGAATTGTGCCTTGTATGTTTTGTCTTCAGGTTCCCAGATGATCCTGGCCATGAAGCTGATATCTTTGTCTTTTGAGCTGGATCAAGGTTCAGTTCCAAACGTTCCTAACCCGCTGGAGTTTGGGGGATATTCCTTATCAGTCAGTTCTATCATTTTTGGTCCATTTATGACATACCACGACTACTGTCAGATCCTGAAAAAGAATAAACTGGTAACCCTGACCTTCTCCCTTCCTCTTCTCTTTGTAGATAATAAAACTAATGTTGTATGGACATACTTAGAGCTAATTCTTACACTAGTTTCTAGTACTGTCAATGGCAGTTTGACTCTGATGAGAAAATTATGATCAAGATGGTTTCCAAGGGATTAAATACGGCATAACATCACACACTCTTATACAACGTTCCTGGAACAGTTCTGTTCTGGTTTCAATCATGGCTTGTTGCATAAGGTGTGTGCAGCTCACCGATACTTTATACCACGTGGTGTACAGGTGGGAAACAAAGCATAAGGCGGGAACGATTGTATAGATGATGCAAATGTAAAACCTATCAGGTTTGAGACAGCGTCTCTCTTTCATTGCAGAGTTTTGAATGGTTTGTTGGTGTCGTTCGGAGTTTGGTTTTGTCCTACATGTGTTTGGTTATTTCTACGTGCATCTCTCCTTTGATATTTGTGGAAGGCTCCTTCAAGTGAGTGTTGTCCTCCGAATTTTACAAATTTCATTGTCAGGAAGTGAATTCCAGTGGACGTGATTGTTTTGTGTCTGTTATCGTTTCTCAGGTGGTTCCTCGCGTGTCAAAAGGCCCTCTCCTTCAGATTCAGTCATTACTTCGTCAGCTTTCTATCAGAAGGTACAACTCTTGTCAGTGGCATCGGCACAGAAGTCAGTCAGGAAGGCACGCAAGTTACAGTGTGGTAAGCGTGTTAACGTTCAGAGGAGGTTCGAAACTATACGGACGGTTTATGGCACTCTAGCCTGCACAACAGGCGCTTTTCTTTACGGGGAGCGCGCGCGAATGGGAAGGCGAGCCGAGAAAAAATTATCTCTTATCAGACTTAGAGTCACGCGGACAACAAGCCGCGCGGACAAATACAAGGGTCTGTTGCGCAGGCTAATGGCACTAGCGCAAGATGTAAATTCTATGATGCAGAAACACGATTTCCAACTGATTCGCAAATTTCACCTTTGTACAAATATCATAGCAGATGGAATATGTCTGAAGTGGGAGGGGCCTTGTTTAAATGCATTCACCTACCTAGTACACAACGTGCGGTGTATGTTCTTAAAATTAGTATGTCGGCCATTGGAATAAGTCTTGAACTGTCAAATGAACCTGAAGGTGTGAATCACTCGTAAGAGAGCTCTGGTGAAAGCTCTCACTGAGACGGAATTCAGGTGAAGGGTGAATAAACGAAGTAACGTGCAACCCTGTGCGAAGTGGACTCCGGGCTGGCCCGTTTCTCATACGAACACTCCAGCCAGGTTAACCTCAGCAAGTCATTCAATTAGTGAATTTGTTGTTGTCGTTGTTGTTGTTGTTGTTGTTGTTGTTGTTGTTGTTGTTTTGTCTTCTCATCAGGAGAGGGGATGTAGCTCGTCCCCAACACATTGAGTTTCCGCGATCTATAACGGAGGTCGTCGTGCACTGGAATATTCCCATGCACGTGTTCCTAAAAAACTGTAAGTCGACCTTATAAGCGAGATACAAAAGTAAATCAAAATAAAATCCTTCTCATGAAATGCAAGCTCATTAGAGAAGGAGAGATAGGGAGATTTGACACGAGGCTGAGGCTGCATAGCACGATTTGCTGAAATGCACCTCAGCCGGACAGAGCTGAATAACGCATTGCGCATGTCGGTGATGTCATCAAACATGGCGTCCTAAACAGTGTTCTTAAAGTCCTACAAAGGCACGACAGTGCGTTTTAGACAAGCGTGGCAGAATTTTTTACAAATTGAATTTTAATACTACATCAACTCCTCTATTCGAAACACTAAAACTAAATCTTAACAGCTGAAAAGTGAGCTCAACAGACGGCTTTCATTTCACTCGAGTGTCGCTTCAACCCGCTTCAACCGTACATCCAGGGTAAATGCGCTTCTCTGCAAGACTCTTGAGAGGCGATCAGAACGAGGGAACATTGGGGTGGACCTCCTCGAGTGGTAAAAGCAGGCACAGGAGCCAGGCGATGCTTGTGCCCTTCGTGATTGTTCGCCTGGCAGTCACAAAGCTGGTCCCTGGACGTTTCTTTAGTCGTTTCGTTCTTCATGACGTACAGAAGACTCTTTCAGTGTTGTGGTACATCATCAGGCTCCCAGTATGCAAGAATAATCCAACAAGCCGAGGAAGTCGGTACGCCGAGATATCTTGTTCCATAGTCGTCCACTAATGTCAATTTACTGTTTACGTTTTTAGTGCACGAGTCGAATTTCCTTAAACCCAATCGTTTGAAATTTTTACAAACCGAATTCGGATGGAAGATGAACTCCTTCGTCTAATAACGTAGGAAAAAACCTTAACCCCTAAATACCGAGCTTAACCTCGGCGTTTCTTTCCACTTTTCGATGTCCCGGCCATTTAAATAGCCCGCAATTTTGCCCGCGTTCTATACCGCTGACTTTATGCGGCTGCGCAATGTGTTATTCAGCTGTCCCTCAGCCGTAAACTAAAACAAACAGCGGAATTTGACCCACATTGGCTTACGGCGTGTTCTATCCGCAGATGTTTTCAAGAAGGCAATCCCTCTTGGTCGTTTCACAGCGATATTTCTCACTTTTGTCGCCAGCTCTCTTCTCCACGTAAGTGCTACACATAATAAAGTATTGCTGTTCTCGAGCTTGGAGAACAATGTAGTCTAAAGTTAGCGTAATATTCGTTAAAAAATATATTGGATGTGATTTTTTTCAGGGTCTGAACTTTCAGTTGGCGGCCGTGCTAATTTCTATTGGAACCTACGCTTACATCGAGCATGGTAGGAATATTGTTGATTCTGATTTTTGTCTCCTACTCGTAGTGCTGTTAATGTCACTGTTACTGTACAAGTACTAACTACATCCAGCACCAGCACCATGAACACTACACCATCACTTACACAATCATCACCATTAACCTGACCGTCACTATTAACCTGCTTGTAACGTTGCTCTGTTAAACACCACTTTGTTGAACTACAATGCTCCCCATCCTTCCTGCATGGTAGTATATTTCCGCGTCTGTGGCAACTTTGCTGCGCACACTGTATCATTAACACGATTTTCTGCAGCTGCCAGAACTTCAAGCTGAAATGTTTCTGTGTTTTGTTTTTTAAGTGTTACGACAAAAGATGGCCACCATCTTTGATGCTTGCATCCAAGCGAGGAAGTGTAAAGCTGAGTGTAAGCACACATATAAGGAGGTGAGTTTCAACCTAATCCTATGTTGGATTTCCTATTTTATGACTGGGGTCACAGGGTCACTGTTACCCCGCCCCGCCGCGTCCTCCCGTAAATTCATTATGATCACGTTCCCTTTTCCGCGTAGTTTAACCATTACAACTTCACTCTACTAATTCAGAAACTTGTTTTTCCCAGGGTGGTTTCTGGGTGACAGCTGTCAATCTCGCCTTCACGTTTTTGTCCATGTTTCATCTGGCGTATCTTGGAATCATGTTCGATGGCGACAGTGACATTCAAGAAGAGGTACGTGAAGCTAGCTGTGTTTGCTGAATGATTTTCGTTATTTAACCAGTTATGCATACATGGATAAAAGGGGGTTATCACACACGCTTGTAGTGTAGATTTAGGGGAGGGATGTTAAAATTCTCTTGAATCTGAAATGGTGGATGACTAAAACAGTAATTCAAAAAATCTTAATTTGATAGGGATTTCGGCAATTCCTTACCAGAATGTTATATAACGAATCACTGTTTTTGTTGTTTCTGTTCCGCTTTTTCATCTTTTCATTTTTCCAAGTTGTTGAGAGTTTTTCTGACTCATCTGAGACTCGTGCGTTTTCTGGTCAGCGTCATGTAAGCCGCGGTTCTTATTTCTCCTGTAGGGTTACAGTATGACTCACACTCTAAGACAGTGGTCTGACCTGGACTTTGCGAGCCACTGGGTGGCACTTGGATCTTATCTGTTCTACAGAATCATCGCATAGACTCAGCAGGAAATTTACTGAACGCGTACTGTACGAGTCAACATCGTGAATACTGAACATTAGGAAACTTCGCCAAAGTATTTGCATAGTTCATCTGCAATAAGGACTGTCTGCAGAATAGTCAAGCTGAGTGTTAGTTTTATTAAGTTATTGATGGTCTAAATGGCATATTCATCAGAAGTGGTCGTGTTGCTGCTGGTGTGAAAGGACAATTTCAATAAGCAAGTCAAGTAGAATGAAATAGGAATTAATAGGAATTAAGGCAGAGATGTTCAGCCCCGAGTTCAAAAGTGGTTTAAAGAGTTTCCCGTTTCTGTTTATCATACCTAGACCGTTCCTTAGTAAGAAGGAAAATTAAGTAGCAAAATATACAGTTTGACGTAAAGTGTGATGTAAAGCTGCGAAACCCAACCCAGTTCACTCCCCCGTCCCATCTTCAAGCCACGTGATTTTGCTAATTGATTTTCATTTGTATGCCCCGTCATCTCTTTTTTCAAACTGACTTGATGCGTAGCGTGTCATCAGACGTAAAAGTTGGTCGAACTTTACAACCGGCAATCGGACAAAAGTAAAATGTACCAGCCGGTGTGGCAACAGTTGGAATTTCCGTGACTTGCAGGGGCAAATTCTTGGCTTTTTTGGGTTCTTACTAAGACGTGCTGGTCGGCATGTATATTTTGTACTTCACAGTGCATGTCCATAGCATTGCTACAATGAGTTGCAAAATTGTTGAGACGTTCTTTAAATCAAAGCAGCAAAGCAGCTGTAAGCTCGCGAATTTGTAAAAAGGACTTTTCGGCGAAGCAGCGGCAATTTGGTTTTTGGAGGTTTGATAAGAGTTTGTATGCGGCCGCCATGTTAGTCGAACTCAACACGAAATGAAGTTGATCTGTGACTCAGCTTGATGTTTAGTTACTTCACATCTTTCGCAGTGCCAATTTTAAAATGTTTCGTCAAGGACCGATAGATATTTTGTATCGACTCAGAATTTTGCTTAAGTCTAAAGGCATGATAGTCTTGAACATATCAGTGTATTGGATCGACTTATACGTTACTTTTTAGATGGTTTTTATGACGTCACATGCAAACCAAGAATTTAAATACCTGATAATTTGCATACTGTATAAACTTGTGAACATTCACCGGAAATGGATATTTTTGCCTTTTCTATAGCCGAGATTCAATATCTTTTCGCCCTAGCATCTTCCAAGCCGTATTTACTGTCAGTACAGAAATTGTGGCGGATACTAAACCAACGGCTTCAGATTTGTTTGCGATATATTAAAGGCCATGTAAACCCTTCGATACCGCTTTTTTGTTTCTAACGTAATACTACTCGTAGGGCACGGATTTGGTAATGGTTTTCTCGAATTCGGACGGTAAAACGGTAAAATACACCATTTTTGGAGCAAAACTGTTCACTTCCGGCAAAACCTCCTAAAATATGTGTGACGTCACAAGTTGAACACAATGAAAGAAAACATGGCGTCTTGGATATCATGGACCCAGAGAAGAGCATGGCAGCAGAAAGAAGGAGATTCCCTGCAGGCATTTTATTTATGTAGGGTTGGCTGTTCCATATCTTGACATAGCTGCAGGATTTGCATTTCTGTGTAATCTGTATCAAGGTACCAACAACCATTGAGATGAAAGCTATGGTAGGTTCGGTACAGCGCGAGCAAAACTGGAAAAGTTGGATTAAGGATGAATAGAGCACAATAAACTTTTCCTCGTCTTGCAGGCGTAGATGTTCAGTTGGCCTATAAAAAAGAACAGGAGAAGAAAGGTTTCAAGAAATGCTCATAAAAGATGCACACATTTTACAGTACGTACTTATCTTCTGTTGCTGCATCGTCATCACTCGAAAAAGAAACATCAGATGGGGCATAATCGCTTCCACTATCCATTGACTCATCGCAAGACTCGGCAGCACTCTTCACAGGGCTGCACGTAGGTGTTGAATATAATGTAATAAACGTGGTCTGAGTGGATGCATCTTTTGTCCTAAAATTGACCTGGGTACCTGAAAGACGTGGAATGTTAGTGTAGAGTGTAAATAGAAAAAATCGCACTTTAAAAAGAACTTAAAATAAGTTACTTCCAACAAAACTCACCAATATTTCTAGCCTTGGGTTTAATACTGCACTGAGTGGCCATTTCTGAAACCCTGTCATTGGGCAAAGAGGCTCTTGTTGTTGTCTCGGCAGTCATATCCGGCTCAGTCGGCTCCGCAGCTTTTTCGTGTTCACGCAACAACTGAAACATTATTCAGAACAGTATAAATCTAAGAGAGACATCGTGAAGATGATAAAATTCTAGATCCTTACCCTGTTCGCCTCAAGTTTCGCGGCAGCTCGACTTCGCTTTATCGCACCACGTGGAGTGACTGCTGCGAGTTCCCCGCTTCTCTTTAGATTGTAAGACCCAGCATCGGCTGTTTTAGGCTGAGATTGAATGGTGGGTACAGCTCCAGGAAGAAGGCTTTGCCTTTGCTTTATCCTCATCTCTTTTATGTACGATTTGGCGTAGCTTTCTGGAGTGAAGTGGTCGCTGCATATGACTGAATAGTTCGACGCGCGTGTGAAGTCGGCGCGCTTGATTTGCACGAATTTTATCCATTGCCTTCGCAGATTTGAATCTTTGGGAAAGTGATGGATAGAATGTCCCGTCTTGTTCGAATTCCCACAAAACTGTACGACACAACGTTTAACCATATCGAAGTTTGAAAGAAAAACGAACTGACACACAGCGAGTTCACACAGAGAAGTACTTTGCTTGGCTACTTCCGGTTTTCCGTGGGTTCAACTTGTGGCGTCATGCATCGAAAATGTCGCTTTTACCGGAAGTTCGTTTTTTTGGCTTTTCGATTCAATTTTTGAGATCTATTGCGCGCTTATTTCAACTCTAAAATTATGTTTTGGGGCCCTTTAAGACATAAACTTTATGTCAATGTTAACAGAAGAAAGACGTTTTAGGTGGTTTACATGGTCTTTAAAACGCATCGGTGCCACTGATTGTTTGACCTTCAAGGCACCGCGCCAAAATGTCGCAATAACAACGCAAAACACAGCAGAGTGGAACACAACCCAGCTCAGAATCAATGGCCAAACAAACTTCGAATGCATGACAAACCTTCAAAATGAGAACACGTTCCGAACAAAAATATGGTTGCAACAACTGCGACAACATCTTGCTTTTAAACTTCGTTGTTCGACACACCCTGTTACGCGACCTTCATCCTGCCCAAATTTGGAAAACCGCAACTGCTTTATTTGGAAATCCATTGTTGACAACAGAGGGAAGTAGGGAAGGCAAAGTGATTGCTATACCTCGCAAATCCCACAAAGTGGGCGAAAATGATATAAAGCTACGTTTACACGGATTTTGAGCCAATGCGAAAACCTATCCAGTAGAGTGTAAACACGAAAAGATCGGTCCGGAGCGACTGTGACCGAAAAACCTATCCGGTACAGTGTAAACACAAGGCCAGTCCGGAGCGGCTTTGTCACAAACAATCAATACAATCGAAGTGTTTTCCGGCATCCGATGCTGGTCCGTACCTCTTCAGAAGAGGAGCGGAGCAACAGCGCTTCGTTCCAAAAATCGCTCTGAAAAAAGCGTATCCAATGTAAACGGAAGGCTTATACGGTACGTTTTTGTGACGCTACGGAAAGCTATCCGGTATAGTGTAAACGTAGCCTAAGTGTCTCAACTATTTTTGCAACCTGTTGTCTGAAAAGCGAGGATTGAAAAACGCTGTTTAAAAGTTAGTCTCTCTTTTCTCCCGGCTGTTTTTTGCCCTGATTTCTTTGCACATGATTGATTTATCAGAAAAGCGCGTAAAAGGATGTTTTTGATAAAAAAGGACCAACACTTACGTAAGCTGGTAATTGATTGCGTCCACTTGGTCGTTGTTAGAGTACCATTTATGTTGGGCGTATATCCACGATTCCAAAGCACAAAAGATTTGTGTGAATCTGTGCTGCCTTATGTTGCGTGCCGATAAAATTCGCGCTGTACATATGCGTGGCCTCAATCCTGTTACGCTAATCTCATACCTTGCATCTCATAAGTCAAGTACAATTTCAAGTTTTCCTGAACTCATACTTGGAAGTGTACTTGGGTTCCTTTGAAAAAGCCGCGTTACCGAGGTAACTAAGCGTGGCCGAGAATTCGAACTTCGACCCGTTCAGACGCAAAGCACACTCCAAGTGTACTTCCGCTCTACTTTTAAGGTCTGAACCCACCTATTTTAAGTTGGTACTTTATAGGAGATTTCCGGATATGACGCGTGAAGGTTGGTAAATATTCCGGTCGTTATTAATGTTCCTTTCGCGGCAAAATACACCTCTATTAAAAAGCTTTTAAGCTTTAAAAAGTCCTTATTTTTGAACATTTGTGTTATGTTTGGTGAATTGAGACTGTTCCGATGCGGATACATTGAAATAAAAGTTGTTTTGACTTCTATTATCTTATCACGGCCGGCAAAGAGTGTTCTAGAAACCATTTCGCAACACGCTATATTAATACATCCTCTTATGACGTAAAAGGACCTCGTTTGAAAATTGATATAAACAAAGCATTTACGAAGTAAAGTTAGTTAGTAATATGAAGTTAAACGAAGTTGTTAACCATATGGCAACGCAAAACGTATTCGACGCACAGGAACCTCAGGAAGATGTAAGTAAATCAGCAGCGCCGCGGGCAATCCAGTGCAACTACAAAGCCCTAGCCGACCTCGATCAAACGGGGTTCCGATTCTGGCATGTATAGCTCACTTTTTATTAATTTTTCGTACAACATGTGCTTACCGCATCTTTTGGTTGTCACCATTGTAGGTTTCGATGGCAGGTAAAAGGTCCGACGAGTGCTGGAAAAACCGAAGAAATGAGTCTGACCTCGTGGCGCCTTCAGGCGGCAATGCCGAGTCATGGGCCTCTGTGTTCACTGCTTGGCTTATCCTCCTAATTACTGTAAGTTCTCCTTCTTTCATTATGTTATCAGTCAGCATACACGTACAACTCAGATGAACTACACGTGCGTCCCATGTCTCAAATGTCCCCACGGAATGGAACCAACAATAGCGTGCGGAGGACACGGACTGGTTCTAGAATGCAGGACGTGCAAACCAGGAACGTTCTCATCAGCGTTTGACAAACACGAGTGTCGTCCGTGTACAATATGTGACGACAAACTGGTAGTGCTGCAGAACTGCACATCACAGTCAAACAGCAAGTGTGGGGGCTGCCGACGTGGATATTATCGACAGAATTTAATTCCAGAATGTTTACCCTGCTTCCCATGTTATGGAGACGGACAAGACGTTCACCCGCCGGAATGTAAAACTCTCAAAGGCATGCAGTGTGAAAGGAGACACTCGCACTGTCATCCAGCAGGCGTCCATAGTCCAGTAGCCCCAGGGACAACCGTGACGCCTGTTTCCCCAACATCGACGCCAGACACTTTCACCACACAGCCTCGTCCCGGTGAACAACTGATAAACCACAACACATCACAAGCTCCTATATGTAGTACGGTCACTGCTCTTCCGGTGATGGCCGCTGTCATAGTGTTTGTCTACAGGCGAAGACGAAACTTGCCCTGTTTACGTGCTCAGTCACGTGACGAGGAGGGCGGTGGAAATAGCGCTCATGCAGCCGAAAAAGAACGTGGAGGTGAGTATATAATTCTAGTGAATGATGTGATTGGCTCTTTTCGCTCGTCCAGAATAAAGTTTGAAGGCATAACTAACATCACACCACTTGCACGGCTTTTCTCATATAAAACTAGCAGTTCCATAATGGAAGTGAAACTATACTGCCTGTCCGCACGCATTAATACAGCATCTCGTTGCTGTATTTTCCATACATTGTTCACTCGTACACACTAAACCGGTAGAACGCGTTTATGCAATTGACTTCGTTTGAGACCACAACGGGTCAGTTAACTCAAAGGCAACCGAGTATACATGAACTATGGGTTTCTTGTAGCTGCAAACTCGGCGGCCACGATATTTTCACGACATTCCAGTTGCCTTGACAGCAAGCAAGAACGCTTCGATATAAACGCGGTCGGGGTCAGTTCGTTCAAACAGCTAGGACGCGCATTCAACAGATCGAGCATAGAGATTAATGCTACACAACTGGTACCAACCCTGGCTACCAGCTCCACCACAACAGGAAGATCAGCAACAACCAAAACTAACTGTAACTTTCAAAAGCTGTTGTTATAGCTTTGGTTGTTGTTGTAATTGTTGTTCTAGTGGTAGTGGCAGTGTATAGAAGATGCTGTTCTAACAGAAGTGGGCAGAACATAGATCCATGAGTGGAACAGAGCTGGGAATATTGGCTGGTGGAATTAATTCTGCAAGTATACCATTCTGCGTCCAAACATAATCTTTACCTGAGCTATAGAATAAGTTACCTTTTCAACAACAAGGGTTAAAATATCTTAATTTTAAAAGAGATAAAAATCTGATTGGAGCCTCCCGGGTCCGATCAGCACATTGGCTTTTAACTTGAAAATATCTTGAAATGAACATTTTTCACTTTGCTTTCTCGCCAGCTGCAAAGTCAGGTTCCACGAAATGCAATATCCCATTAAAGGATCTACAAGTGAGTTTTTAATCTGCAATTGGTCTGACTTTTGGCACGTTATGTTATTTTAAAATATTTATTACAGCTGTGTTCTTTATGGCTCTTTCAGGCAAAAAGTCCTTCACTCTCCATTGACGGTATGTAATATATCAAATAATATTACTCCCTCCCTACAAAAATCAATGTTCAGAAGCATGCAGGAGAAGCAGCTAGACTAATGCCTTTTAGACAGGATTAACTTGTAAATAAGAAAGGAGTCTAATAATCACACACCAACCATTTCATTTTACAAGTCAACTAGCCATAGTTGATCAATGTATAATAATTTTATTTTAATTTTATTTGCCTATAATTTCCACGAAATATCATAAATGTTTGAATGTTAAGGTGCTGATGGCAAACTGACAATCTTAGATTGTGTATTTTGAGTCAGTGTGGTGTCCTCAGTCGGCAGAAGTGCTCAGTTCTGTAACATAGACTTGTGTTACACTGTGACATGGTTTCAGCTGTGCTAATAAACTATTAAATATAATATAAATTTGAATATAAGACCAAATATTTTCGTAAATCTTCCATTTTCCATTTTTCTGCCATTTTCGCAGAGGGAATGACCTTGACGGAGTTTTCCAACAAGTACTACCTTGCATTTGAAAGTGTCTGCGAGTTGCTGGACATAACTAACAAGGGATGTGGCAATTATGAGCAAGTGGCAAAACATTACGGAGTTACAGCCCAGACCATCCAAAGCCGATTTGAAAAGCACAAGGAAGGCCCATCCAAGGCCTTGTTTGCACGGCTTGGTTGCACATCACCCCAGCTTACACTGCGAGAATTCTCCCTTGTTCTGAAGAACATCAAGAGACAAGATGTTGTAAACGCATTGGTTGTGTAAATGCCCAATAGTAATACTTATTGCCATGTTTACACTAGATTACCAACTATGACTTTAACTCTGACTCTGTCTCGACTCACTCTCTAGTTTCGAGCTCACGTATTTATGCCCCTCAAGTGTTAAGTCGGCCAAGCGGTTCCTAATAGTGGTTTTTCACACGAGCCAAGTTAAAATACAAAGGATAGGAAATGGATTTGTGTTAGGGTCAAAGTCAAAGTCACATTTGAAACTCATATTTCCGAACCGCAGACTTCTCCGCCAGGATTTCGTTAACACTCGAGTGGTTCCTCTACTATATTGACACACTTATTCTGAAATAACACAACACATTTTTTTTGTTTTATTTTTTTTATTTAAACATATTTGGGCGTTTACCCCAAGAACACATTTTGATAAGTATGATAGTATTACACGCACTACAGGGAAATTTTTACATTGACACTGTAAACTGCATTCGAGATGCTCGAAATAGACTTCAAAAAGGGAAAAAAGGAAGAAAGAATTAAAAAAAAAAAAAAGAAAAGAAAGGAAAAAAATTCCGATCACCGTATTTTACGGGGGCCGGCTAGTTATTATTACTATTATAAAATAACTATGTTATGATTGACTAAATAACCGTGTAAGATGGGAGTATATTACACGCTGACGTGATACGTGATGTATCTTATTGACTAATTTATTAAAAATATATATATTTAACACGTTCCCGTGTAATATCTCTAGTTTCGAGCTCACGTATTTATGCCCCTCAAGTGTTAAGTCGGCCAAGCGGTTCCTAATGGTTTTTCACACGAGCCAAGTTAAAATACAAAGGATAGGAAATGGATTTGTGTTAGGGTCAAAGTCAAAGTCACATTTGAAACTCATATTTCCGAACCGCAGACTTCTCCGCCAGGATGTTGTTAACACTCGAGTGGTTCCTCTACTATATTGACACACTTATTCTGAAATAACACAACACATTCTTTTTTTTTTATTTTTTTATTTAAACATATTTGGGTGTTTACCCCAAGAACACATTTTAATAAGTATGATAGTATTACACGCACTACAGAGAAATTTTTACATTGACACTGTAAACTGCATTAGAGATGCTCGAAATAGACTTCAAAAAGGGAAAAAAGGAAGAAAGAATTAAAAAAAAAAAAAAAGAAGAAAAGAAAAGAAAAAAATTCCGATCACCGTATTTTACGGGGGTCCGACCAGTTATTATTACTATTATAAAGTAACTATGTTATGATTGACTAAATAACCGTGTAAGATAAGAGTATATTACACGCTGACGTGATACGTGATGTATCTTATTGACTAATTTATTTAAAATATATATATTTAACACGTTCCCGTGTAATATAGCCTCATCTAACTTGGAAACTTGGGAGAACGCTCGAGTAGCGGTAAACCACTCGGCGGCCTCTTGGTTTTCCTACGCTTCCCGCGTTTTAACGGGAACGCGTCATATATTTATTTACTTATTATTATCATTATTATTATTATTATTATTATTATTATTATTAATATTATTATTAAAAGCCGATGAATTAAAAAAGACTCCGCTTGGTTTTTTTTTTCATTGATGCCCCTATCGCGAAAGAAGTGTCCGAGATTAAAACGGTTTTCATTTAGTAGCTGTGGATGACATGCATTGTTGAGTACAAACAAATACGAGAGCTGGAACACGATGTCAGTGTCCTATACTTTTAGATTGCGTATTAGGCCCGTATTTTGGGCGCCCTTTTTCAACCATTGGTACCAGTGTATGTTACAGCAGTGATTTAATTAGACTATTCTGAATTTTTCTTCCCTAGTAATTACCCTCCGTTCTGTAGTTGATTGATGTCACAAAAATCCAAACTCGAGGAGAATGATTTTTAACCAAGGCGACACCTGTTTAGCGTTCGGTTTCCCATTCAGACAAAAACAGTATGAGCGTATTTTGTCTATCAATGTTACTCTGGTCAGTATGGTTGCGTACTTCTGTAACAATAACGTGAATTTTAACTAACCATTCATTGAGCTCTTCCTTTTTAGTCGGATCATTGGGACGCGAGGCTGGCTAAGTGAAAATAACCCGTGAACCAGAGAACACGTGTGTGCCGTGCGTCGACTGCATGTCCTCGCAGAATGAAACCATCGATAGCGTGTTGTGGACACAGGCACGTTCTCATCAGCGTTTGACAAACACAAGTGTCGTAAGTTTCCTTACCAGAAATAATTATTTTTGTTGTTTCTGTTCTGTTTTTGTTGAGAGTTTTTCTGAGTTATCTGAGACTCGTGCGTTTTCTGGTCAGCGTCATGTAAGCCGGTTCTTATTTCTCCTGTAGGGTTACAGTATGACTCACACTCTAAGACAGTGGTCTGACCTGGACTTTGCGAGCCACTGGGTGGCACTTGGGTCCTATCTGTTCTACAGGATCATCGCATAGACTCGGCAGGAAATTTACTGAACGCGTACTGTACGAGTCAATACCGTGAATACTGTTAGGAAACTTCGCCAAAGTATTTGCATAGTTCATCTGCAATAAGGACTGTCTGCAGAAAAGTCAAGCTGAGTGTTAGTTTTATTAAGTTATTGATGGTCTACATGGCATATTCATCAGGAGTGGTCATGTTGCTGCTGGTGTGAAAGGACAATTTCAAGGGGTAAGTCAAAATACAAAATAGGAATGTATTGGAAATGCAAGATATTCAGCCGAGCTTATAAGTAGTTTGAAGAGTTTTTCGTTTTCGTTTATCATCCCTAGGTATTTAGTAAGAAGGAAAATGAAGTGGCAAAATACAGTTTGGTTGAGTTTGGTTGTAAAGTGTGGGAAACGCCTTAAGATTGAAGGCTGCGACATGTGCGAAACCCAGCCCTGTCCCCCCTCCTCCCCGTCCCATCCTTCAAGTCACGTGATTTTGCTAATCGATTTTCACTCGTGTTTGTGAACACGCTGTGTCCCGCCATCTCTTTTTACAAATAGCTGATGCGTAGCGTGTTATCAGACGTAAAAATTAATCGAACTTTACAACCGGCGATCGGACAAAAGTAAAATGTACCAGCCGGTGTGGGAACATTGCATTTCGTTGGAATTTCCGTGACATGAAGGGCCAAATTCTTGGCTTTTTTGGGTTCTTACTGAGACATGCTGGTCGGCATGTATATTTTGTACTTCACGGTGCATGTCCATAGCACTACTGGGCATCACTTTGAAACGGTGCTTGAGAGAGAAAACAGAACGTTCGCAAAAAGATGTGACGCATCAAACGGGCATGCACTACAATGGGGGCGACTTCCGACGTCAGGGCCGACTTGCAAGCAAAGCAAAAACGCTGATAAAGGATGACTTGGCAGAAAAAAGAGGTTAGAGGTTTACTTTACCCACGCAAAAGAGGAGTATTTATTTGATTCTTAGAAACCTGGAGATTTATCTCGGCCCGCCGAGAGTGTGCCAGAAAACATTTCGCAACACGCTATATCATATGACGAAGGGACGTTCGAAACTAGTTGACACACAGCGCATTTACGACTGCCCTTGACTTAGTTAAATTAGTTTAGTGATATAACGTTAAACGAAATTATTAACGATATGGCAAAGCTAAACGTATTCGACGTACAAAAACCTCAGGAAGATGTGAGTAATCAACAGCGCCCGCGGGCAATCCAGTACAACTACGAAGCCCTAGCCGACCTCGATCAATAGCTCACTTTTTATTAGGTTTTCGTACAACATGTGCTTACCGTATCTTTTGTTTGTCGCCGTTGTAGGTTTCGATGGCACGTAAAAGGTCCGACGAGTGCTGGAAAGACCGAAGTGACCTTGTGGGCAATGCTGAGTCATGGTCCTCTGTGTTCACTGCTTTGCTTATACTCATAATATCTGTAAGTTTTTCTTTCTTTCTTTTATTATGTTATCAGTCAGCATACACGTACTGCCGGATTATAATATCCCAGTAGCATGCAGCTATTAAGCGTGGACCACGATCTGGCTGTGCTTGTAGTCTTACAGTTTTATTGAGTTCTATCCGACCCAAAGCACCAGTTAAAAATAATTATAAACCCCTGAGATCGCTTGTATCAGCAAAACATTTATCTAACGATGCCATCAAACTAAATAACGATAAGCGTGCCTAAAGACGGCGAAATCTGCAACAGTAGTCAGGCCACGCAAAACTGTGACTGAAGTAAATACTCAATATTGTACTGACAAACTTAACAGACCGAGGGAAAAAACTGCGTGCCAAAGCCTGCGTTTTCTTGTTTCTTAGATAACACTGGGGTTTCAGATTGGTTATATTTTGGCATGATTTAGGGCTCCAAAGGAGGGTTACGTCGCCTTGTATAAAAGTGTGTGATGTCAATTTAAGCTGGCAGATCCGTCTAAACGTCTAAGCGCTAAACGCCTTTTGCTCGTTGTTGTCGTCCGTGCACCGAACGACAACAACGCTAACAACTTGCACTCAGTCTTTATGTACACATGTATTTACTAAATAGAATGTATACATTTATATACAATCGATAATCTGGAGCGGGATAGCATTAGTTTTAGCAATGAGATGTCTCAGTGCGCTATGAGTCACGAGTTACGGGTCACGAGTTGCGAGTCACGAGTTGCGTGCTTTGCCTATTTTTGTGCTGATGTCTAGCGCCAAAATATACTTTTAATCCGTCAAAGATTTAACTTAAATTATTTTTTGTCAAATTTCTGAGTTCAAGGTCTCCATTTAGTATATGTGAATGAAGAGGTCTTCAGTAAGACAAGAGAAAGACAGTGATGCGTAGTGCCAATTTTCAGGCCATTTGGCCATCGCTTTGAAAACTGAGGCTTCGTTCGTGTCATGTGTCTGATCTTAGAGGAATTTAAACATGGAGCCATCTTGTCCGATATATAGTTGCTGACTTGTTCCCATTGCTTTACCTATCAACGTAGTTGTGTGGTACCTGATCAGCTAACCTTGATTCTTCCTCCTTAGGCTATGGGTGTGGAAGGATCCATGGCATGTGAAGCTGGCCAAGTGAAAGTGGGGACACAAATGAACTACACGTGTGTGCCATGCGTCGAATGTCCCCATGGAATGGAACCATCAATAGCGTGCGGCGGACACGGGCTGGTTCTAGAATGCAGGACGTGCAAACCAGGTGTTGTGAACTCGCCTTTATTCTCGATTTGTATACAATTCTCACTCTCAAAAGACGCTGAATCTCTCTCTCCATCTTCTCGTGTACTGTAATCCTATCTCTCCGCGTTAAATGTCAATCATAATTCACCAAACAATTTCGCAACTTCCGACACAGGAACGTTTTCATCAGCGTTTGACAAGCACGAGTGTCATCCGTGTACGATATGTGACGACAAACTGGTAGTGCTGCAGAACTGCACATCACAGTCGAACAGCAAGTGTGGGGGCTGCCGACGGGGATATTATCAACATGATTTCATTCCCGACTGTTTACCTTGTTCTCCATGTTGTAAAGACGGACAAGACGTTCACCCACCGGAATGTAAAACTCTCAAAGGTATTTTTTTTTTTAGCTTGTTCGCCTTTATTTACCTTTAAATCAATTACATGTTTTTCTTCTGATAGGCAAGAGGTCTCGTGAAGTGTTCCTAAGACACTTGGAGACCACTTGTTAGGAGAATATAGATATCTATTACTTCATAGGCTAGTATGGGTTTTAAGGTTAAAATGTAAAGACAGGTAAGGTTATACTTTTTTTTTTGAAAATCTCAAGCTATATAAGTGTAATATTGAAGATATTGATGATAGTTATAATGAATGACAATAATGCTAATAATAACGGTAATATAACTTGTAATAAAAATATATTGATAGAGATGGAATACTAATTTGTTAATGCGTAGGCTGTAAAATGAATTCTTTTACTGTTTTTTGAAACTGCAAAGAGAGTTGTGCAAGCTCTTTAGTTTTTCTAGTATTTCATTCCAACTTTTCCCTCCTCTGTTTTTGAGGCTATGTACGCCATATAATTTGTTTGGTTGTGATTTGGCATATGTTTTTGCGATTTCTTGTATTGTATGAATGTATATCTTTGTTAGTAGTAAAAAAATTCTTAAATGATTGTGGTAAGCTGATGATATTTGAACATAAAATGTCCTATTAAAAAGTGATTTGAAAGATGTTGAGAACTTTGTATTTAGCAAATAATGGTTTTGAATTCTCTCTGGAGGATGAAAAAGTCAATAATCTGAGCATTTTCTTTTGTATATTAATTATTGGAATCAAATTTGTCTTATAGGTATTTCCCCACACTACATTTCCGTAGATTAAGTAGGGGTAAACCAATGCATAGTAAAGCATGATGGATGTATTTTTATTAACATAATATCTTATTTTACTCATTATTCCTACTGTTTTAGATATTTTATCTGTTACATGTTTGATTTGATACTTCCAAGGTATGCAGTGCGAAAAGAGACACTCGCACTGTCCTCCAGCAGGCGTCCATAGTCCAGCAGCCCCAGGGACAACCGTGACGCCTGTTTCCCCAACATCGACGCCAGACACTTTCACCACACAGCCTCGTCCCGGCAAACAACTGGTAAACCCTGACACACTACAAGCTACTATAATTAGTGTGGTCACTACTCTTCTGGTGGTGGCCGTTGTCATAGTGACTGTCTACAAGCGAAGACGAAACTTGTCCTGTTTACGTGCTCAGTCACGTGACGAGGAGGGCGGTGGAAAAAGCGCTTGTGCAGCCGAAAAAGAACTTGGAGGTGAATATATAATTCTAGTGAATAACGTGATTGGCTCTTTTCGCTTGTCAGAATCAAAGTTTAAAGGCATAACTTACATGACGTCACACCACTTGCACGGCGTTTTTCATATAAAACCAGCAGTTCCATAATGGAAGTGAAACTATACTGCCTATCCACACGCACTAATACAGCATCTCGTTGCTGTGTTTTCCATGCCTTGTCCACTCGTACACACTAACACGGTAGAACGCGAGTATGCAATTGGCTTCGTTTGAGATCACATCGGGTCAGTTAGCTCAAAGGCAACCGAATACACAATGGAGATACGGTCTTCTTGTAGCTGCAAACTCGGCCACGACATTTTCACGACATTCCAGTTGCCCTGACAGCAAGCGAGAACGCTTCGATATAAACACGGTCGGAGTTTCGCTCAAACAAGACGCGCATTTAACAGATCAAACATACGCGCAACGCGAGTCGCAAAAGCATATAAACGTTATTACAATTCGCAACAGTACAAACTAGCAGTACGACAATTACAGAGTGGAGTTCATTTCTAACGACGATGATCATGATCATTCAGCTTAAGTTTTCGTTTACATCCACTTTTCTTCGGTCGTGCGCATATTCATTTTTAGTATATACAACACAAGTAATAGTGCTTTTCGCGCGCTCTGATTGCCTATTCAATCTTGGACTATCAAGTGCTATTCACCTCCCGGCAACTTCCGGTTTGAAACAAAATGGCGCCTGTTTTGCTGCTGTCCGAAGCAGAATTGTTTCAGGCAGCTGTTCCGGACAACACAAAGAAAGCTACAAAGTTCGTTTTAGCAGTGTTCACTGGTGAGCTTTTGTGTTTCATTTTGGTACTAAGCCGTTGGCATGAAGTGTTCTGTGTTTGTTTTTTACGAGTGTTTATTTACGCAAGCCTGCATTAAAAAAACTGAACGTTTTCAATTCTCTGATGAAACATTTTAAACTGTTTTTCAGAATGGTTAAAACTCTGTTTATTAAAACTTAAAACTCTCTTTGGAAAAAAAGCTCAGACACAGTTACACAAACTTTTTCAAAATTATCACCGTGTTTTCGGTTGCAAATCGATCTCGCGAGCGTAGTAATCAGTAAATCGATTTTTTGCCCATAGATTGTTGGAAAATAAAGAAGATGGGAGGCTGGTTATTAAACTTGTGTCGTATATACTAAAACAGTTATTCTCCTCAGTGTCGGTGAATAGCAGTGGCTATTTACCTTGCCGAAGCGGCTCGGTAAATAGCCACCCGCTATTCACCTCCATTTCGGCAAATAATTGTTAAAGCATACATATTCGAGTCTGCTGCGTTTATTGTCGTCGTGCGCATGTGCATATTGCCGCGTTCAGTTGGTCAGAATACGTCACGTTAGGAATCCGAACAGACGTTTTTGGTTGTCTAAAATGGTGTCTCTGGTGCGTTTAGAATGCTGCCTATTTCGTCGACAGCAATAACTGTGTACTCTGCGCACATATATTCAGTAGGATACTTTTGTTTTAACACAATATTGTTTGTAGTTATTTTTGCCACACGAGTGAGAAAAAGCGCAGTTATTGGGAATACTGTGTTTTGTCCTATTTAGTTTGTTTAAATTTCTTGTGCTGTCATTATAATTAAAATGACAAGTTATTAATTTGCTGTTTGTTTACAGTACCTCAGCCTCTGCGTGAACTGAAGACAGTGAGTTTGGAAGCATATGAGCGGACTTACAAACGGCTGGACAAAAAGTTGTCAGGCACAGGGCATTTTGAGAACGTAGCAATAGCTTTCTTTGTCAAAGAGGAGAACATATTTGAGTTCGAGAAAGAACTTCGACGAGAAAGTGGGAGTCCGTCTCAGAAGTTGCTGGAGTATCTAGCTGCCACTAAACCGGAACTGACGGTACCAGACTTCATTAAAGTACTGCAGCGGCCTGAAGTTCGAAGAGAAGACATTGTTAAAGTGTTAAAGCCCTTTATGTTTCAGTCAAATTCACATAGCATAAAATAATGGTTTTACCAAAAAGGGCTAACCATTTTCACAGTCGCAATTCTTAATGCTTTTGACCATAAAACAATGGTTTCCACCAAAAAGGTTCATCATTTTTACACGCGCAATTTTTAATGACTTTTAGCATAAAATAATGGTTTTACTTAAAAAGGCTCACCATTTTCACAGGCGCAAACTTGTTTAAGTGCCAACAGAAGAAGAAAAAAGAAAACTCTTATATCGTGCACCAAGCTTAAATGTGAGTGTTTTAACAAGAGCAAAATCAGAAACTCTTATATCGTGCCACATTTGTATTATTATTATTATTATTATTATTATTATTATTATTATTATTATTATTATTATTATTATAAAAAGCCGATGAATTAAAAAAGACTCCGCTTGGTTTTTCCATTGATACCCCTATCGCGAAAGAAGTGTCCGAGGTTAAAAGTTTTCATTTAGTAGCTGTGGATGACATGCATTGTTGAGTACAAACAAATACGAGAGCTGAAACACGATGTCAGTGTCTTATACTTTTAGATTGCGTATTAAGCCCGTATCTTGGGCGCCCTTTTTTAACCATTGGTTGAAAAAGGTCGCAGCAGTGCACAGCAGTGATTTAATTTGACTATTATGACTTTTTCTTCCCTAGTAACTACCCTCCGTTCTGTAGTTCAAAAGTCACAAAAATAACTCGTGGAGAATTATTTTTAATCAAGGCGGCACCTGTTTAGCGTTCGGTTTCCCATAATTCAAACAAAAACAATATGAGTGCGTTTTGTCTATCAACGTTACTGAGTCAGTATAGTCGCGTACTCCTGTAACGATAAAGTGAATTTTAACTAACCATTCATTGAGCTCTTCCTTTTTAGTCGGATCGTTGGGACGCGAGGCTGGCTTAGTGAAAGTAACCCGTGAACCAGAGAACACGTGTGTGCCGTGCATTGACTGCATGTCCTCGCAGAATGAGACCATCGATAGCGTGTTGTAGACACGTGCTAGTTCTAGAGTGCACGCCGTGCAAGCCAGGCACGTTCTTATCAGCGTTTGACAAACACAAGTGTCGTAAGTTTCCTTACCAGAAATAACTATTTTTGTTGTTTCTATTCTGTTTTCTTGTTGAGAGTTTTTCTGAGTTATCTGAGACTCATGTGTTTTCTGGTCAGCATCATGTAAGCCGGTGTAGTGGGCAAAAATGCCCTCCCAATATTTTGCCTCCCCGGGCATTTCATCCCAGGCGATAATGCCCTCCGGTCATTTCCGCCCAGGCAAAAATGCTCTAGCTAAAGTTTCCCCCCTGGGCTAAAATGCCCGGCGTTCAGAAAAGTCGTTTCAATAGTTGCTAATAACTCTAGCCAAACAAGGATACTTAAATACAAACAAAGGCATATTTTAAAAGGTTAGCACAATACCAGGACTCTTCTAAGGTGTCATAAAAGAGAATTATTCAGTTGCGCCAAAATGTGACACCGATTCCGGACTTTCTTATCTTACTCCACAGGGAGCGTGCACCTTCCGTGACGCGCGTCACGCTGGTTGACCACGGCGTCTGTTTAACACCTCCTCAAACGGAAGGGTTGTGACTAAACTGGATACTCCAAAATCAGGTTTCCGAGAGGAAACTGGGACCGAATCAAAAATTAAATTCTCGTCAGCTCGGACCTTGTTCCGAAAACAGTACGACAGTGACGTTGATGTTTTGAAAGTTTGTTTGGCGCGCATTTAGCAAGTCCGTTCGGCTGGCCGCGTCGCGCCGCCCTTGTTCCTTTTTATGCGGACGTGGAGGTCAATTCCAAATAAAACTGAAGCGGCTCAAGACATCAGTAGAAACTGTAACCAGTCAACACCAGATACACACAAGAAGCATTGTAGTCGTGAACGTGAAAAGGACAATATTACTGTTTATTTGTAAAATTTCGGGTCAGCCGGCCATTTGCTCGAGAACATAGTGGTTTTGGATGAAAATAACTTATCTATATAAGCATCCTAATGCAGTAAATACGGATAAATATCTACATATTTTTAGGATACGTTGGAAATCTGATCTGTCTATAACTGTTGGCTTCTATGGCTTCATTATTATTCTTATTTACCTATCATTCCTATGGTGATTTTTGACAGTTCGCACCTTTGCTCGGATTGCATGTCTTATCGTAAATGCGTTCGTCTTCTGGAGTTAAGACTGTAAGTATTTTCTCCCCAAGCTAATTTTTTCCTTCTAAAACCTTTCCAGTGCCGAATTTTATTTGACTGTCTTCCGGTGTTAGATGCTTCAGACGAACCGAGGTCGTTTTTTTGCCCACAATGTTCGTAAACGGCTCCGGGCGACTAACACCGAAGCATCTAACACCGGAAGACAGTCAAATAAAATTCGGCACTGGAAAGGTTTTAGAAGGAAAAAATTAGCTTGGGGAGAAAATACTAAAGAAGAAAGGCTTGTTCTGAGGAGCACCCATCGGAGCTGTTCCACAAAATATGTGTTCCGCACTGCAACCTGTCCTGGCCGGCATGAAATCTATCTGCTTTTTTGCTGGCTGGGAAAAAAATAAAATAAATCGGACTGCCGGGACAGAGATAGCCGTTTTCAGTCTCGCTGGAGCCATGGGAACAAACGAGACTGCATTTGAGGCTACATGTTTGTTTGAAATGCTGACATTTTCTGACAAAGTGGTACACCATCAAGTTGCTGACTGGGAGATTTTCTGGGACCGCTCTGCTGGGAAACGGATATTCTGAATTGTCTTCCTGGGAGTGTGGAACACCTCTGTGTTGCCAGCAACGTAGAAAAAGCAGAAAATAAACTATTTTTTGAACAAATAACCATACATTTGCGCAAACTAACGTATTTTGAGAAATATTTTCGTTGGGTGCTCTCGTGTTCTGGCTGATCTGGCACAGATGAATATTGACATCGAAGATAAAAAAATCCCACCGCGTGAACTGTTCCGGAGAGCGATTGAAACGGCTTGTGTACGATCCTGTGTTTCTTGATCAGTCTTAACTCCAAAAGACGAACGCATTCACGATAAGACATGCAATCAAGATTTAAGCATTCCGCGTGAAGGTGCGAACTGTCAAAAATCACCACAGGAATGATAAGTAAATAGGAATAATAATGAAGCCATAGAAGCCAACAGTTATAGACGGATCAGATTTCCAACGTATTCTAAAAATATGTAGATATTTATCCGTATTTACTGTATTAGGATGCTTATATAGATAAGTTATTTTCATCCAAAACCACTATGTTCTCGAGCAAATAGCCGGCTGACCCGAAATTTTACAAATAAACAGTAATATTGTCCTTTTCACGTTCACGACTACAATGCTTCTTGTGTGTATCTGGTGTTGACTGGTTACAGTTTCTACTGATGTCTTGAGCTGCTTCAGTTTTATTTGGAATTGACCTCCACGTCCGCATAAAAAGGAACAAGGGCGGCGCGACGCGGCCAGCCGAACGGACTTGCTAAATGCGCGCCAAACAAACTTTCAAAACATCAACGTCACTGTCGTACTGTTTTCGGAACAAGGTCCGAGCTGACGAGAATTTAATTTTTGATTCGGTCCCAATTTCCTCTCAGAAACCTGATTTTGGAGTATCCAGTTTAGTCACAACCCAAACGGAAGGGGAGGCCAATGGAGAGAAAAGAAAACACGCAAAAATAAATAAATAAAAAATAAATTGAACTCAGGGGAGAGGGGGAAGGAGGGTACTACCCTCCTCACTTTTTTATATTCTTTCCCTTCCATTTCGAGAACTTTGAAATTCAGGTTTGCGGTTTGCTTTGACACTTTTCTAAAATAAATTGTGGGCTGTCTGCGATTTCTCTGTCATTGATTTTCTTGGCATTTCCGAGGGCAAAGCCTTTGTCATCTTCGACAGCAAATTTTAAATTGCTGTTTTGATGGTCTTTCGGGCAAGCTATTATTTAAAAAGTTCGTTCTTTTATTTTGTTTAATCATATTGTAACCA
Organism: Plumapathes pennacea; assembly: GCA_964036295.1. Taxonomy (NCBI): domain Eukaryota; kingdom Metazoa; phylum Cnidaria; class Anthozoa; order Antipatharia; family Myriopathidae; genus Plumapathes; species Plumapathes pennacea. The sequence continues at coordinate 33,421,695 of OZ038462.1, forward strand.
ACACTGATCACCGTGTTGCGTTTAGTTAGTGATTGCAATACAGTACTTGTCTGAATCTATTGAGTCACAACTCAGATATCTTTGGAATATCCGTTTAGTACAATACTTGATTATTATTGTGAACTAGCCTTTTCTTTATTGTTTCGCTTTTTTGTATAGCCTTTGTTCTACTGTATGACTGTACGTGTACTTTAGACTTGTGAAGGGGATTTCTGAGGTTCCTCGTAGCGTTCAGACCGTTTGTAATTAAAGTGTTATGTTAGTGACCTGTGAGTTCGTTCTGCTCCGTGCCCTCGGCAAGCGTTACAAATGTGTGCCGTTTTGGACAATCTGGCTTTCGCCAATGATAAGTCAATTGTATCCGACATGATATGTCAAGTTACAATTGCTAATCATATTAAGGGTCGCAACTTGTGCTTTTCCCACTTAACTGGAAATGTATTTCAAGAAATACCAAATAAATATTTGCCATTGTATTTAGAAACAAACGACTTCAATGACATTCTGTACAGGGTAAAGTTTGAACGTGAAATATTAACGTTTGGAGTACCTGTTTCTCGTCCACCACTGAATTAGTGTATCCGGCTGTCAAGTTACTAAACCCAATTGAAAAGGTAAAAGTGTACTATTAGAGGCACAACGTGGGTAAGCTATTATTCGATACAGTATTAGTTGAAAAGTTCCCAGATCGCTGAACTGAAATGTCTTCCGAGAAAGACCTCTCCGTCCGCCCACCTCACCCCTCCGAAACAGTTCATCAAAGAGACCGCAGGTCACGCAGCACTTGACAGTATGAATTGATTACATCCAGATGTCTGGCTAGAGTTCACTGCTCTGAATTTGATCGTTTTAGTATCGTATGTCTACGCACGGACGAGCTGCGCACGGATTTGTTGATCCGAATTACCTGTAACTCGAAATCGATTTTGATTTTGCGAAGGGGGGGGGGGGGGGCATTTTTGCCCAGAGAGGGCCTTTTTGCCTGGGCAAAAACGCCCGGGGAGGCATTTTTACCTGGGCAAAAATGCCCGGGGAGGCATTTTTGCCAGGGGGGCAAAAAAGACTCTTACACCGGTTCTTATTTCTCCTGTAGGGTTACAGTATGACTCACACTCTAAGACAGTGGTCTGACCTGGACTTTGCGAGCCACTGGGTGGCACTTGGGTCCTATCTGTTCTACAGAATCATCGCATAGACTCAGCAGGAAATTTACTGAACGCGTACTGTACGAGTCAATACCGTGAATACTGAACATTAGGAAACTTCGCCAAAGTATTTGCAAAGTTCATCTGCAATAAGGACTGTCTGCAGTATAGTCAAGCTGAGTGTTAGTTTTATTCAGTTATTGATGGTCTACATGGCATATTCATCAGGAGTGGTCGTGTTACTGCTGGTGTGAAAGGACAATTTCAAGGAGCAAGTCAAGATACAAAATAGGAATGAAGGAAGTGCAAGATATTCAGCTGAGCTTACAATTAGTTTGAAGAGTTTTTCGTTTTTACTTATCATCCCTAGACATTTAGTAAGAAGGAAATTAAATGGCAAAATACAGTTTTTTTGAGTTTGGTTGTAAAGTGTGGGAAACTCTCTAAGATTGAAGGCTGGAACATGTGCGAAACCCAGCCTAGTTCACTCCCCCCTCCTCGTCCCATCCTTCAGGTCACGTGATTTTGCTAATCGATTTTCACTCTTGTTTGTGAACACGCTGTGTCCCGTCATCTCTTTTTTCAAATAGCTGATACGTAGCGTGTTATCAGACGTAAAAATTGATCGAATTTTACAACCGGCGATAGGGACAAAAGTCAAATGTACCAGCCGATGTGGCAGCGTTGGGATTTCCATGACTTGCAGGGGCAAATTCTTGACGTTTTTGAGTTCTTACTAAGACGCGCTGGTCGGCATGTATATTTTGTATTTCACGGTGCATGTCCTAGCACAACTAGGCATCACTTTGAAACGGTTCTCGAGAGAGAAAACAGAACGTCCGAAAAGAGATGACATGACGCATCAAACGAGCATGCACTACAGTGGTGGCGACTTCCGACGTCAGGGCTGACTTGCACGTAACAAGAAACGCTGATAAAGGATGACTTGCAGAAAAAAAGCCAGAGGTTTAACTAGCCCACGCAAAAGAGGAGTGTTTATGGGATTCTGAGAAACATGTAGATTTATCTCGACCTGCCGAGAGTGTTCCAGAAAACATTTCGCAACCCCGCTCATATTAATAATATCATATGACGTAATGGGACTTTACCGTTTCCCCATTTAGTGACAGTTGACTAAGCGCATTTGAGACTTGTCCTAGACTTAGTGAAGTTAGTTAGTAATATGAAGTTAAACGAAGTTGTTAACCATATGGCAACGAAAAACGTATTCGACGCACAGGAACCTCAGGAAGATGTAAGTAAATCAACAGCGCCGGGCAATCCAGTGCAACTACAAAGTCCTAGCCGACCTCGATCAAACGGGGTTCCGATTCTGGCATGTATAGCTCACTTTATATTAATCTTTCGCACAACATGTGCTTACCGCATCTTTTGGTTGTCGCCATTGCAGGTTTCGATGGCAGGTAAAAGGTCCGACGAGCGCTTCGGAAAAGACCAAAGAAATGACCTCGTGGCGGCCGGCGACAATGCTGAGTCATGGTCTTCTGTGTTCACTGCTTGGCTTATCCTCCTATTTATCGTAAGTTTCTCTTCTCTTATTTTATTTTATTTTATCAGTCGGCGTACATGTTCTGCCGGAATATTGTCGTGATATCCCAGCTACTAAACGTGGATCACAATTTGGCTGCTCTATAGTGATGGCTTTAGAGTTTGACTGACTTCTATCCACCCCGAAGCAAAACCTTACTCTGAGATAGCTTGTATTATCAGAAAAATTATATAACAATGCCATCAAACTAAATAAAAATAAGCGTGCCCAAAGACGGCGAAACGTACAACAGTAGTCACGCCACGCAAAATTGTGACTGTATACTGTGAACTGACAAGGGACAAAACTGCGCACCAAAGCCGGCGCTTTCTTGTCTCTTAGATAACACTGGGGGTTCAGATTGGTTGTATTTTCGCATGATTTAGGGTTCTAAAGAAGGTTTACGTCAGCCTTGTATAAAAATGTGTGATGTCATTGCTGGCGGATCAAAGTCCTCCTACTGAGCAGAACGCTTTTTGCTGTTGACGTTGCATTTTTTTGTTGTTGTTCCTTGCGTGTTTCTCCGGCTTGACCATGCAGCACGAAATACTCAAAAACAGAGACAAAAACACAAATATCCGTACACCGAACGACCAATTAACTTACACGAGTCTTTATGTCATGTATATACCAAATAGACTGATTTAACATTAGTATACAATTGACAATCTAGAGCCGGATAGCTATAAGATAACTAATAACATGCATACCAATAATGGAAATTGCTTTATTTTTGCACATGTAAGTACCAAACTAGGATATGTTTTTGTTGTTTGATTTTTCGAAGTGTTTGATTTAGAAAAAGGTATTCGTTTATAAGCCTTATTAATATACACTATGTCTTCGCCGTGTCGCCGTTCTTGCACCTGAGCCATCAAACTAAATAACAATAAGGATGCCCAAAGACGGCGAAAATCTGCAACAGTAGTCACGCCAAACAAAACTGTGACTGATGTAAATACTTGTATACTGACAAACTTGGCAGACCGAGGGAAAAAAACTGCGTACCAAAGCTGGCGCTTTCCTGTTTCGTAGATAACACTGGAGGTTCAGATTGGTTATATTTTGGCATGATTAAGAGTTCTAAAAGAGGGTTACGCCAGCCTTGTATAAAAATGTGTAATGTCACTTTAAGCTGGCAGATCAAAGTCCGTCCTATGCGCTTAAACGCTTTTTGCTGTTGACGGTGCGTTTTTTTGTTGTTGTTCTTTGCGTGTTTGTTTCTCCTTAACATGCAACACAAAACACTCAATAAAGAAAGAAAGAAAGAAAGAAAGAAAAGAGACGAAAACACAAATGTCCGTGCACCGAACGACAACAACGCTAACAACTTGCACTCAGTCTTTATGTACACATGTATTTACTAAATAGAATGTATACGTTTATATACAATCGATAATCTAGAGCGGGATAGCTATAAGATAACTAATATCATGCATACCTATAGTGACAAATATTTATTGTACATGTGTAACGTGTGCCACAATGAGATAATTGCGTAATCTTCCATTACGCAAACGAACCCATGATCTTGAAACGGATACTGCTAATTATTAACCGAAACTATATAAAAGCAGATGAATTGTTTTAATAAACCTTACCAAACTAGGATCTGTTTTAGTTGTTTGACTCAGTTTGTTTATAACCGAGCCAAATATGCAGTTTGCCGTGTCGTGGTTCTTGCACCTGAGCAGCATCATGAACTAGATCACTGCCCCGCGCGTGTAATAAAGACTATTTTTATAACGGGAATACGGCTTGAACTCCATGAAACAATTCGCTTGAAACTCTTCGTGCCTCATGCAACCGCATGCGATTGCACCACAAGAGTTATCTCTCAAACTTGATTTATCAGCGGTTAGACCGGATCCGAAACTGGTATTTGTTGCAGATCAATTACATTAATTTTAGCAATGAGATGTCTGCGGTATGAGTCAGGAGTTACGGCTCTGTTAATCTGTGTGCATGACATTTTTGACGTTTTTGCATGACGTGCGTGATTTTGTCTTTAAGTACTTTGTTTTCGTGATAATGTTTTGCGTCAAAATACTCTTAATCCGTCAAAGATTTAGCTTCAATTATTTTCTGTCGAATTTTCTCTGTCACGATACATTGTCTGAGTTCAAAGTCTCCCTTTAGTATATGAGGATGAATTGGTCTTCAGTAAGGCAAGAGAAATACAGTAATGCTTAGTGCCAATTTTTAGGGCATTTTGCCATCGCTTTGATAACAACCGAGGCTTCGTTCGTGTCATGTGTCTGATGGAACCACAAATCTTGTTCAATATTTTTAGTTGCGGACTTGTTCCCACTGCTCTAACCTATCAACGTAGTTGTGTGGTAACTGACTAGCCAACCTTGATTCTTGCTCCTTAGGCTAGTGCTGTGGAGGGATCCATGGCATGTGAAGTTGACCAAGTGAAAGTAGGAACAAAAATAAACTACACTTGCGTGTCGTGCGTCGACTGCCCTCACGGAATGGAACCTTCGATAGCGTGTGGCGGACACGGGCTGGTCCTAGAATGCACGCCGTGCAAACCAGGAACGTTCTCATCAGCGTTTGACAAACGCGAGTGCCGTCCGTGTACGATATGTGACGACAAACTGACAGTGCTGCAGAACTGCACATCACAGTCGAACAGCAAGTGTGGGGGCTGCCGACGGGGATATTATCGACATGATTTCATTCCCGACTGTTTACCCTGCTCTCCATGTTGTGGAGACGGACAAGACGTTCACCCGCCGGAATGTAAAACTCTCAAAGGCATGCAGTGTGAAAGGAGACACTCTGACTGTCCTCCAGCAGGCGTCCGTAGTCCAGTAGCCCCAGGGACAACAGTGACGCCCGTTTCGCCAAAATCGACGCCAGACACTTTCACCACACAGCCTCGTCCCGGCGAACAACTGATTCCGTTAACAGAAAACCACGACACAAAAGACAAACCTACAGAAAAATCAAAATCACAAGCTGCTGCTATAATTAGTGTGGCCACTGTTCTTCCGGTGCTGGCCGTTGTCATAGTGATTGTCTACAGGCGAAGACAATACTTGCCCTGTTTACGTGCTCAGTCACTTGCCGAGGAGGGCGGTGGACGTAGCGATTGTAAAGCCGAAAAAGAACGTGGAGGTGAGTATATAATTCTAGTAAATAACGTGATTGGCTCTTTTCGCTCGTCCAGAATCAAAGCTTAAAGGCATAACTTACATGACGTCACACCACTTGCACGGCGTTTCTCATATAAAACTAGCAGTTCCATATTGGAAATAAAACACTGCCTGTCCGCAGGAGTTGATACAGCATCTCGTTACTGTATTTTCCATACCTCGTTCACTCGTACACACTAAATCGTCAGAACGCGATTATGCAATTGACTTCTTTCAATAACACAAACACTTCACTGCCTTATGTCGTTATCATTTCGTGTCTTGCTATACTGCTGTTCCTTTTACTAGTGCGCAGTGAACCGGCGGAGATTGCGATGATTGATGACAAAAAGAGTACTTCGCAAGAATCTCGGAACACTGACGAGCATACTTGCACCAAACTGCAGACTGGAATTAAACGTAAGTTTCTTCGTATCGTAAAAAAAGAAACAGTTGAGAGAGAACTTTATCGAGACAGTGGAACACCAGTGCCGTGGAAACGTGTTTGACTCAATGATCACTGTGCACAAATTTATAGAAAACAACGATCAGCATTGTCGGACGGGTTTAGAGGTGTTTAGAGGAGATGCATAAGTACAGGTGACTGTGCATACGACTCTTCAAGGAATGAGTAAACACGTTGCAAGGAATGAAGTAACACTGTAGAAAAAAAGTTGCCTGAAAGCTTTGTTAAATTAAAGCAATACTAAATATCGGACCGTACAAAAGCCGTTTTTCGGATTCCGCTTTCTCTTTAATATTCTCTCGACGTTCAGTTTTTCTTCTTTCCCTTGTTATTTGTCGATATTTATTTTTATTTTTTTCATATAATCAGCTACTCTTCGCGACCTTGAGCACAAAAGTCCAGATACAGTCGACATCGTGTGTTCGGACTTGGACCAAAAAAACCTCTCATCCAGGCGCTATTGTGAGCTACTGGCTGCGAAGTTTGAGAAAGTAGACGAGAACCAGCGCCATAATCTCAAGATAAGTCAAAACCCATCAAAAGATCTCATTGATCTGTTACTTACCCATTATGCCGGGGACGACGAAATCACAGTTGAGCATTTCGCTAAAATGCTTAACAAAATAGGGAGGAAAGACACTGCGAAAAAGTTGCAATCATGGATTTTACAAGAAGGAGGAAAACATTAATACCAACCATGAATTCAAACACGAAATGTCATGAAGTCAAACATATTGCACGGGCGGATCCAGGGTAGTTTCCTTAGTTTCCGGAAACTACCTGAATTTTGGGGGAAAAAAATAAAAAAACAAAAAAAGATTGACAAACGGCTGAGTCGTTTCTTGTTTCAGTCTACCAAGCACGTTCTCAAAATTTAATACTTAAATTTTGAAGTTTAATAGTCGACCGCCGTAGTACGGGAAAAAAGGAACACTGATTTTCCAATTTTGAATCCATAGGCAGCACAATTAAATGGGCTCCCTGTGTGATTATTTACTTATTTATTTTTTTACTCTGGACTACATGCATCAGACTCAGGCATGCATATTTAATGACTCGAATTGTTTTGTATGTGAACCCGCTCAAAACAGCATGAATTCTCCCAAAATCAAAGCAAGACTAGAACGGTTTACTTCAAATTACTATAATACACGGGCTTCAGACCTAGTCATACTTCAAACGGCTTATGAACGATTCGCACCGCAATCACCGCGTCTCTGGTTACAGCATTTGTTACAGTTTTAGTCTTTAAAGAAAAAAATTCAAGACTCCAAGTTCCGATTGCTCTGAACGAATACGGTAGCCGAAACTGGCGACAGAAGCGTATTAAAACAATACTTCGGGGCAAAATGATTAGCATACAGATTCTAATACATTCTTGAAGTGATCGAGTTACACAAGATACGGGATAGAATATATTTGTCACGGTGATTGTTCGATTTTCACTGGCTGACCTTTGTTGGTTGTCCTTTCTGAATAAGTATCTGAGTTTAACACGAAACGGCGTCTGAAGCTCCCGATTTGCTTTCAAGCGCTGTTCCCTTTGCGGAGCCGTTTCTTCGGCACGCTTCCGTTCATGATGCTGTCGGTTATAACATGTTTGTCGTCTTTTCTCTAGACGTATTTGGCGCTGTTCGGTCGTTTCACGATTTCGCCTTGCCCGTGCCTGTTCCCTTCTCTTTTGAAGACGAGCTTTGCGAGACCGTTCTGTTTCAAGTTTTTCAGTTTTCAAATTCATCTTCTTGAACGCAGTTACGTACAATTGTTGGTTCGTTCAAATCATTTTTTCTTCCGATGTCAGTAAAAACACTGGCGGAGACGCTAATCGATAATTTTACGTCATTTTTGCTTAGGCACCTGGTCTAAAAGGTCGCCGGACTATGACAGACTGGCGAACATTAAATTTTGAGATGGCGAGACGCTCCGAGTCTTCAAATAAGGCGATTTTGTCGTGATTATTACCCTTGCTTCGCTCGGGGATAAATTACATTTATGTATAAAGGTGCGAAAGTACAGGTTCCCCTGAATGCACATTTTATCGGTGCATTCTCGGATAAAGAAGAATGATGTCATGTAGTATAATGAAAAAAAGTAAGAAATATTATTCTGTTTGGACACGAGACATGCAGAATTTCACAGGTAGCATATTTAAATATTTTAACGCGTGGTTATTAAAATTACTACCAGTCTCCCGACCAGAACCTCAATGTTCGGATTCCTCTCGGAAAAAGTCGGAAAAATTGGTTTTCAAGCAGTACTGCACAAAATGTCATAGTATTACGGGGGAGCATATTCAGACAATCCATATTTCAAATACTGTGCTAAAAGAAATTGACGAAACTCCTAGGCATATCAGCTTTATAATCAAAATAACTTGCAGTTATTAAATTGCTTAAACATCAGTGCCTGGAATTCCCATGACCAATAGTTACTAGTTGCGAGGGTCAGACCAACAAGCGAGGCAGTAAAGTAAACTGCACCGTATAGTTCTTCAGAAATAAAGACGATTCAAACCTTGCCTCGAACTGACGGGGGAATCCCCCACTTTTTTTACGTAAACGCCACCCACGTTTTAGTGACAGGCAGTGAGTTTCCTAACCCGCGCGATACACAAGAAACACATCCTATCCACTGACCACCTTAGATAAACACAAATGTAACGCATGATTTAATGGAATCTGGTCTTGCTCCACTCAAGCTCGGTATCACAGTCATCCAGCTTGTCAGTGAGTAATTAAGTCGAGGTTTAACCAGCTGCTATTTGCTTTCATTCCAATCGCCTCTTCGTTTAACCGGTCAGTTGACAGCCGGATATCACTTAAACTGTAATATATCTTGCTTGCAGAAAAGCTCGGCAACCATCGGAGATTCCGAATAACTTTTCGTAGTCGCCAATTACTTAAACAAACGAGGCCCGGATACATTTTCATTGTGTCACGCCTCTGTAAAGCAAACGAGAGCGTTTTGAAAAATTACTTTCACCGCCGCGAGTAAGAAGAAGACGAACATACAGATCCCAAGCCAAGCAGCCTTGCCTCGAACTGACGGAGGAATCCCCCATTAGTTTGACGTAAACGCCACCCATATTGTAGTGACAGGCAGTGAGTTTCCTAACCCGCACGATCGACCTTGTAGCGCCTACAAGAAGTCATTTTATAGAGTGAAGTGAGTCAGAAGGGTAAGTTAGGTGACCTTCTGCAAGGAAAGATGTCTGGCTTGAGTGTATGCGTACTAAAATGGTGCTTTCTTCAGTGAAGGACGTTCAAGAGCAAACTGTGAACAACGGATCGATGTCGACGCGTTTCGTCCTTGTTACCGTCCTTCTCATAGCTCAGGTGAGTATCCGGGGTATCACAGAACATCGTCAAAGGGAAAAGTCAAAACGTCTATATATTCAAGCGAAGAAATGTGTACAATCTGAGGTCGTTTAACAGTCGAGTCACCCTAATGCTTGCGTCAGCATCACGTGAAAGTCTGATGATGAGATTTAGACTGTTTCATGCAGCTAAGTTATAAGGAAAGCTTCCCCAACTTGAACCCGTACTTCTACAGCAAATTGCGGCAACTAAATAACTATATTTGCAATGAGAGGTTCAAGGTGATTCACATCGCTGAGTGGCACGCGGAAAAATATGACGCAGCTACAACTGACATAAAATCATTCAGAGTTCATTTGACGCATTACACAAACCATCTGGACTGCAGATATATTATATACTCGAAATGGGACTAGAAGTTATAAGTTTCTGCAGTTTCTCTGCATATATAGCTGGAAGAAAACGTCATAATATTTGCCGTAACATAATACTAGTCTGTAACACGGCTCAGTCACGAGCTTATATATTAGCTCATGTCTACAAATAGCTCCACAGCTGCCTCACTTGCTCGGTCTGTGCGGAGAAAATATCAGCCCTTGGTCTTGATCTCACGAATTTCGTGTGAGGCTCGATAGGTACAGTTAAGGTAATTCCATTGAAATAGAAGCTGTAATGAAAAATCCTTCAAACTCTGTTTATTTGCTCACCAATACCAGATCAGTCAAATAAATAGGCACCTGTGAGGTGCATGTGTCTACTGCATTTTTTCTTCCATTTTTTTTTTTTTTTTTTTTGCATAAAGAAATGGCATTTGCCACAGGCACTGTGCCTCTTGCACCACAAGATGATTTGTGACGTATTTCCGTTAGCTTGAATCAGCTGGCCCGCTGCCAATCTGCGTTTACGCAAAACTGTTGTATAAGAAACGGTTATTTTCTGGGAAAACTTGGAAAATATAAGAAGAGGGAAAACGCACACACTTAATGCAGGAGCAGAGGGAATGATACCCAGACATTGATAGCATTTCACAGATCAAAACTCGGATCAGCACAAAGAAGCACTTGCGTTACCTCGACTCCGAGAGCGTCGCGAGGCGAAACTGAACTACTGGAGAAATACAGGTTCCCGGAGATGAAGGTGCTTGAGGATGCAGTAGCCATTGATTGGAAATATGACTATTCAGTTGCCATTGGCGGTTTTTGTAAACATTTTACCCCACAGCCGTCAAAATAAAATTAGTAATGACAAGCAGAACTAGGCTCAAGTAAAGTATATATTTATTTTAAGTCGGACGCGAATGACCAAATGGAAGATTCATAGGTGCTTCACATTTTACTGTCTCTACCAACTGAAACATCGACACAAAATAATAACTGGTCGATTTACGTACCGTTGCAACGTGCTGTTATACTGTACACAGTTCATCAGGAAAATCGGGCGATGCATAGCACTGGCCAGAACTTTTCATTCGAGCGTTTTCGGCACACATATTTTCAAAAACTGTGATTTGAGACAAAAGTAACAAGGGGCTTTAGTTTCCCCAAAAGGGGCTCAATGTTGTTTTGCGTATCCGCGTCAAGCGTCCGCAACTTTCCCTCGGCAAGGCAAGTCGTCGCTCTAACTCCGTATCGGTTCAGTTGACGCCAAGTTCGTCGATTCACAACACTGAAGTAACCTTTCGTTTGACCGGTTTGACACATATTTCGAAAGCTGTGGGAAGTTATCCTGGTAAGCTTGAAGCAATTCATCATGAAATATTCACTAACCCGATCGCCTCGCTGAAAACGCTGTGACCTCATGGGTTTCTCGTGATCACGGGCTTGTCACCGCCCTGTAATTGTTTCCTCGACCAATGGTGAAGTTCGTGTACAATCGGTATTCCAGTGCTTCCTTTCATTGGTCCCGAATATCAACGCCCGATCATTTATCGATTCTTACATCACATTACATTACAGAGTCCATAGCAGTGTCTACAGCTTCGAAGAAGCAGTAGACACAAAAATGGGGTCACCATAATACTGATAAGGCCAGCCGAGATACCCCTAGTCTACGAAACTGAATTATTATCGCTATCTGGTCACAAACCCTTATACAACACATGTCAATCGTTTATGTGGCCAAAAAACTTGAACGAAATATACAAACATTAAAACAGAGTAAGCAGATGCAAAATGATGGCCACAAAGATTTTCAAAATGGCGTACCATAACACGTGGACTGAAACCTCCTGCAAACTCATTACGAGTTTATGTGACTGAATGATTTGATTTGATGTGATGGACAGTTAAAGCTAGGGAAGGACTCGATCTCGCTGATCGTTAATAGAAGTCAGACAAGAATGCGTATGAACACCAGTTATGGTGTGATGCAGTATCACTACAGGCGTTTATTATTGTCTGTGAGAAATGTTCTGACTGTTGACCACTGAAATGCGTGCAGATGGAAAACATCAGTGACTTGTACAACATAACTGGTAACTGCTCCCCTTTCTTGTCATGCAGTGTGCAGCCAATACAGTAAACACCCGCTTATAAGAACCTAGTGGATTATGAACCTACAGGCTGAAATTTGGAAATTAGACCCCTATCATATAAGAACCCATTCAGTCTGACATTTGAAATAGGTTCTTATTTGTAAGATCAGTCCATTTAAATTAATTCAAAAAGCAGCCATTGTATGAGTAAAATGTACTTTACCTTAAACTGTACAATACAAGTAGAACTTTCAATATCGTAAATAAACTGTGGAAAATGTATAGTTATATTTCCCTGCATTTTGTATGATTTAGTAGTTTCTGTGACACGACTGAAATAATGGGATTAGTACTATTCTGAACAGTTGCAAACAGTTTAAACCCCTGGTTTAATAAGGACCTAAACAGCCTGATTACCCACTAAACACTCGATATATAAGAACCCATTCAGACTGACTTGTAAAAATGTAGGTTCTTATAAGCGGGTGTTTACTGTATCTATCTGCCAATGTAGCGATCCATACAGTAACTGGGTTTAGCAACTTCGGGGTTTCAAGCTATACTTTTGAAAACTGCTCTGTTCGTTTTAAGGTTGCCCCATGGCAAAATATTTGGCCGTCATATGAAGATTTGCTGTTTTATGCGCCCACAGTACAACGGGTCAGTTTACGCATGCGTATAATGTTGGTAAATAAAACCATATGGCGTCTCTTGGTTTGGATTACACATCTTTTGTCCAGTATAAACGGTGATAATCTCTGGAGAATTTACTGAGCTTTGTGGATATACATTTCAACGGCTTCCAAACGGTCGTGATGCAAAATTTTCATATCCGTGATCAATCCGCGATTTGTTAAATCGAGTCGTCTTTCACTCCACTAAATGCACAATTGAAACTGCACTATTTTGTACAGGTCAAAACAGGTCGTCGTAAAGATAAATTCAGATGTTGAAATGCCGGAAGCATGTGACAGGGAGGTTGTAAATTCGCAGAGAAAGCGAACGGCTGTCACCTCTAAAATTTCGACACAGGATCCCAGCTGACAGAAATGTGTACATAGGAATTCACTCGATCGCAAGTCCAGAATTGCAGTGAATAAAATAGAGCCTGTATTAATGCTTACTTGAATCGCCTGTCTCTGACGTCTCTGGTGAGATTTTGAGAAGCCGTAACTAAAAATAGGCACCTGTGAGGTGCACGTGTCTACTGCATTTGTTCTTCTATTTTTTTGTATGAAGAAATGACATTTGCCACAGGCACCCCTCTTGCACCACAAGATGATTTGTGACGCATTTCCGTTAGCTTGAATCAGCTGGCCCGCTGCCAAAATTTCGCGTCGCATCTGTGTTTACGCTAAACTGTTGTATAAGAAACAATTCTTTTCTGGGAAACTGGAAAAAATTAAGAATTGGGAAAACGCACACACTTAATGCAGGAACAGAGAGAAGGATACCCAGATAATGAAGGCATTTCACAGATCAAAACTTGGATCAGTACAAAAAAGCACTTGCGTTACCTCGACTCCAAGAGCGTCGCGAGGCGAAACTGAATTACTAGAGAAATATAGGTTCCCCGAGATGAAGGTGCTTGAGGATGCAGTAACCATTGCTAGGAAATATGCCTATTCAGTTGATTTCAGCCATTGACGGTTTTTGTAAACAGTTCACTTCACAGCCGTCACGACCAAATCAAACTCAGTAACGACAATCACAACTAGGCTCAAGTAAAGTATATATTTATTTCAACTCATACGCAAATGACAAATGGAAGATTCATGACTGGTCGATTTACGTACCGTTGCAACGTGTTGTCATACTGTACACAGTTCGTCAGGAAAATCGGGCGATGCATAGTACTGGCCAAAACCTTTCATTCGAGCATAAGCATGAGCATAACCGTGCGAGTATTTTGACATAATGGCAGAACTTTAGAGAAATAAATGAAAACGTACCGGCTCCCAGTCATTTTTCTTATAAATGGCGACGGGGGGCGCGGTCGGTCATTCGATAACACATTTTTTGTCAACTGTTTTCTGCAGGAAGTCAGACCCTTTAATCCGTGCGGTCATGACGAGGTTTTCTGGAAGACTGAAAATCCAGCTAATTATTCGTGTCTCCGATGCCCGACGTGTCCCGAGGGAGTCGAACCGTCAATAATATGCGGGAGCACAGTGGATTATGGGACGCCGCTGCACTGCGTTCCGTGCGGGACTGGTACCTACTCAGAAAAATTCGACACCAATCCCTGCCGAGTGTGTACCATCTGCCAAAAACAGCGCTTGAAAAACTGCACCCGGACATCCAACACCGTCTGCACAAAGAACTGTCAAGCTGGGTACTACGAAGACTTTGTGTTCAACTGTGTACAGTGCCCAAAGTGTTGTAAGATTAACCAGCATATTTCTGGGTGTGAAAAGAAAGAATGCCAAGCATACCAGTCTTGTCCGTCTCAGCAGAGTACCGTGGCATCTACAAATAGTGACGCAGTATCCACCTCTCCCACTCCTCCCTTATGCTCCACTACTGGCGCAGTTTTCACCTCTCCCACCCCTCCCTCAAGTCACAAGAAGCAACCCGAGTCTTCGGAATCCACTGCAACAAGTAAATCAGCACCGCAGCTCCGGACGAACAGCGCATTTCCTGCCAGAAATATCAGCCTGTCGAGCACCGAGAGGACAGACCAGTCGTCCAGACACACTCCAAGCCCTTGGACAAAGCTGAAGCCCCAAGTTTTAAACAACACGAAAAGTACAACGCGTCACTTAGAGAACACAAACACTTCACTGCCTTATGTCGTTATCATTTCGTGTCTTGGTATACTGCTGTTCTTTTTACTAGTGCGCCTTGTGGCCTATCGACGGTGTCTCAAAACTAATCAAGGAAAGTCCAGGGCGAAAACTGGCAACAAACAACATGAAAGTGCAGCTGAACAGACAACAGAAACGACGATCTCAACCAGCGAGATATCCAGTGAACTGTCCGAGGTTGCAAGGATTGATGACAAAAAGAGCACTTCGCAAGAATCTCGGAACACTGACGAGCATACTTGCACCACACTGCAGACTGGAACTAAACGTAAGTTTCTTCGTATCGTAAAAAAAAACACACTTGAGAGAGAACTTTATCGAGACAATGGAACACCAGTGCCGTGGAAACGTGTTTGAGTCCATGGTCACTGTGCAAAAATTTATAAAAAAACAACAACCAGCATTGTCGGACGGGTTTAGAGGTGTTTAGAGGAGATGCATATACACAGTACGTACAGACGGCTGTGCACTAATGCATACTATTTTCGAAGACGTTGATGCGACTCTTCAAGGAATGAGGAAACACGATGCAAGGAATGAGGCAACACTTGAAAAAAGTTGCCTGAAAGCTTTGCTGATGCATCGCTAAATACCAAGTATAGGGGTGAAGCTTTGGACCGTACAAAAGCCATTTTTCAAATTCCGCCTTCGTCTTTAACTTTCTCTCGACGTTCAGTTTTTCTTCTTTTCGTTGTTATTTGTCGTTATTTATTTTTGTTTATTCATTTATTTATTTTCATTTTATCAGGTACTCTACGCGACCTTGAGCACAGAAGTCCAGAGACAGTTGACGACGTGTGTTTGGACTTGAACCAAGAAAACCACTCATCCAGGCGCTATTGTGAACTACTGGCTGCGAAGTTTGAGAAATTAGACGAGAATAAGCGCAAACATCTCAAGATAAGTCAAAACCCATCAAAAGATCTGATTCAAATGTTACTGACCCTGTATGCTGGAGACGACGAAATCACTGTTGAGCATCTCTTTAAAGTGCTTCACAAAATAGGAAGGAAAGACACTGCGAACGTGTTGAAACCATGTATTTACGAGGAGGAGGAAAACATTAACACTAACCTTGATGGGTGGGATCAGTTTTTGACATTTCATGAATTCAAACACGAAATGTCATAAAGTCAAATATATTGCATATATACAGACAATACCGAAAGGTTGTTTATATCCAAGTATAAAGATACTGGCAAATATATCTATCACTTGACCACGTAACTATTATTTGATTACTGATAAATGTCGCATGGCTCTGTACTAGAAATACGTTGTATCAGGAAGTATATTTTATTTGACAGTTACCAGTAACCAAAATGCTTGATCATTTCGATGTATTGCTATTTCATGTGTTCACGTGCCAGATGTATTTGCCTATTGTCGACTATACATTTGTACGTAGCAACATTTTCGGGATTGACTGTATACAGCACATATTATTAAAAGAAATATAGCACTCTTCAGACGTATTCTCGCCCCAGTCCTTTGCTACTTTATCCTGAAAACATGTAAGAAATTACGTGTGCAGATTCACTGAACTCCTGCGACTGAACCGCTTTTGGCATATATATATATATATATATATATATATATATATATATATATATATATATATATATATATATATATATATATATATATATATATATATATATATATATATATATATATATATATATATATATATATATATATATATATATATATATATATATATATATATATATATATATATATATATATATATATACAGTCAATCCCGAAAAGGTTGTCCAGTCTGAATATATAAATATACAAATATATCTGTCACGTGACGACTAAAAACTATCGTGTTTTAAACTGGAAATACTCCAAATGCTCTTGGTTTTATCATTCAAATGACTAGCAACCATAAAATTATATAAACATGCTGACTTAATGTATTTCTTTGTCGTTATATGGTGTTTTTCGGTGGTCACGTGATAGATATAATTGCCTAAATATACATTTCAACTGGACACCTTTTCGGGATTGACTGTATATATATATACGACGTTGCCATTAGATCCAGTTAAAGAAGCTACAGTCAGTGACAAAAGGTCTTGGGACACTTTCAAAAATTGAAGTATCTCAGACACAAGTCATTGACTAAGCGTACTGAAAAGCGCGAAACCATTATTCTCCCCCCTCCCCTCTGTACAATGTTGCGTGTGTTTGGAAACACAAGTTCAGGCCACTTCAACATTGAACGGGGGGAGGGGGGTTGTCTTTCAACTGTAACAGTAGATAAATTACTAAAACTGCGCGAGTGTCCCAAGACTTTTTTCACTGTAGTCTCGGATATCTTTTTACTGGAGTTCCAAAGCTGCATGAAGAACTTTAAAAATTATAAAAGGGATGTGATACAAATATGAGATACACAGCGGAACGAGATTATACTGACAATAGTTCATAAACAGAACAAAACAATATGTTTTCTCTGCTATCAGGACAAGGTGAGAGGATGCGAGTGGCGTCTTACTCATAATAATGAAACGTTTGCCTCCTTATTCTGGGATTTAGACAGCCAGAACAGTTTTATTCCTTCGAAACCTTAGCGTCTTGTCAGCTAAGGTTCCACCTCAAAACTAAAGAATGACAACAGTTCAGTAACAAGACTGAAACTTGCAATGTATATTAGTAACAACAGCAACTATATTCGTACCATTGCTATATAAATTACAAGTATGTCTAAAGGTGCGAAAGTACAGGTTCCCTTGAATGTACATTTTACCGGTGCATTCCCGGATAAAGCAGAATGATGTCATGTAGTGTAATGACATAAAGTAAGAACTGTAACGTTTTAAGGCCGGGCCCTCAGGCCTGGCTGAGCCTAAAGGCCCGACCGTAGCCGAGCTGACAAACGGACCAAACGACGCACACGTGAACCGGGACAAGAAGAGGTTTATTTAAACAATTCATCTGCTTTTATATAGTTTCGGTTAATAATTAGCAGTATCCGTTCGTTTGCGTAATGGAAGATTACGCAATTATCTCAATGTGGCACACGTTACATTATTCCCCTCTTAGAAAAAGATGCGTCCCCGCATCTGTAACTTTACAAATAATCTTACTTGTACACACAAGAAAAACGATTTGATATATATATATATCAGTGAGTTATATAGAACTCTGAGGGTGTTATTGTCAAAGAATTGGCAGGTTTTGTTGATGATACCTGGTGGTTTTGAGATCTTGGTCTGTATGGTTTGGATGTGGGGCACCCATGAAAGATTTTGGTGTACTACAATGCCTAGAAACTTAGTGTGCTCCACCCTATCAATATTAGTTCCACTGATGGAGAGGTTAATGTCATGGAGGTTAACTTGTTTTCTGGCTGGATGAAATAAAATAAACTTAGTTCTGTCGGGATGAAGGGTTAATTTGTTAGCTGCTAACCAAGATGCAACACATTTGAGTTCAGTATTAACAATATCCATGAGAGTTTGAGTATTTTTATGTTTAGCAAAAATATTCGTGTCATCAGCAAAAAGAATAAAGGCTAAATACTTCGAGCAGTTAAATATGTCATTGATGTAAATTAGGAAGAGCAAAGGTCCTAATACAGATCCTTGGGGAACCCCACAATTTATTTTCTTGAGGGAAGATTTGGAGTTATTAATTTGAACATATTGTTGCCTGTCACTTAGGTAACTTTTAATCCAGGTTAGAAGGATGCCTCTAACGCCGTAAAACTCTAGTTTATTAAGTAGGATTTGGTGGTTGACAGTGTCGAATGCTTTCTTTAGATCAACAAAAATTCCTATTGTAAATTCATTATTTTCAAAACCTTGATAAATTTGGTCAACAAGTTCAAGAACAGCCATCCATGTGCAGTGTTTTTGTCTGAAGCCATATTGGTGGTCATTGAGTATATTAGACTTAGTAAGGAACTCAGATGTTCTATGATAAACAACTTTTTCTAAAATTTTTGATAAACATGGTAAGACTGAAATTGGTCTGTAGTTAGAGAAATTAGAGGCATCATTAGTCTTGTAAACAGGCACTACCTTAGCAATTTTAAAGTTTTCAGGGAATTCTCCAGTGGAGGTGAGTTCTGATTTAGCTTTTCTTTGAAAACACAAACACGAAAGACTTAATAATTCCACACCAGTACATTGCTTTACCATGCTTACAAATTATATGATAAGTCAATTTCTTTCATGTTTTACAGAAAAGGACAGCATTAGAAGCACCACTATTGAACCAAGCAAAACCACCAAAGGTTTGTTTACACGTAGTTCTTAAAGAGCCGAAGTGGAAACTATGCTAAATATTGGACAATCAGCATTGTATGGGAAGATCAAGGGGATATGACTTAT
The DNA here is from genome assembly GCA_964036295.1 of Plumapathes pennacea. Lineage (NCBI taxonomy): Eukaryota > Metazoa > Cnidaria > Anthozoa > Antipatharia > Myriopathidae > Plumapathes > Plumapathes pennacea. Next base: position 33,440,941 of record OZ038462.1, read on the forward strand.
CAATTTTTCTCTTGCTTGACAGATATCATATACAGCTTTAGTCCCACCACTGCACCAAACAAAACTGCCGAAGGTTTGTCTGCCTTAAGTATTTTTTGAGCCTGCACTTCTAAACCTTTTAAACCAATTCTCTTTTACCTAGTAGCTTAGAATGGAGAAAATAGTTATAATGTCCCTTTGTTAGACTGACTATAGACTAGCAATCTCATAAAACATATATACTTAGTTTGGGTTTTGTTTAATTAAAGAAGAGTGTAATCTTTTCCTGTAAGGTATGCATTACTGTACTTCAAAGAATTTTCTTTTGACTTTTGCTAACAAAAGGTGATAGTCACACTGGCTGATACTGTTCAAGGTTTGTCTAGCTATGGGTGGTTTACCTGTGACATCATAAAAAAGCTAGGCATTCTACAAAGCTGAGACTGATTGATTTTATGAATGTTTTAGAAGCCTATAATTCATACAAATTTCTAGGAACTTACAAAGCTTTCAGGAGCTATGGATGTCAACAACAAAGTCATGTGTCACACTTTTGGCTAACTAAATTCAACCCTTTTCTTTTAGAAACTTTTAAATAATTTAGAAGTGATACTGCTGGAAGTGTATTTTGTCAATTCTGTTAGCCAATATCCTTCTTCTTTGTTTCACTGCATTATTACCTATCATATATTTTCAAACCACAACAACTGTATCAGGTTATGTATCATGTGGTGAAAAAATGTATTACTGCAAGGCAGCCTAAATTTAAAGAATCCAATATTCGTGCATCAAGTGGTAATAATATGGACTGGACAGAAAAGAAACAATATTGTTAACTATTCAGCTACTAACAATAATTGTCTAGGATTGCATATGTTCCTTGACGTTCTTGATGAATGGAAAAAATTGCTGTTGCTTATTAAACCTAACCAAAAGGTCCTGTTTTTTTGTTTGTTTTTTTGTTTGTTTTTTTGTTTTTGTTTTGTTTTTGTTTTGTTTTTTTTGTTTTTTTTTGCACAAATTGTAATGGGTTTGAGGCTGAATTATTTAGTTCAGATACAAGAAACATCCCATGAAATGAAGATTACAGAAGCTAAACATTGTTGTGTTTGTGGGGTGCTAAGGTTTCAATTTGAAGTGAAAAGAAAAGTTCATATGGAAAATTACAAAAAGGGAGTGGGTAGACAATACTGAGATGTTGCAAAATTCAATGAAGTAAAAAACAGCAAATTGTATGTACTGCAGAAGAGTGAAGTTTAAGGATGAATTAAGGAAAATCATGGTTATGAATGTAAACGAAGATGGTTGTGTGGCTGCTATAAGTGTTAAATCGATCAAAAGTGAACAAAGTAAGTGAATTTGTGCAAACAATTTTAGCATAGATTGAGTTGTGAAAATGGTTAGCTGATAGAGCCACTTTCACATGACTGTCAAAACTAATCATGTGATTGCTTTAGTTTTGTGTTTGCTATCCTTTCCGATTGGTCCTAACAAGTTCAGTAACATTCTTAGCCAATCAAGATCAAAAGCAAAACCTGGTTGCAATATTCTCACACAAGAAAGCAAGTCTCTGTGGCATGTTCTCGCACTGCTTATTGGTTAGTAAAACCAATCGCAATTACTTGGTTTTGGTTTTGGTTTTGCTGACTCATACTTGTAGTTGGTCCGATGGGTTTATGTTCACCTCATTGATTGGCTCTGTGATTGCTTTGGTTTTGGTTTTTGACAGTCATCCAGAAAGCGCTCTATGTTGAGGCATTTCTAAATGCAGGTTCACAAGCCTAACATAAAGATGTACTATTTACAATATTCATGCCTATGTTCTACCTGACTACAATCTTAAGCTGCAGGTGAATGATAAAGCATACTATACTAATAATTTTAAAGTTCTTCTTGATGTATTGGGGTACAAGAGAATGCATGTTACCTGAAAGAGTGGCCAGATTGGATAGAAATGAATGTTATAAATTTGTGAAATAAGAGATATGGCAAATAATATTATTGTGTGTGACAAGTCATAATTACATATAATACAACCCAAAAGAGTAATACAAACTGTACTTTCAAAACTGTTCTAAATGAACATCAATGATATTCTGTCTAAAGTATGGTTTTACAGTATAGCTGTTTTGGACAAAAATGGCCAATTTCATCCAAATGACATTCCAAGTGACTTTTCACACCATTTAACAGTCTGATCTTTAATCTTTTGTGATCTTAATACTATTTATGGCAACTGACAAAATTGGTAACATGGCATACATATATGGTCTGTCATCTTTGAAATTATTGTTTAACTTATTTACATGGACCATTTTGACATCTCAAGTAATGCTGGGTAATAAATCTATTTTATATTATCACAGCAATGAAAATCATGACATGAGTTCAATTATTTACCTAGCTCTGGCTTGGAGACCTTCAAAGTAGCACTATACTTTCAAAGTTCCATGCATCTCATAAAATATTGTAATGTTTGAGCACGACTTTCAAGAGGTCACTTTACAAAGCATCGACCGCCTCTGACCTTAATCGGTCATTTGACGTATGACTTTGAGCACAAGGTTTAGTTAATTAATTTGACACTTGCACTCTGACGAAACGACAGACAACTTTAAACAGGCAATAATTTAAGTTTATCGTATTTGACGAATGAACTGCTTTCTTGTTCCGACAAAGAGCAGGCTTGAAACTCCAGTTTAAACGGCGCTTTGCTTTCCCAATCGACTTTTAGTTGATTTATTATTATCTACTCCGACGCAGTCTAAACAGAAAAGCCTTCCAAGGAAATTCTTGAATTAGACTTAATACAAATTATGTGGATCCTTGCATCTCTTAAACCTATCAGAGGCGGAGAGCACTATCTGTAAAACTACAGCGTTCAATGTACGTACCTTTTCTTCCATCGCTTTGAGCCCGAATGGCTGGACGAGAGAGACTGGGACTAGCTGAGCAACGACGTGGTGTTTTAGTGCATGCAGTTTCGTGGGCGATTATTTGCAATGTTGCCTAATTTAGGACAGACACGTCACCGTACTCAACGAATACTGAAACCCTTTATAGTTTTAATTTATTTTGTACTTGCAAAGGTAATCAAAGCAACGATGCAACTGTAAGCTCGGGTTCAGTGGGGCAAGAGGGTATTTCCACAGTAAAAGCCGTAAAGCCGTATTTGGTTGTTGATCGTGCCGCATTTTTGTGAGGCATTTTCGTGCTAGTGTTTATTCTTTATAATTTTGCGCATTTAGTTGCTGGCAATTCTTTACTGGGGGGGAAAGGGGGAGATAGAGAGGGAGGAGGGAACGGGGGGGGGGGGGGGGGGGGGAAGGCACTTTCGGCTCCCGTAGATCTTCTGTGTATTTATTATCACTATTTTTTTTTTTTTTTTTGTTAAAGTACAGAATTGTTTGTCTAAACACAACAGGAATGTAGCTCCTACTTAGATAAAGCGTTCCTATTCATAACTTGCAAAAGAAAAATAGGATAAGAAGGTAGCTCGAAATGAAAAACCACGATAACCAAGGTGACGATTGTATAATATGTCGGTCTAACAAAAAGTATTAGTTACTCAAGAATACCCGAGAAAAAGGTGGCTCCTTCCACTCCAACTCCAGGCGCAGACAATCATGGTATGATAGTTTGCTCACTTTTGCGCAGACTGACTGTGATGTATGCTCAACTGCTCTTTCTTAGCAGTAGAGTCAAACCGAAGGAGGTGGCTGGCGGTACGATTCAGTATGTCAAGAGAGTATGAGGTATACTTACCTCATATACTCTCTTGATTATGTGTAGTCTGTAAGATACCATCCCACTCCAGCAAACTCCAGCAAATACCACTATTAATACACTCCGTTTAGTTAATTCCCCATAAGTCTAGCCTCTAGTGATAATAACTAATGAAACTGGGGAGCACTAATAGGACGGGAGGTGCTTACCCAAATAGACAAGAAAACTTACAAAAAAGGAAAGCAGTGCTGAAGTCAAAACAGGGCAAAGCAACAAGGTCGTCGAAAGCTCTTCCTTGCAAACATAAATACACTGACGATTAATTGACACATGACTATATTGCACACAGTGCAAGAACTTAAAGCAGAGATCTAAAATAATTATCATTTGAAATTTTTCAGTTCCACAAAAGGACCTTTTTGTCAGTCTTAACTCTAACTACTTAATACTACTGTAGGTACTAAAGAAAGTCCCACTCCAACTCCAGGCGCAGACAATCATGGTATGATAATTTGCTTATTTTTGCACAGAATTGAGCTTTTTTAGCGGTAGAGTCAAGCCTGTAGTCTGTACAATTCCATCCTCTCCATCAAAGACCAGCAGATACCTCTTTAAACTCCATTTAGTTCATTCCCCACGGTCTAGCCTCTAGTAATAATATCTAATGAAACTGGGGAGCACTAATAGACGGAGGATGCTTACTCAAAGAAACAGAAAAACTCTAACAATAATCGCACTGTCTTTGACAGCTATCAGAAGGGCACCAACTGCTTCTATGTCCTCCCAAGTCATAGCAGGTAAGGACTATAATAATGATATAATAGCAATTTATTTACATAGCTCAAACTCCAGTGGACGCGTATAGTCACTAAAACTCTCTTGAAACTGAATAAACATAAAAAGCACTGAAGTTCAAAAACTGATGTCGGTGTTTCTAATAGAGGAGTTCTATTTCTTGTGTTGAAATTCATTGTAAAAAAAATGCCACGCTCTGCAAAACAGCTTAAGAAGCCTATAGCGAGCCTACAGTGAGCCGCGGTGGCCTGGGGGGTTGCCTTTAACGCTACGTATGCGGGTGCGGGTTTAATGCCCACTCACGGCAGTGAACAAGTACCACCTGAAACAATGGTACAGTTCCGGTTGCAATGCATGTTGGATGACGTCACTGAGATTTGCGGACATTCGTCGGTCAGTTATGTATTTTGTCACGTTTGGAATGCATGCTTGCCGCATGAGCTCAAACTTGTTGGTATTTCTGCTGTTTACATAGGACCCGGTCACACTAAGAAGTTTATTCAATAATAACTCAGCATCGAGAGCAATACGACGGCTTTTTCAATGTTTGGTAGCAACCTACTGACATATATTTCTGGTGACAAGCGCTGTTTGCACTTCAGATGATGCAAATATCGATATTAATGTCGTTAATGTTACGAGTGCGACCGGAGCCATAGGCTCTGGTCGCACTCGTAACTTTAATGACATCAATATGAACATTGCATCATTTGAAGTGCGAACAGCGCTTGTCACCAGAAATGTATGTCAGCAAGTTGCTACCAAACAATGAATTGAAGAAGATGTCGTATTGCTCTCGATGCTGAGTTATTATCGACTATAAACAGTCTTAATGCGACCGGGTCCATCCGGTGAAGTCAGGTGCATGACTGTCCGTGAGAATATATATAAAGGCCTGCTTTGCATGTGGTTTTCACTTGACAACATAATTTCTCGTTACCTCCAAATTTCTTTTGTTTGGTTAATGTCTGCAAGTTAATTATGATTCTCTTTGTGAATAATAACTTTTATATAGTGTGATCTGATTTGATGCTTATTTTCTCTCCCTCTTCCCCTTTGACTTACCTAATAAACATGTTTGTAACTTACAGCAATAGTCGTGATGGGAATTTTTTCCATTATTGTACGCTTTGTTGCGATTTACCTGCCCATTCTTCAGAAAAAAAGAGGTGAGGAAAAACCCTGTATATGTGTATGTTTGCATGCATGCACGACCTACTAGGGTCCAGTTGCATAAAACTCTAACGCCCGGCACAAAGCGCTATTATATAACAATGGAAATTTTTATTATTATTATTAACACTTCGTCCTGAACGTTAGAGCTTTACGCAACTGGGCCCAGGTGTAATGAAAAGTGCAGGACTAACCCTAATTGGGCCTACTTACTACTCTGTTTATTAAAATTATCTAATCAAAATTGTTTCACTGTGTTGCGTAATGTGACGGAGTGTCAGCCAATCAAGCGCCACCACGAGGCGTGGGAAAATCAGTTCTGACTACCGCCCAGTTTCTCAACAGAAATACATACAATATGGACAACTTGGCATTGATAGCTTGCTGAGATGATAGCTGATTGAACTACCAATTCTCACTACATCACTCGTACGTTTTCTTCTAGTCTGCTTAGAATTTGTACTCTGGGCTTCGGAGTGAAAGGGTTTACAATGTACTCGATGGGTGCACTAGCCTGATTATCAGACGGTCGGAGCCTGTTCGTTGCTCTTCCTCCTCCGAGGAAGAGCAACGAACGATCTCCGACCATCTGATAATAAGGCTACGATTGTACCAATGCCGTGAGACTAAAGCAATAAACTTTTAGATAAATAACTAAAAAATGACAATTACAAAATAATTGTCAGGTTCAAAGTTCCAGGCTCAAAGTTCAAAACCCCTGAACAGTCGCACACAGGAAATAAATGAGTTACAGCAAGAGAGGATGATATATCATACTCTCTTGGTTACAGCGTGGTAGAGAATTGATTGTTGAATCAGCTTCATCGCGTTCACCTTCTACTGTACTACTACATATCTTTAGATAGGGCTTGAAGCGGGAAGATATTTAATATTTCAGTGTTTTTGTTTCCAGGGATCATGACAGAAATGAAGTGACGCTCTTGTAGAAGATGGATGTCGGTTTAGCCCTTTCGCTGCCATGTTAGTCTGTCTAAACTTAAATGCTGAAGGTGTGCTGAAACTGCTGTATAACTCTGTTATTGAAATGTCTCGTCGAGAACTTTTCTTAATTGGTCACACCTTAAGATTTTTTGACATTTCCGGAATTGGACTTTTTCGAAGTTAAGTCACATGCGGCTTTCGCGGTGAAAAGTTTATTCTGCCAAATTAACTCTTTTCAAAAGTTTTCAAGAATTTATTTATGTTGTAAATGCGAGAATTGAGTCTTTACAAGTTCGACATCATAAGCGTTAAATGCTTCAATTCAAACTTGTGACGACTTGAAAATACATTTCTCGTTATTTGGGTCAATCGATTCAAACACTGTATGTCAGGTATTGACAATAATAATGAAAAAAAAATTGAAAATGCTATAAGAAAACTATGAAAGGCCTAGCAGTGTTAATGTTCAAAATTCGGAATTCAAACTTGAAAATATTAAATGCTTTCTGATCAAAATGCTGAACCCGAGTCTACTTGAATTATCATGTCTATAAGGGATAGTCACGAATACACTCGTGTTTAGGATTAAGTCAGGAAAACTAAGTCTAAAATGCGAATTGACCAAGTATCCTGTCTATGTCCGTAATTCTTAGAGCCGTTTTCGCATGACTGTCGAAAGTGATCGTGTGATTGCTTTGGTTTTGAGTTTGCTACGCTTTCCGATTGGCCCTAACAAGTTTAGCAACATTCTTGGCCAATCAAGAGTAAAAGTAAAACCTGGTTGCAATATTCTCGCGCAAGAAAGCAAGTGGCGATGGCGTGTTCTCGCACTGACTTTGGTTTTGGTTGTGTTCGTATTTCTAATTGGTCAGACGTGATTTTGCTCGCCTGATTTATTGACTCTGTGTTTGCTTTGGTTTTCGACAGTCATCCGAAAAGTGTTCTAATACACGACATAAAATTGAAATATAGTGCAATATTTTTTCCATTGAAAAAAGTATTTTGACACAGTACTTTTCCAACGCTTTAAAGTTAAAATATTTTTTGGAAAAGTGCTGTTATTTATATACAGTATTTACAAAGTAGCATCACAGCTAAAGGTTTTGTATCAGTTGTGCCTGGATAAGTGTAATCCATTATTTAAATAAAATTAAGGATGTATTGTCCTCCAATGCCAGGAGAATTGCTATTTAGCCTGCAATGCAAGACGTTCCCGTTCGTTTTCAGCCCTCCCCTGCCCCTCCGCAGCTTTTGCCTCGTCCCAGTCCCACTTCCGAACAATTCTGCCTGAAAAACGAACGCCATGGGAATATGGGTTCAAAAATGCACGTTTACTGACCATTCCCCATTATCAAAATAACCGCTTTCAGTAATGTCGCCCAAAAAACTTTTCTAACTTGTTCTCTGAAATCGCGTTCCTTACTAGTTCTAAAGGAATGCCCTTAGTAGTAATGTACCACCAATGATAGATCTGAATGCAAGACAATTCGTCTAAGGTTCTATACTTTGATCGTTGGGGTTTTAGAAATAAGTTTTCCGGTTGCATAACCTATTTTGCATGTTTTGTTATGGAAATATATGTTTCCGTTTTTGTCTGTCAATCTATAAGAAATATATAAAATGCAAGTCGTAGTTTATAGTCATTTCATATCATGTCAATACGTCTCATCACGTGTCCAACTACTTTATTTAACACCTTTACATTTTAAGAGATATTCAAACGTATTGAAATCTTTCTTATTTTTAACCTGTTTTCCCATTGATGTACGAGAACCTCAATGCCTTTTTACAATAACAGGTCACACGACCCAAAACTAGCCACGTGAATGAAGATTGTGTTTGAGTACCATACATGGAAGCAAAAAATATATATATAAACTTGTCAAATTTCAGGTCCATAGCTTTAAAACAAATTTGGCAGCATTTTAAAGTTCAGAAATATCTAAGGTTTTGTGTGGGAGTCGCTGGAGGGCAAGGCTACAGTGGCTCCGACTACAAGGAGTATCGCCCAAACAGAACTGGAATAGTCAGTTATGTGGGAGAGATGGAATCCACATAGCAAGAAAGAGAATAAATTATTCGAGGGGGAAGGGATGGGCTGTAAACAGAATGATGTTACTGAGAACATGGAATCAAGGTTTACAGACGCCTCGTAAGTGGTGCTTTCACCTGTCTAAAGCTCCCTCCATCGCCCAGCAGCATGTATTCTACTCCCACTGATGCCAGATTGTACCCACTCTGTTGCGCGAGCAAGGAAAAAAAGCACTCAGGGGCAAAGATGGTTATGGACTACTATTACAACTAAAACGCCGTCTATTTCTGTTCTCACAATAACTGCATATTGCAAAGCGTAAATAGAAACTGTTCGCATGTACAGCATCATCTACTCAAAGTTACAAAAGTGAATTTGTCTTATGCGGTGAAATAGACGTAGTTCGAGGTAGGTCAAGTTTGTCAGTTAGCCATCAGGTCGACTTATTCAAATCTGCATGGTAAAACACTGCAACTTTTGCCCAACCTCAGGCACAATGACAATTTTTTCGCCAGCTAGTCCCATCAGCATGTTGGTCATGTAGCAGGAGCCCGCTTGAGTCACATCACACAGCCCCGCAGATTGTGGGATATTGTAGGGTCGACAACAACGAGTACAATAGCATAAGCCGGCATAGACGCAGTGCACCAAGATAAAACAATAAAACCTTGAAACCAGCACCATTAGATACTAACAATAAACAGAGATTAGTCAAATGCGTTCAACTTATCTTTGCTTGGGATTGTTTTTTGCTCTAAAATTACACAAAATTTTTGCAAGCAAATCCTGAAGGCCTACAATTTGCCTTCCACACAAAATGGAGAATTTAGGTGGCTTTTGCGCAAACACGAACGAAAAAATTTATTATACATTTCGTTCACCTGGTCTCTTAGCACACATTAGGAACTGAAATAATGACATCGTGCTAATGAATTGTAACGACCTGACAACTTCTCGAATTATCTATGTACCGAACCCTGCCTGGTAGCGTCGAATAGCGTCCGAGAACGCTCTTTTTGATTCACAGACAAACGAAGGGCCCGGTCGCACTAGGAAGTTTAGTGGATAATGTACCGATCAATTTGAAACTTGCACATCCCACCCACTCCCCAATTTGATTGAAATTCAGTAATCCAAGTATATGATGGAGTAAAATTTTGCGGATTATTTTTTCGCGGGAGTTTATTTTCGCGAATCGTCGGAAATTCCCGCGAAAATTTCGTGCCACACGGTAACTAACCCTAAAACAGGCCTAAAACGTGTTTGGTGTAAACATGGCAATAAAATATTATGATGTGCTGTCACTATTACTTTTGGGCATTTACACATCGAAATGCATCTACAACATCTTGTCTCTTGATATTCTGCAGAACAAGGAAGAATTCTCGTAGTGTAAGCTGGGGTGATGTGCCACCAAGCCATGCAAACAAGGCCTTGGATGGGCCATCCCCATGCTTTTCAAATCGACTTTGGATGGTCTGGGCTGTAAATCCGTAATGCTTTGCCACTTGTTCATAATTGCCACATCCCTTGATAGGTATGTCCAGCAAATCGCAGACACTTTCAAATTCAAGGTAGTACTTGTTGGAAAACTCTGTCAAGGTCATTCCCTCTGCAAAAATGACAAAAAAAAAAAAAAAAAAAAAAAAGATTAACTAAACTATTTGGTCTTATATTCAAAGCCATATTATGGTAATAGTTTATTAGGACGGCTGAAACCATGTCACAATGTAACACAAGTCTGTGTTTTAACAGGATTAAAGACTTCTGCTAACTGAGGACACCACAATGACTATAAATACACATTCAAAGATTGTCAGTATGTCATCAACGTCTTGATATATCCAAACATATATATTTCATGGAAATTACAGGCAAATAAAACTAAAATAATATTATCATACACTGATCAACTATATTTAGTTGACTTACCGTATAAAGAGAAATGGTTGGTGCGTGATTATTAGACTCCTTTCTTATTTACAAGCTAATCCTAAAGGCATTATTTTAGTCTAACTGCTTCTCCTGCATGCTTCTAACCATTGATTTTTGTAGAGAGTGAGTATTTTCACATACCGTTAAGGAAGTGTTGCCCAGCACAAGTGCACACTGTCATTAGAGGGCTTTTTGCCTGAAAGAGTCATAAAAAAAGCTGTAATAGTTATTTCAAAACTACATTATAACATGCCAAAAGTCAGACCGACTGCAGATTAAAAACTCACTTGTAGATTCTTTAATGAGGCAAGGTGTCTCATGGAGTCTAACTTTGCAGCTGGTGAGAGAGCAAAGTGAAGAATGTTCATTATCATTGAAGATATTTTCCAAGTTAAAGTCAATGTACTGATCACTGCCACTTGGGGGTGGGGACACTTGAATAAATCTTGTTCAAGGGGGCTCCACCCAGATTTTTAACTTTTTTAAAATTAAAATATTTTAACCCTTGTTGTTGAAATAGAAATGACTTATTCTATAGCTCAGGTAAAAACTATGTTTGAGTGCAGAATGCATATGGTATACTTACAGGAAATAAAGGCAAGGTCAGATCTTGTAGTAAAGGCACTTTGACTGCCATTTCCATCAATCAATATTCCCAGCTCTGTTCCACTCATTGGATCTATGTTCTGCCCACTTCTGTTATAACAGCATCTTATATACACTGCCAGTACCACTATAAGAAAAATTAAAACAACACCCAAAGCTGTAATGAAAACTACAGTTGTGTTTACAGTTGCGTGTTCGGTTGTTGCTAATTTTCCTGCTGTGGTGGAGCTGGTGGCCAGGGTTGGTACCAGTTCTGTAGTATTAGCTGTCTGCTTGTTTATGGGCACTGCTGTTGTTGGTGCTGTTGACCATGGGGCTGGCTTATTCGTCGACTTCACGGTTGTTGGCTTACAGCGGTATTTATGATGAAAACTACAGCTTCGTTCCTCGGGCATCCCTCCGTCTAGACACTCTTTCTTCACCGAATCGATTGCTATCTCTCCACAGCACCAGGAGCATTCCTGACAGTTTCCTGTGCTAGTTTCGTGATACATTCCATTGCCGCACTTCACACCACCGCATTTCTTGTCAGCTGTTACAGAACAGTTGTACACGACCACTTTTTGATCAGGGCAGTTAGTTTCAGTGCATGGGTAACATTGAAAAGTGTCGTTGGAAGAGGAAAATGTTTTTCCATGAACGCAGTCCAGGCAATGTACGTTCTTAACATCATTAGCTGATATATTCGTACCACAGCGATGACTCGGTTCTTGTCCGGGAGGACAAAACGGACAGTCTTGGCAGTCGGTGGAGCCATTAGCATGTTGTACTACAAACTGATCCAGCAAACATTTGTTGCTTCCTGAAGCATTCCCCTGTTTCCAAGAAAAAGACAACAGCAGTGAGACAACAGTAGCGCCAATTTTACTAAGAACATCAGATACCAATACTGGGAATCTAGGGAGAATAGACCTAACGCCCAAGAATAATGGACAATGCCTCTTTTGTCAACGCATACTGGAAATATCATAACTGGCACTGGCATACCCTGCGAGCAGAACCTCCTTCACTCTCTCTACGTTGAAACCGAAGAAAAAAGAAGACTCTGCCAACGAGCTCCACTTTCTCCGTCACGCGCGAGACCTCTCGACTCATCGATAACAAACGATTAATACGGTGGTATGTGTGCGGTGAGTAAAAGAATTCCGAAAATATGATCTTCGGTCCTTGTCATCGTCAGAAATTGAATATTTAGCCGCCACATGACCTCTTATATTTCGACCTTTGGCATGAATTTACAATCGACCTGATCACGGAAAGAACATTTCTTGCTTCAACAGAAGTTGCAGTAAAGATGAAGTAATACGGGCAACATTTTCAGTGCAACTTGTCGCGCAACAATGTTGCGTTGCAAGTTGCACCGTAATATCGCGCGTGTTACCACTATGATGCACGTTGCAGCAACATGTTGCACAAAGTAGAAGTGGTTTCTACTTGATGGATTTTCAGCTATGCCTTATATGTGTCACCGAAAAACTGTCAGTTTCTGTCAAGAGAATTTCAGCTGTCCGTGAAAGGATGACCATGTTCGAAACGAGTAATTGATGTCGATCGATCGGTGGTTCGACGAGGTGAGTACAATCGACTGGTACAAGCTCAACAGAAGTTTGTACTTTGACAATGTAAACTGCTTTCGAGATGCTCGAGTGGAGTTCAAAAAGGAAAAAAAAAGACAGACAAACATTAGGAAAAAAAGTCCAATGACCGTATTTTACGGGGGTTGCGCTAGTACAAAAATAATCCGTTCCCGGCCCATAATACGTCACAGTGCTCTGGCGCGGTTATTAATATATCTTGATTGGTGCCATTTCGAAATTGTCGCTAAAGCAGTCTCGAAAAAACTTTCTGTGTCAATACGGAATACTCCTGCGAACATAACAGACCAAACAAATATCGTACTTCGGCTAAAGGACCAAAAACCTGAGAAAAATACATCAATGCTGAAGTATCCCCAAAGCTGGTTGTCAATGAATCCCCACTACAAAACTGTATCGCAAACAGCTCTGCCGCTTCTAGAGTAGTCTCGACAAAATTTTCTATGGCGACACGAAATACCCCCAAGAACTATACTAGACTACTAGCAAAACTTTCTTCTTGCAAAATTGAGTGAACAATGGGACATAATTGGAAGAGATGAGAACAAGGAAAGTATATAGAGTTCTCTAGGATCCGCCATGATCAAGACAAAACTGACTCAGCTATACCCTGCCTATATGTTTTATACATATAAATGCGAAGCGTCTCGCGGCTCCGGGTGTCCCTTAGGCTCAGTCCCCAGTCGTCGGTTGTTCGGAGCCTGCAATCTTGACGGCTTGTTACGTTATAAACTACACTGCTTGTTGGTATGTACGTATTATATAAAATTATAGAACTTGTAATGGATAAAAAGCCTCTAAATTTACTTCATATAAAACAAATCACCGACCGCCTTTTCCCGCGCCCCTAAATTTGATTCAATTTCACATATTACGTAAGCACTTGTGTAACCTCACTTAAAAATAAAATAAAATCCTTCTTTAAGTGAGACCATCTAAAAGCTTTCGCGCGAAGGTAGCAGACTCACAACGCAGACCATATTTATAAATTATTTTTTACGTATACCTGTGGTGTCGTAAGTTTCAAGTTTCCGCATCGCAATGCTTCTTTCGGGGAAATTTCTGTGCCACATTTTGTGTTCAACTGTTGCTCGTTAGGACAAAATGAGCAGTCCAAACAGTACTTGGAGCCGTTACCATAGTTGATGGTGAACTGTGAAGGCTTGCAATCTTGACGGTTTGCCATTAGTAGAAATACTGAAAAATATCGAAACTATTTCAACGTTTATGTGACAAGAAAGTTTCCAAACAAACAAAACCAATACATGTAAGAACGAAAGAAAGAACAAGAAAAGAAAGTCAGACCAGCGCCAACAGCCATATGGGACCCAATTACATTTCATTTTCGCGAGGTGATGAGTAACTAATACTGTGTATGTTATATGTACGGATCGTTCGGGCGAGAGTAGTCTTCAAAAAGACTGTTGGAAGTAATGTTTTGTAGGCCTGAGCGGAGTAAAAATAAAAGACGCGGTTTTCAAGATTTGTTAAAAACCAAGTGCTAATTTTTTAGACGTAATTTGTTATTTACGTAAACGTACAAAATTTACGCTACCAGCTCGACTCACTAACCTGAAGTTGAGAGCACAGCAGAAGCTCCAAGAAGAATCCAACAAAGAATACAAAGGCGAGATAGTATCCAACAACGTGTGGGTCGCTCCTTACGTTCTCTCTTGTTTTCATGAAATATCTTCCTGTTTTGCTCTTTTTCAATTTCTGGCTTCGTCTTATTTGATACCGACCCAGATAGATGCGTTTCATAACCGGAAGAGTCCTCACTCTTGATATGAGATGTGGTGTCGCACTTTCGTTGTAAAACTACTGGGCTTGGAACACGCATTTTCTTGCTGGGACAGAAATCCGTATTGATTCCATATTTATAATCTTTCTTAGGTATCACTCGACCTGAAGTAGATTCTTCAACTCGAGGGCAGATTGTATCAATCTCAGCAATGGACTTTGCGTTGTAGGACAATTCTTGGGTACATGGCGTACAAACTTCAATGGGACGAATTGCTTCCAAATCCAGGTGAGCGAGCTTGCAGCGTGTCGATGGAAAATTGTCCATATTCTGAAAGCAAAGGGCATACGTCAGCAAGCGAGCTTAAAAATGGACTTTCTTTTTTTTTTTTTTTTCTGGGTCGAGAATCAGGACACGGTGATTGGTTCATATTGTCACGTGATATGCAATGACGTAAATTGACTTCGCAAACGACTTGAGAGTTGGGCTATTGAACTGCTCGTTACTTGTGTGTGAAAGTTAACTGCATCTTTTACGTTATCTGTGTTGCTCAAGCTTTACGTAGAGGCACACACAACAATGTGTATTGAACAAGAACTGTCTTTTTAATGTTCATCTGCCGAGTACATACAGTTGACTGATGTATCGGTTATTGTAGTCTGTTCATGGCATGCTGATCATTCTAACTATCACGATAGGATTATGTTGCGAATACGATACGATACTAAACGGCTATTGTTGTAATTGAACTGCTAAATTATTTAGTCCCGACGAAACTTTCTGTGGCAACACGAATACTTCTGGGAAGATAACAGGCCGAAAACCAAAGCTACAAATGAGCTTTTGCCGTAAAACAAAAGTGATCTATGCTTTACACTGTACATGACATAAATGCTTCTGCTTATCGTACATTGCCTGTTGAAATGTTTCTTCCATTCGATCTTGTAGCCATTGTTTCGCAATGGTCATTGTATATTAGAAATGAAAAATACGCCGAAATAGTCCTGAGCATTGAGTTTGAAGTCACAAATGGACTGAACACGCTGTGAACAAAACCGCAATAACATTGTAAACAGGTCTTGTGTTGGGCTCGTGGAAGCACGAATACTTGAAAGCTTGATTAAAAAACAAGACAGACTAGTATTGAAGCGAAGGCTGGATTAATCGTGGCCTTAGAATTAAGTGTTCGAAGTCAAACTGTCGATTGTGCATAAAAAGACAAGTCACGCATTACTCAGGTTTACTCGGTGGCCAACCGTTTCGCTTCTAAGCTCAAAATGCAGAGTCGCTCAACCTTTAAGAACCAAGTGTATGGGTGTTGTAATGATAAATTTATAGTTTAATAAAGTTTCATTTAAGCAAGGTGTCAAAAGTCAAGTTCTCTATAGTGTGTGATATATTTCTGGTGAGAAACTGGAAGTCTCTCGGGAGTTCCGCTCTTGTCCCTGCTTTCTGTTTTAGTTTATTCTGCTCTCGACCCAACTAACACCGCGAGCTCACTGGCAACGCCAGTCTAGTTTTTGTTATAGAAGTACTACAAGAGAAGAGAAGTGCGAAGGCCGGAACGACACAGCTCTAAATTTCCAAGTGCTTTTAAATCTCATCATATTGACGAGATGTTGGCTGATCACACTTTGTGGTTCCAGTGGAACTTCGCGGATATAACGAAGAGCAAGGGACTGGGAAAATGTGTTCGTTAAACCGGGGGTTCTCTACAAAACGAACCCTTTATAACGAATTTGTGGGAAATCTACCAAAATATTCGTTATATCGGAGTTTGGCTAATAATTATTTGGCCCTAAAATTAAACAGGTGCGTTGCATCACTTAGCATTCGATTCAATCGTACAATTACTATGCGGATTTGAACGATTAAATAACATTTCGTAATTTAATGTCGGCTGCAGCTGCATATAGCTAAATATCGTATGTGTTTCGCATTCAACTTAAGTGGCGTGATGACATTTATTTGTTACATCGGGGTAGATTTAAAGCTTGGGCTTCTGGATTGAGTTCGTTATAAATTCGTTATACCGGGGGTTCGCTATATCGGGGTTCTGTTCCATAAACTTTACTGTAACTTTAGCAGGGCTGAAGAATATCGTTCGTTAAAACGGGAACTTTGTTATACTAGTAATACTAGTAAAGGGGTTCGTTATATCGGGGTTCCACTGTAGTCTGTGACTTACATACCTCGTGAGTGTACTGGGTTACATTCCTACCTTGGCTTGAGTCTTTCTCCACTGAAGCGCAAAATATCAGGAATGGTTATCCCCATGGTCAACAGATACAAGCAAATAAACTATACTTGGAATCCTTTTTATGACATAGTTGTGATCAGATAAAATGCCATCTAAGTGCACTTATTTAGTATAAGGACGTTCACAGTGTCATTATGGCGTGACTTATTTGTTATTCTGTTTCCTGTGGTCTACCAATTTTGGTTTTCTGGCCAAAATTGAAACTACTTAGGGTGGTCACTCTCCTCGAATCATCCTGTCAAAAGGTTCGAGTAATTGTTAGTCAAAAAAAATATTCCAGGATTTTCCACGATTTAATTTGAAAGAGTAATGACATGAAGATGGTGTGGATGTTTGTAAACGAGAATAGATACTTGCATTTCAAAGGAGAAGAATTTAATCTGGTGAATTTGCAAAATTGTACAGAAAAATTATACGTGTATAGGTACTGCACAGGATCCATTCTGGTATTAAAGTATTTCCCGAGTTATTGTATTGTTTTTTTGTTTTTTGTTTTTTTGTTTTTTTGCTTTTTTAATTGTCAAAATAAGCATCCTTGGACTTCTTCGTGTTAAATAATCTCACAAATTTCTAGTCTGTGAAATGGCTGTTCGGTTTTAATGACAGTGTGCAAGCTCTTAACGATCTTTTCTCGTAAGTGTTTATCAACTTCTGCTTCAGATCTAAGCCGATGTTGCAGATACCCAAGCAGAAGACATTTATGGTAACCAAACTAGGCTAAACCAAATTGATGTTTATAAACAGGAACAAAGTTTCACAAGTTCTCACAGTATACTACACAAAACGAAGCTCTTCTAGTTCAATTTCAACATCCAGCAATTAACTTAGGCAGACGTTTTGGAAAAAATTGGTCTTTTAGAGTTCACATTTCGTTGGAGTGGCCATATCAACGAGGTAAATTTATAAATGAAAGAGCCTGTCGGGATTTGAAAAAGTGGTCGTTGGTCGAATTAACGAGGTGGTCGGATTAATGGGTTTTCAGATCAGAAAATGAGAGATTGAGCGTTTGTCCGTGGCAATAATAAAGAGCTGGCCGTAGGTCCAAATACGATTATCAATATTCGTTACAATACACTATAAATTTTAGAGAATTAGATTTAAAGAAACGCACCTTTGTTGATCGTACATGTCTGACTGGAATTCAGCCGTCTCGAGGTAACAGAGTTGTTGTCACCATACAAATCATCTCGAGTGACCCTGGTATACGTGCTAAACCAAATTAACGGCTTATGTTGATAATATCCGTTTGAGGTCGGGTCGTACTCTACTAAACCTCGGCTCAAAAATCTTTGTAACGCTTCCTCTACGACAAAGTTCTTGAAACCTGACACCCTGGACACATCATACGCGGTGAACTCGTAGTTTCGGACCAGATCGAGGTAGCCAAAGATTCTTTGATCCTGATGAGAGAGCCTGTGCAAAGAATAGGAAGCCGCTTGAAACAAAACAGGATAATCAGCATGCTTCCAAGACCCAGCTGAACATTGCAACTCTACTGTAAGGTCAGCTGGTGTGGTTCCATCTTCCTTAAGTGCCCTGGACAACACGTGGAGAGCAAGGGGCATGAAGTCGCAGAGCTGCCCAATTGTTTCTGTCTCACAACGCTGAATGTCAGGTAAGTACAGTTTCATCAAACTGTGGGCGTTGCCAATGCTGAGTGGCCCGAAACTTACTGAAGATGCAAGACAACCATCAGGGAAGCAAAATGATTTCGTAGCTGTGCACAGTATTTTCACATTCTTGTTGCTCTGGACCTTAAGAAGCATGGAGGAAAGAAGGTCGCTCTCCGTTGCGGTTGGCTCATCACGTATTAGATTGTCAACGCCGTCGAGAATAAAGAGGGTGTCTACGGAAATGATACTTAGACGATGACACGCCCGCCGTACAATGGCTCTCACGTACAAGTCCTCTTCATCAGCATCCATGGTGCAGCGTTTATAGCCGATTCTTCCAAGGATTGCATTGGCAAGGGCATCCAGCGTTTTGGCATTATCACAAGGAATATACGTGACCGTGTGACCTTCAGAAAGGAACTTATTTCCGACAATACTCGCCACGGCGGTTTTACCGAATCCGGCAGGAGCTGTAACAGTGACCAGCCGATGTCGCTTCAGATTGTTGATGATGCTCAAAAGTTCCTCTTTGCGACCAAAATGTAGCTTTTCAGGTGGGAGACTTCTCGTCCCTTGGTTTTTCCCTTTAGGCGGTAAAGCTGAAATTAAAAGAAGCAGTGGAGACCAAAATTGTTAAGCCTAATTTGTAACAGTGCATATCCATCGTTCTGCTGTCAAAAAGACGACTAGCTCTATCTGCATGTACTACAAATAACATTTCTATATTATCCCCTTTTTTCTCCTTCTCCCTTTCTTGGTTGTTTGTGATAATTTATCATTGCAGTGAGGAGAAATGTCGTGGTATCTCTGATGGATTATGTTTTTGCCAACTTACCGTTCAATTGATCACTTGACTGAGACCACGTTTTAAGCGTTTGCTTCACACGGATTCTGTTCTTTTAGATTTGGCAGAGGTACAGAATCTTTTGCAGTGGACGTTGCCAGCAAACCAAAGTTACCCGGCTGCCGTTTGACGACAAAAACTTCATGCCTAAAATTACGCTTGGAATGATTTTGCTATAAAGGATATCCGCAATTGTAAAGTGTTGAAACTTGTTTTTCTATCCAGTGATTTTCACTGTCATGCTGGCATAGTCAAATATTTCGTGTAAGTGTGCCTGAAATTGTGCATTGCCTGTGCCTCATCCGTGCTCAAGTCTGTGCCTGCCTTATTTTGCCTTTTGTTTTAGATCTGGACGTCATTCTCTTCTTGTTCCTCTATTTGTGCTTATATGATTGTTTCTTAGTCGGTAACTATGTTCGTGAATGCATGAACCCACTCGTAAGATGATTCACTACTATACCTTGTGCACCTCCTAGCCATCCCTGGATAGAGTCCCCATCCCAGTTTTCTTGACTGCTGATGCTTGTGGAACTGACACTCCTCCGCGTTCCTCTCGGTGATTCCGATGTACTACTGTCAACATCTGCATTGTAGCTCTGATCATCATCTAATAATTTCAGTTCACACGTGCACCTCAGCTCATCACCACTGAAACCTAAAGATTAAGAACGTTTATAGCTTTTGTAGTACGATTAGAATTGAAGCTGGTTATACTTTGGTATACGATTACGGCCGGGGCAGAAATCAGGGTTAGGGATAGGGTTAGCATTTTTACGAGGCGAAGATGTTACCTTCAATCTTATCGCAACATGTGAATAGGTGCCTCTTTCCATGTTAAATTCTCGTTCAAACTAACTGAAAATTTACTAAACGCAATATACACACTAGTTCTGGTCATTAGGGTTATTTATACGAAAGAAAATAAGCCGCGTCTTACATAGGCCGCAGTTTAAACAAGACGTGCGAACAGACCCATGTACGAGTACGGCTTACACAAGACGCGAACTGCTCGTATAAATGGTTCGCAGCTTCACGTCCAAGGTAAGCTGCGGCTTAGATAAGAACAGATCAAAACCCCTGGGCCGGGATAAGCCGCGGCTTGTGTAAGCCGTGAACGTGGAGTTCGTGCCATTTGTACGAGGTGTTCACGTCTTACGTAACCGCGCTTACTTTCTCTCGTATAAACGGCCCTAATATAAATATTTCACAAACCACCTTCTGATTCGTATTGTTCAGCTGCTCTTGCCAGTGCTTCCCAGTCCACTTCATCATCTTCACTCTCACTGCTGTCAGTGTTGGGGCAAACCCTGTCGTTTATAAACAACATGACAAGAACAGAATCAGAGCTAACACGTAACAAAAATATGTCTATGTATGTGTACTGTCGTGATTTGTAATAATCGTCGTGATTTGTAATACCTGTCGTGATTTGTAGTAAACTTGTCGTGATTTGTAATAAACATTGACGTAATTTCAACAATCTATCAATGCACTTTCTTAAGTATCTTGGAACAAGGTCATGGTCACCATGTCACGAGTCTGCGGTGGGCCGGAAAAAGGAACAGTAGGAGATTGAACTGAGTGTCAATCGTTACTGGCGTTATACCGTAACTGCTTTTAGAATAAAGCTCAGTGTGAACTCAGACTAATTGCAATTGAATTTTTCTAAAGAGATTGCTCCGCCAGGGTGCCCGCTTACGGGAGCTTAAAAACAAGAGAAAAATTGAAATATCACCCCTTAAAAGTGTCTGCGTCCGCTTACGGGAATGTGTAAATAGAGAGTTTGAGCGAGGGTTCAAAAGGCGTCCGTAAGTAGAGCTGTCCTCTTACGAGCGTATCCTCCCAGAGAGCTTTGGTTGTATTACAAAACATCAGTGATTGATTGAACTCGATTAAATACAACCAGAAACCGGCACCTGGAAGGGTACCAGAGGCTAATGTCGGCTAATGTCGCGCCCATTCTACTAACAATCGGCCGGCATGACAAGCCTCTGGCCGCAAACGCCAATGACAGAAAAAAAAGGATAAATGCAATAAATTGTACAAATATCTACTCTTCTTGGGTGCCGTAATATATAGGGTACTTAGATAAATTCCTACTAGAAATACGATAACCGCAGATACCCCCTCGCTCTGGCGACTATTACTTTGGTACTGCTGAACTTACTGAAGTTTTGATGCAATCATTTCCTTGAAGTCAAGTGCTGCACGCACAGAAAGAAGAGAAATATGGTGTGTGTCATACTTTCGCGTTGAAAGAAGAATCGATTGCGTGACGCCGTACGTATTTCTCACGGTCGACATACCAAATTAATTCATGCAGTCTGCAGGGCACATTCTCAAGCATTTAGTATTTGAATTGTGAAGTTGGTCGGCCGCCGTAGTACGGGAAAAAAAAGGAACACTGATTTTCCAGTTTTGAATTCATAGGCAGTACAATTAAATAGGCTTTCTGTGCGGTTTCTTTTCTTTGCATATTTAATGAGCGAGTTGTTTTCTATGTGAACCCGCTCAAAACAGCGTGATTTCTCCCAGAATCAAATTAAAATTTAAACGGTTTACTTCAAATTATACATGGGCTTCAAATCTAATCATACTTCAAAAGGGCTTGTGAATGATTCTCGTTGCAATAACCGCTTGTCATATTGCAGCACTTCTCGAATAGACAGTTACATTTTTAATCTTGAAAGAAAAACACACGTCTGACTAAATTATTTAAAACCCCAGGTTCCGACTGCTCTGAGCTAATACGCTAGCCGAAACTGGCGACAGAAGCCGGTATTAGAACAATACTTCGAGAGAAAATGATCAACATGCAGATTTTATTTTTTTCTTGAAGTGATCGGGTCACAAGATACTGGATAGAATATAGACGGCGTACTTGCAATTTTGCCCGCTTTTTCTCCTGAAGTTACCAGTTCCCTTTCAAGCGGTGTTCTGTCCATGTCGCTCTTGATCAGCATTCATGCGTAGCTGTTCACTTTGCGGAGTCGTTTCATCGGCACGATTCTGTTCACGACGCTGTCGCCCACATGAATGTCCTCTTTTCTTGAGTCGGAATTGACTGTTCGATCGTTTCCACGATTGCCCGTGTTCCCTTCTCTTTTGAAGACGAGATTCGCGAGACTGTTGTGTTTCCAGTCTTCCAGTTTTCAAATTCGTTTTCGTGAATGCAGTACAATATTGTTGTTTCGTTCAAATCGCTTTTGTTTCTGTCGGTAACGCGTGACCGATCCTTTGTGAGGTGCTCTCACTGCATTCTGGACTTGCTCATACGCCAGACTTACTGACAGACTAACATTAAATTTCGAGATAGCGACCCGTTTGGAGTCTCCAAATAAGGCGATATTACTGCATTAGCGTCGTGATTATTACCCTCGCTTGCGCTCGGGGATGAATAAAGTTCCTCAGGGGCGAGCGGACGTAAGAAGGTCAGATGTCTCAGACTAGATTGTTTATCTTGATAGTAGGTTCACCGTCTGTATTGTCACGCGCGGGAGCTTCACTGTAAAATGTAATGTCAATTTTCCCACCATTACGTGGCTGGATTAAGTCACCGGTGGCCGTGCAATAAGGCACCAAGATACTTAAGAAAGTGCATTGGTAAATTGTTATTACAAATCACGTTAATGTTACAAATCACGACAGCTTTTTTAAATTACAAAACACGACAGAGGTGTATTACAAATCACGACAGCTTTTTTATTACAAATCACGACAGGTTTATTACAAATCACAACAGGTATTACGAATCACGACAAGTTTATTACAAATTACGACAGGTATTACAAATCACGACGATTATTACAAATCACGACAGTACAGTATGTAACATGTATATTCAGTTTATGTATGATGTATGACGTGCACATTACAGAAAATAAGGGTAAGTGTATTAAGAACATACATATACCTTTTGCGTGTCTTCTCTAATAGTTTAGCAAGCCCTGCGTTATTGCTCGCTTTTGCAACGTCTTCAATCAAGGGATATTTCCCTTCAAACGACTTCATAGCAATTTTTCCAGCTGAAGTACGAAGCACAACCTTGAAAAAGTCGACAGCATTCATTCGCGCTGCAGTATCCACCAGCATTCGGAAGAACACTACACCTCTGACTCTTCCTTTGTTTGTAAAAGTCCCTGCAAAAATGTATAAACAACGCACAACGTACACATTACTTCCTTTAGAATGATACGTACGAGGTATGAGTTAATCCATAACAGCTGTAGGAGGTATGTATTCACTGTAAAATAATCTGTAGCTCATTTGCAAACCAACATCTTTTGAAGCAAGAAGGAGCTGAAATCAAGCGTTCACAGTGAAATGTACGCATGTTTAACTGTGGAGTCCGTGTAGTCGTATGTCATTCGCGTGTACAGCATGAATAAATATACGGCACACCAACAGTTGCTGGCATACAGTGTGCATCATTTGTATGAGGATTGCAAACTTTACAACTGCA
This sequence comes from Plumapathes pennacea, assembly GCA_964036295.1. NCBI lineage: Eukaryota > Metazoa > Cnidaria > Anthozoa > Antipatharia > Myriopathidae > Plumapathes > Plumapathes pennacea. Next base: position 33,464,644 of record OZ038462.1, read on the forward strand.
AATATACAGTATACTGCTATTAATTATAGCGGTATGAGAAAATAAGCTATTACCTTGTTCTGTGCTGTATGAACGTCCTTTCTGTTTGTTTCTGTCTGCGACCCTCCTGAAGGTTTTTTTGTGATTCCTAACCATGTTGGTGACCTTGTTTTCAAGCATGGAGGCATCGATAGCATTGTACCTATACGTTCCTGTCCCAATTAGATGTCCATCAGTTTTGAGAAGAACAGACACCACACCTGGCTTCGTAACTCCTGTATAATTACAAAGAATTTAGCATCAAAACACACATGACAATTCAATCGTCCAACATGCGATCGACTACACAATTAAACAGAATGATACAGGGGCCGGGCGGAGCGGGTAGTTGGGGGTAGGGTCAGCACCTTCGTACATTTGTGCGGGGAGGAGCCGTCCAGATTTCAAATCCAGCTCACCCCTTCAGTCGAAATAGTGACCCTTTTATATCTGGCCGTGACCACCGTCAGTGCAGCAATTTAGTGAGTTATATTGGAGACAGTCGCTCTGTTCTTTCTGTCATCATGCTAAGAACACGGTGAAAGCTGAGTGAGTGAATAAACTGTGTTGCGAGAAGTCAATCAATTTCTAAAACTTGCTGACATGTTGCAAAACAGATAACTTCCCAAATGTCGCATGCAATGGTCTGTCACACCACAAAAGCCCGTCGCACTGTCTGTGGGGTTGAAAAGACTCTACACCATCACCATTACTATACAAACTGGTGCTCTTGCAATATTTGCACAGAAATGGCATCGCTGAAGAGTGGATTGAAATTTAACATCGCTTACGATAGCCACGATCGCCACGATTGTCGAATAAACTGAAGTGATTGCATGGATCACGATGGTCATATTTTTCAGCAATTGTAACAATCACACGATCACATAGAGACCGGGAATTATGTGTATGATGACATAGCCACATGGTAATACTACAAACCTGGAACGGAGTTTACTCGAAGAAGATTCGGATTCTGCTTGACGGTCGGAACTTCCTCACAGTCACCAAATGTCGCAAAAGGAGGATCCATTCTAATAACTGGCAATGGGGTCTTCAATTCCAGATAAGCTGCATTTCCACCCTGTATGTAATTCATTATGAGTATTCATTACGGAAGTTCAAACTAGATCATTTATATTCATTTATGCATAGATATTGGTGAAAACTTCAAGTTAGGATTGCCGTACAAAGCTTACAAGTTTCCAGCTCCTGGCCAAGTCTCGAGGTTTTATGGGCGGCAGTAAAAACTTGAATTTGCTCTCTTCTCTAATCTCGGCGCAATGACCGTTGGCTGGCGCAATAGGTTGATCACAGAACCGATATTGTGTATCTCTAGCTTGACTGCTATTCGTGAATACTTCAACTTACCTCCATTGGTCCATTATCTGGCACAATGTGAAACCTTTCGACAAGTGTTGTTGAAATCCTGTCAAAGTCGGTCATTTCGGCATCGCCTGAATCAAGTTCTTCAACGGCACGACAAAGCTCCTTAAAACAAAAATCAACTCCGTAAGAGACCTGATCGCTTATGGATCGAGTCACAATTAAATCCATAAGTTAATATGCTTGTCCTTCAGATCACGCGTGACTTGTATCTGCTGCTAACAAAGCTACAGAATTAGTCCTCTTACCTCGGATTCGTCTTCGGTTAAAGCCAACATAAACTCTACAAAGAAATCAGATTATAGCGTAAATGTTAGTTAAGCTTCTATACAAAACGGGTCATTTGCTGGGAAAATTGCAGAGAGACACTAAAAAGAACATTCACACTAATCTGCTGATATCCCATTCACACATCCCCCTACGCCCGACCCCTTATGACTTACCTTGAACCATATCGCGCATGTTAAATTCGCTGCTGTCTGTTTCACTGTCAACAGTTTCACTCCCAAGTCTCGGTTTGTGACAGTCCTGTGAAGGGTACAACAGGCAAAGAGGGCATTAAACAAAGACCTGTATGCAAAATCTAACAGTCTGAGGTACCTTACTAATAGTATAGACTCTACGTTGATTTGAGGCTAGTGCCCATATCTCGCGTGCCATGCATTTGTCCTACCTCAAAGTTCTCACGCTGTCCTATGCTCTGCGACGACCGAACGGAGCCTAAAGTTGAACGAATAGGAATGGAAAAAATGGAAAAGGAATGTAACACGACCTGTCAACATTTGTCAACTGGGAGGGGGATTCTCGGTCACAAATTCGGAAACTTTTGCTCTTATAATGCGAAGGCCATCCCCGAGTTTTACGTGCAATAACTGAAACAACAAAGATGAAATACCTCAGGCCTCTCGCCGACAATTTCTCACCTTCTCCTATGATCATGTCGTCACTGTCAGGAAGAGAGACCAAAGAAGTGCTCCTTTCCTGGTTAATGTCTCCAGTTGCTGCACTTTCAAGTCCAGGATCATTATTGAACTGTGAAATAAGGACAAGGAAAAACTGTAGACGAGCCAAAGAAAACACAGAAGGAAGCTACCTCCAAGCCAAAGCATGCATGTGTTCATTTTTTCAGAATTCGGCGCTACCAAATAATTCGCTTAAACCAGCCATGCTGCCACTAAACTGACACAGATGGATTCCCCTGGCAGTCTTTATAGACCCTGATGCGTGAACATCGATGCATGGAGCACCCGGCCCCACATAGAAACGAGAGGAGGAACTTACAGGTACGAGGTACAAGGCAGAATTTCCTGGTGCAGCCCGACGGATATTCCTCCCGGTCCATTCACGATCACATTCATCCACATTTTGACACTTTTTGTGACCAGGACAGAAATAGAACTTTCCTCCTTGTCTTATGGCAAATTTAAAGTTACTGTTGAAAAGGAGCAGCTCATTAGTACTTTTTATCCAATTTCCCTTTCGCCGGTATCCTCTGGCTCCCGATGAAATGTCAAAACTCGACTTAACAGTATAAATTTGACCGACCAGTATCATATCTTGAATGAGCACGAGCTCCAGACACAAGGCCTAAAATATAACATTCAGCGTAGCTATCTGTAAAGTTAGGACAGTGACTTCTGCATCTTATTAACGAAATGCACGTTTGTAAAACAAAACAAATGAATAAAGAATAAATCTGCCAGGCCGTACTGATAAGTGACGGAAGAGAGAGCGAGAAACTCCTTATGGGGATATTAACCGTGTTTTTTGACTCTAAAACAATTCTACATCTTGCTTCACAGCAAACTGTCCATTTATTGCCAAGCAATTACAACTTCAATAGGTCCTGACCTGCGGAAGCGTCTAGAACAAACACATGTACCGCAAGCTGTTTATGTCATCACTTCCGGCTTTTCAGTCATGTGACTGTACGAGTCCCAATGAGTAAATACACAAAATAACTGCAAACTCAAACACATTTTACACCACACTGTGTTAAATCCCTCAGTTTCTGCAGCTTTAAAACGGCAAGGTCTTCGCAACACCTATTTGCTTTACTCTCGTTAAACAGAAGGCCTAATTTGCTCCACTTACATGTGCATTCCAGAACAGTCATGCCGCATGCATTAAAACTGCGAAGAACTGTTTCGATTCTGTCCATACAACACAATACAACACTTATCAACCTGTGCCGCCCACAATTCAAGGGTGGAACGCTTGGCAAATATGCGCAATCTCACCTTGCATTCCTTAACCTTGTTAACCTGGAAGCAAGCAGCTCTCTGACGTCTGCCTCCGTCATGGACTCATCGATTTGAACTTTTGCTGCGTAGCACCCCTTTTCCCGCCTCCGTATAGTTGCAAGTTGCGAAAAGTTCGGTGGGTTCCATATTGCGTCTTCGTGCAGAAGAGTCACGTTAATCTCAAATATATTTTCTGATTGTGCCACATTTTCTCCTGGTCTCGCGTACAGTGTACTTCCGTCGCTTGTATCAGAGACATCCTCTGTGCCATTTGCCAAACCGGAATCACTGCAGTTCTCTTCCATTCTACTTCCGTAGTAAGCTAGTGAAAGTAACAGTAACAGAATCAGTGTGAAATACGGGAGGACTTATCCCAGATTTGTTTTGCAGAGGAGAGACCCCTAAAATTTCAAGAAGGATAAGAGTTACCTCTTTATACTTGTCCTCGTCGCCTCGGATAGTGAATAAAGAAATCTAGTCTGACCATATTTATGGTTCACGGCCGAAGGCTGACACTTAAATAATAAATTATGCGAAGTTAATTATGCATGACGTCATAGCGCGAGCATTTGGCCGGAAAGCGGTCGATATTTTCACGCTAAATAGCATCACGGAGGCAAATTAAAGCATCGTTTGGATTGATGATATGTAAAGTAAGTCTTGTTTGAAAGAAAGTTATCGTTTCTGTTTTCAGAATTTGGTTTTAAAGGTGCAAAATGAAGTGTCGTGTTGTTAAAAGGCAAAATTTTAGTGGCAAACTTTTGAATTTTGAAATTATGGAACGACAATTTCTTGACAAATGTATTCAGTTTGCTTCTGGTGGTGAAAGTAACACAGTGAATAGTTCCCTCAATTCCAATTCGATTTACGTTCAACTGGTTCGTGCGTTTCTTCGACGTGAATCCGAACCATGCAGCATCGAAAGACGACAAGAAGAATCGAAACCACAACACCACACAAGATGTTGAAAAGTTTACTTTTTATATTTCGCGCGGAGCAATTTGTTGCCATAGTTATTATGCTGGCAACCGCGGCCAAATCGCAGGCGCGAACTTTCATGACGTCATGTACAAATTCAAGACTGCATCCGATTTGCCCACAGGCCGTGAACCATAATATTAACTATAGAAAGCATCCCTACAGGAGCGCATGTCGCATGTGAGGTCTAACGTGTCTTCCCTAAACGCTAAATGCTGATCAGACCTAATCGGCCATCGTAAATAATTCATGGCTTATCTATATACCGTATCGAAGCAACCTGATCATAATCAAAGGTAAATAGATTCAACTGGGGCCTTACGTAAAGCCGTTTGTACTTACCAAGGTTAACATACCGATCAAGCTTTGAGCGACTAGGCTCTGATGAAGAAAACGAATGTAAAAATGTGTACCTCTCTCTCGTTCAGACAGAAAATATCTAGCACAGATCAACAACAAGCGGTGTTGCGTGATCTCTCATCCTGGACACGTCACGTGACTGTTCGGGATATGGAGGACAACAGAAATGCAAAACTGCCCCCACGCAGACAATCGACTTTCTGTGGCTAAGAAAGACAATGAAAGATCTAACCTGATTGGCCAGAAGTCCACCAAGTCTTTGTTTCAAGAGGAAATTAAGGAAGCTGGACTAACTTTGAGCTAAACGCTGGGTATTTCAAAAGCACTGAACTATCAAGCAACCTTATGAGAACGATGGACGCGAACGAAACGAAGAATGTTTCGCGGCTCGTGAAGCTGCATGCAGGAGATCGCCAATTTCATCAGTTTGTAAAAAGTGAACACCATAAAGAGGCTTTGCACGAGAAAGTAAAGCTTTTTTGACCTCATTCTTTACTGAAGACGTGTTCTTAGCTGTAAAACTTCTTTACGGCTGCTCAATTCATTTATACTGTTCAAGTCTCTAAAGGCGAGACGGTTTACGTGGCAGCGAATGTTAATTCGTGTTTCCGTAAGTACAAAGTCTTGTGAAATCTCAGTATGACTGAAATAATTAAATTTCAGCGTGGAAAGTGCTTTTGTACGGCATTTACGCACGAGTTTGTTTGTTTTCACGAAACTCACTCGCTCGCGGCTCGCTCGTTCGTTTCGTGAAAACAAACAAACTCGTGCGAAAATACCGTAAGCGCGCACTTTCCATGCAGTAATCTCTATCTTCACTTTAATTTTCAATGACGAATCTTGCAGTCTGTATGAGGAGTGAGCCATGTGAGTTGCCGCGACTTGAGAAAATGACGTCACAACTGAAATTGGTACAGGTCGCAGGAACATGGCATAGGGAAAATACGGAATTTGGAACAATCGAATGACAATGCACTTTAGTGATCTCTCAGTTTAGGGTATTGACTACCGATTTGGTAGAAAAAATAAGTATTGACCGATTTGATCTTAGTAGCACTTTAAACGACGTAATCCCGATGTCTAACGTCCTTAATTTCTTGCGAATTTGACAACGCTAAATTATATGAACAAGAGAGAGCATAAAGTAAAAACCACTGACCTGCATTTTTTGTTCAGAATCAATATTATCAAATTTCCCGTATTTTACAGGGGTCCCGCTAGTTACGTAATATTACTGGAGCTGTACATTACAAGAATATTTCAGTGTAATTACCTGCGTGTAATTACCTGCTGCTGATTCTGGGAATGCCACAGCAAACTTGAATCCAAGGCTCCGACCAAACCTCCTGCTTTGCTCCAATATTTTGAGGCACAGCACGGTGACAACACAACCGGACAAGTGAAGCAAAAATGCAACGTGCAGCTAATTTTTGCCTTGGGCATCCACTATCGGTGCCACCTACAAAAAGTGTCGGTCGAGAGTTTAACTGGGGCTTGGAATAGCTTGGGTGACTACCCGCTGTGTTTCAGGCTTCAAATACGAATATCAGACTTTAAGTGATCTCAATTATCTCATCCCAAATTCAAGTGAATCCCTCAGTTATTTGGTAAGTCACGCCAGATAATAATAATCATAACCAAGAGCGAGGTGTGAATTTTTATCACGCCCCCCCTACCCCCCCCCCCCCCCCCCCCCCCTCCCTACGCTTCATTCAGTCTAGCCGAGAGAACCTTAACCTGAGTATCAGGCGAACTTCCAGCAAAAAGCCTGAAAGTCAGGTTCACAACAGACTGAGGGGATTCCCCCTATATTACATAAACGACGTCCTATCAGGAAGCGCCATGTTTTAGTGACAAGGGGTTGGTTTTACTACCCGCGCAGAGCAGAAGCAGATTGATGCGGAATAAATTCAAAAATGATGTTAAAGTGAACCGATAGGGTAACATTTGCGATTTCTACAGGAACAGGCTTGTCGAGTGTGAACTTAAAAGTGGGACTAAAATTGTGGTTGAAACCTTCCAAAACCACACCAGACTTTCACGAAGAACACATGGTGATGCGACAGTCGTCTCAGATTGGATTGCAAACGGACAATGTCGATCCACGTCGCTCTTGTGGCCGTCCTGTTCATAATTCTGGTGAGTGTCCGCGGAGATTTTGTTTACAGTTCACAGAACATTGAAGCTGAATTAAAGATATAACGAGGAAATCTTGAAAATAAGAGGCTGACTTGCGTGACATTTCTGCTGTGTCATCATCACGTGAAAGTCATGCTGAGATTGCCGACTGTCTCACGCAACTAAAGAAGAACAGCTATTTTCTGTTTCCAAATTTGAACTGTTTGTAAGTATACTGTAAATCGTGGCGAATAGATTACTGAATTTTCAATGAAAGTTTCAAAGTGACCCATGTCTCCGTTGTCCACGTGCATTAAAATGTATAAGTCGAAGTAACGTGGCGTACAACTACGAGCTCTTTGTGGCATACTAAACTATTCATCAAGACGCAATATGCTCGATTTGAAATTTAAAAAGATAACAGTTTCTGTATAGTTTCTCTAGCGGATATCTGGTTCATTAAAAACTCTAATAGGAAAACGCCATCTGCCGTAACATAGCACCGGTCTGTAACGACTCACAGTTCAATCACGAGGTTAATTGCTCATGTCCACAAATAACTCCACATCGAACCTCAGTCTTGACCGCCCACTCGGTGAAATAAAAAAAGGTATGTAGTAACAACCGAAAACCAATGTGTAAATTGTGCCTCTTTATGTATGCCTGACATGCTCAAAGATTTTAAATTGCCACTCTGACACACCTAGTACTTATGTCAGTACTTATATTATCGGGTTTCAGTTGTATTAGTTAGTCTCCATATACAGTCGCTCATCAGTTGCTCCGTAGTGTCTTTTTACCCGCCCACCCATCCCTATTTAGCCATTATATTATATCTTCGGATGGGTGGCAGAGGTTTAATTTCGCTGGTTGCGTTTCAGCGCTTATTTTTCTTTTGTTGTATTTAGCCTCAATAAACCTCTCTCTTGACCCCAGAAAGTGCGAAAGTGTGGTGTTCATGTGTTCAGGGGCGGGGGGGGGGGGGGGGGGGGGGGGGTGAATTAATTATACTGATTACCTGATTTCATTTATACGCCGCCTTCAAAATTGGCTGCTTACAATAGGTAGTCACTCATGGAAGTTCCACAAAGTAAGGAAAGTGATAAATCTGTCAATAGAGCGATCCGACGTGTTTTGGTTGTTTTCAACTGTTGTCTGAAATTTTTAGTTGCAGGAGGTCAGACCCTTAAATCCGTGCGGTCATGACGAGATCTTTTGGCAGACTACAAATCCAGCAAACTATTCGTGTCTCCAATGCCCGACGTGCCCCGAGGGAGCCGAACCGTCAATCATATGCGGGAGCACAGTGGATTATGGGACGCCACTGCACTGCGTTCCGTGCGGGACTGGCACCTACTCAGACAAGTTCGACACCAACCCCTGCCGAGTGTGTACCATCTGTCAAAAACAGCGCTTGAAAAACTGCACCCGGACATCCAACACCGTCTGCACCAAGAACTGTCAAGCTGGGTACTACGAAGACTTTGTGTTCAGATGTGTACAGTGCCCAAAGTGTTGTAAAGTTAACCAGCAAGTTTCTGGGTGTGAAAGGAAAGAATGCCAAGCATACTACTCTTGCCCGTCTGAGCAGAGTACCGGCGCATCTACCAACAGTGACGCAGTATCCACCTCTCCTACTCCTCCCTTAGCCTCCACTACTGACGTAGTTTTCACCTCTCCCACCCCTCCCTCAAGTCTCGAGGAGCAACGCGAGTCTTCGGAACCCACTGCAACAAGTAAATTCCACGGAAGTAAATCAGCACTGCAGCTCCGGACGAACAGCGCATTTCCCGCCAGGAATATCAGCCTGTCGAGCACCGAGAGGGCAGAACAGTCGTCCAGACACCCTCCAAGCACCAGGCCCTGGACAAAGCTGAAGTCCCAAGTCTTGAACAGCACGAAAAGTACAACGCGTCACTTTATAGAGAACACAAACATTTCATTGCCTTACGTCGCTATCATTTCGTGTCTTGCTCTACTGCTGTCGATTTTACTAGTGTGCCTGATGATGGCCTATCGATGCCGTCGCAAAGAAGACCCAGGAAAGTCCACAGAAACTTGTAACGACGAACAAGGAAATACGTCTAGTTCTGATAACGAACACGTGGTTTTGTCAGAAAGGAGTGCATCAGCCAAAGCTGACGAGACGTCCGCTACACTCAGCAATGGTGACTCAAGTTCTACTGGATCATCGATGGTCACTGCTAACGAGCAGTTACCTGCACAGACGGCTCTGATTGTTGGCAACAAAACAGAGAACACTGAATCCAGGAACACTACTCCGCTAACCGGAATTAAACGTAAGTTTCCTCACAAACATACCAAAGGAAAGTTCTGAGGAACGCATATAACAGCGACTTCATATCGCTTTTGAGTGAACAGGACTGATGTGTATCTGCAGACTTCGCTGTTTGTTGTTGGGTGCTCTGACTACTTTAATTTCTTTTCTCAGATAAGATGACATTGTCTGTTTTTGCTGACAAGGAATACAGTTCCTACGAGAAAGTGTGCGAGTTGCTAGATTTAAAAATACCAGGGTGTGGCAACTATGAGCACGTGGCAAGGCATTACGGAGTAGACAACTGCACCATCAAGAGCCGCTTTGAGAAGTACAAGGATGGACCATCTAAAGCATTGTTTGAATTGCTGATGGCTGATAAGCCCGAGTTAACTGTGGGTAAAGTTATTGAAGTTTTGGGGTCAAAAAGAATCAAAAGAAATGATGTCGTAGCCATATTTTTGTCAGGTAAAAGTGAAAAATAACTGTAGAACTGATTTCCATCCTATACTGATAGAAATTACGTTACAGCAACTCACTTGGCAAGGATCTTTTTCGCGGGTTAAATTTATTTCGAAGTACGCAGAGCGAGAAATGCGACAAAGCGTGCGACAAGTAAACGGACGAATGGAATACGCGTCGATAGCGCTAGCAATCGAATCTATTCCCATAAGATAACAGAAAGATTCAAATATGAAACAAAAGATAACAGAAAGATTCAAATATGAAACACAAGATAACAGAAAGATTCAAATATGAAACACAAGATAACAGAAAGATTCAAATATGAAACATAAGATAACAGAAAGATTCAAATATGAAACACAAGATAACAGAAAGATTCAAATATGAAACATAAGATAACAGAAAGATTCAAATATGAAACACAAGATAACAGAGTTAGCCTGACCGGGAGGATAATGACAGATGTTCAACTGTCGAATGTTACCCCTCTATTATTGACATAGTTGCGAACACGTAAGCGAAATCTTTTTCATAAAACAATTGCTCTCTTTTGATGATCAAATTAATTAAGTTGCACTATAAGAATCTTTAGAAATGGTAGACCTTAGGCGGCTTTTAATCTGGAAAGGAAAACTGTCATCTTTTTTGCCTTCCAAACTACCATGGAAACAGTACGACAAGAGTTCAGTTACAAAACTGAAACTTTCAGAGTTTGTATATATAAATATCTACATACAATCATTTGGTGTTCTATAAATGTTAGCTGTGAAGTTGTATCGGACAGGAGACTGTACAGTATACTGTAGGGGAATTGAATGGCATAAACCAAACAATTTCGCTTGCGCGGTAGGGGACTGGAACGAGATGTGTGGCAGTGTAAGATCCCTCCCCCTTCCCGTATACAACAACAAAACGAGACAAGAAGAAATTAAAGACAAAATATAAAAACATTTATGTTTCTTTTTTTGTTTGTTTTTGCTTTCATTGTTTGTCTCAAGCACTTGATTCGCATCATCAGCGTCTGTGATTTCTTGTTCTTGATTTTCTTCTGTTCATTAAAGTTCAATTCGTCGTTTTGCGCGTATTCTTGTACATACTCACGGCTGAATCAGGACTTGAGGGCCTTGAGCTTCTTCGTGAGCACTGTGTTCTCTTCCTTCATCTGTTTGTAGTCCGCTGTGATCCTCTCCAGGTTCATTGAAGTGTTCTTCTGGGATTCCATGTCGATCTAAAAAACATTACAAAAATGTCAGAAAAATACTTTCTAATCTCAAGAGTGTAGAGGAACTTGTCTGTTCACCGCTTATTAGGTTCAAAAGACTACTGTAATAACGACTACAGTAACAACAAGCCTATACCCTCCCACTTCTATAGACAAAACAACAACAACAACAACAACAACAACAAGTCTGTAGAGAGTTGACCTGTTCTTCCAGGTCCCGAATCTCCCTCATGACGACACCGGTGTCCTCAACTGACTGGATCAACTCCTTGCAGCTCTGTCACAAAGAACAAAAGGACCAGCTCGTTAGAAAGAACCTGCAAAAAAGTGATTAAACTGACAAATCTGCGGACGTGATTATGACAATAAATAGCTCGTACAGCGTGTAAACTTGCTAGGTTCTTGTACGCCTTCCTGCAAGCCTCGTCCTTCTTCGCATCCTGGACAAGGAGAATACAACATCAGCAACAACAATAACAACATTAACATCCTCATCAAACAACACGAGAAAATCAAGATAAAGGAGTCGAAGATTTAATTTTAAAAAAAGGAAAGGAAAGTTGGGTGTTGCCACAGGAGGGGGGAGGGGGTTGAGGGGCATGTGGGCAAGAAGGGCCCAGACAAACCGTGTTCAGAACACTGCACACTACAGACCCTGAAGATGAGTTCGTCCGTGACTGAAAACGTCCTTCCCAGCTTTCCCGACAGCTGGTTGATCTCCTTCTGTACAGCTTTAGTGTCGACCAAGATCTACATGGAGGAACACAAACTAAGCTTCAATCCCCGCACAAAGAAAACACTCTGTAATGAAACACAAACCAGTAGGTTGGTTGTGATCGTCCGGGTTAGAGTAGTCTCCAGAAAGACTGTTGTTGGTGACTGACGTACACACGAAACACAAACCACCCATGTTCCCACCTTGCCGATCTCTTCTTTCTGCTTCTTGATATTGCCGATAATCTCCAGAATACGCCGAGTGTAAACCGATCTGTTCACGTCCTTGACCATTCTCTCGTACTCTGCCACCTGGACAAAGAGCCAACACACAGCAAATTTATCTTTACGCATATCCTCGATCCCAGAGTAAGACTGGGGCGAGTACAACAAAGGCATACTCGCCCCATTCCTACTCTCGGGTCGAACTTGGCGGGACAGCGTGCTATGCAGTTAGGTCCAGCATTCCTAACTAGTAAGAGTAGACGTACTAACCAGCTGCTTTTGTAAGTCGTCCCTCCCTCTGACGTCTTCTGCAGCTTCTTTCATGGTTTCCCTCAGTCGTTTCATCTCTTCGAGCTTCTTTTGAGTCTCAGACTGAAACGAAGAGCTCACAATGCAAATTCTCGCAACCATTCAAGAAGGAAATGTATGAGTGATGCAGAGAGAATTGATTGTTCAATCAGCTTTCACAGCGAGCAAGCCATCAAGTTCTCGAAACTGTATTGTTAGTGTGCTTAGAATAGTCCTTGTCTTGCAACAACTTGTCTCACTAACAAGTTTTAATGCTCTTTCACGTTGTGATATTATTTGTTCAACCGGTGAGTTTTCACATTTCCGGATAAACCATCAGTAACTCTTCTAGGATCAGCTCTTTTAAAGGAATTTCGCTAAAGCTCGAAAGTGGTTCTCAACGAAACAAACTGTTAACATCTTCACAAACAACTGATCGTCCCAGCTGACGGAACCAAACCAATTGACCCTACCGACCTTTTCGGGCGCTTTTCGGATGACTGTCGAAAACCAAAACCAAAGCAATCACAGAGCCAATCAATGAGGCGAGCAAAAACACATCAGACCAATTAGAAGTACGAGCAAAACCAAAACCAAAACCAAATAATTGCGATCGTGACTTGCTTTCTTGCATGAGAATATCGCAAACAGATTTTGCTTTTGTTCTTGATTGGCCAAGAATGTTGCTAAAGCTGTTAGGACCAATCGGAAAGCGTACTAGCAAACGCAAAACCAAAGCAATCACACGATTACTTTCCACAATCATCCAAAAACGGCTCTAACAAAGTCTAACAACAAGTAAGAACTGTGTTCGGGTGAAGGGGGCTAGCGCACATTAGAGCAGTTTTCGGATGACTGTCGAAAGTAATCATATGATTGCTTTGGTTTTGCGTTTTTGCTACGCTTTCCGATTGGTCCACACGAGTTTGTCAGCATGCTCAGCCAATCAGGAACTAAACCAAAACCAAAACCAAAACCAAACACTTCTCACGCAAGCGATGGCGTGTACTCGCATTGCTGATTGAAAAGTTAAACCAAGTGGTGGTGTGATTACTTTGGTATTGATTTTCGATAGTCATCTGAAAGCCGCTCTATAAGTTGAGAGTCGGCACTCACCACTCTGTTGGTGTTGAGGACCTTTAGTTCACGGTATTCTTCTATAAGCGGAGCTCGGTGCTTATCCCACTGTTGTGCCAAGTTGACTAAACGCTGAGCACTCGCGTCAACAACTTCCTAACAAGGACACAGCAAAAGACATCACATCAAAGAAGGCACGGGCAAAGCTCTGTTACCAGACTAACCACACTGTGAAAGTTGTTAGTGAGGGTGCTTGTTCAACGCTGTTTCTGTCACCAGAGGAGTGAGCTTAAATTTACCTGAAGCTTAAAGGAGCCCTCTAAACCACAGTCCTTTGCGCGCCGAAATCCTTGGTTCCGCCATTTTTGGGGCCCCCGAAAGTCAAAAGATGAATAGCAATCCACTTCTCCACTTCCATCCGACTCGTTTGAGAACAAGATTAGTTTCTTTTAATCTTTTAATTTTTCTTTTGATTAATTGCGTTCTTCCATGTTGAGAACCAAATTCAGCCTTGGATTTTCCAGATGTAAACAAAACATTGAAAAGGCTGAGAGGGCTCCTTTAATGATGTTGTTTGTGTTACCAGTGAAGTGAGCTCAGCTACTTACCTGTAGCTTAGCGATGTTGTTTTGTGCATCTGGCAGTAGATCCAGGGTCCTTTTCTTTACTTTGTAAGAGTCCTCTCGTTCGGTGTTTTGAGTCTTCTGAGTGGAGACCTTCTCATTTGTCTAAAAACAAACAAACGATCAGAATAAAAGCATCTGACAATCACGCTGATCCGTCAAGCAAAAGCGGCAACAAGATGGAAAACAGAACGTACAAACCAAACTTGGATGGAAGCATGAAATGGCAACATTAAAGGGGGCCTCTCAGCCTTTTCAATGTTTTTTGCCGAAAATCCAAGGCTGAACTTGGTTCCCAACACGAAAGTACGTAATTAATCAAAAATAGGTAAGTAGCACTATTAGATCAAAAGAAACTAATTCTCTCCTCAAACGAGTCGAACGGAAGTGGTTGCTATTCATTGATCCGCCATAGATGAATAACAATCCTCTTCCATCCGACTCGTTTGAGGAGAAGATCAGTTTCTTTTAATCTAAAAGTGTTACTAACTTATTTTTCTTTTGATTAATTACGGTCTTTCGTGTTGGGAACCAAATTCAGCCTCAGATTTTCTAGATGTAAACAAAAACATTGAAAGGCTGCGAGATAGCACTGTATACCTGTTGTATGCCAGCGTTGAATTTCTTGATGTCCACCTCCATGTCCTCCACGGAGGATGTGAGTTCGCTGAGTTTAGACCGAAGTTGCTCGATTTCTTCCTCTCTCTTCCTCTGCAGCTCCTGTGAATCAAAACAAACGATATAAATTATGTGATGACAGAGAAAATACAATAAAAATGGAGTCAAGAGACCTGCTTCTTTGCTGGTTTTCAAAAAATAACTAGTTATATATAGTGATGATGAAATGTTCTTAAAAATACGTTATGGCTAGAACTGAGTCAGCAGTTATGAAAAGAACAAAGCACATGATAAATCAACTTAAAGTCGATGTAGGAAAGCTAAACACTGTTAAGAAAGTTTCGGTGGCGTTTTAGGCGTTAGCCCTTTGCGGGGGCAAGTAAGTTGATTTGTCATATGATTAATCACTTTGCCAAAGTAGTCTAAAACTCCTTCTAAAATTAGCTCAAACTTCTTCACACATCTTTTCATTTTTCGATTCATCATACGTCTTCCTCCACGCCGATGCAGTCAAAAACTACAGTAGTTATGATCACAAGTACTAGCACTCCAGCATTGTATAAAATAAAGTCACTCACTTCTTCTGTGTCCACTTTCACTGGTCCTTCTTTACTGAGCCCAGCCATAGCTGCAGCCTTTTCTTCATCCTGATTTCATGAAATAAGACAAAAAAGACAGAACTACTGTATAATACAAACATACACTATAATACCAACACTTACTACTTCTACTACAGGGCCCGGTTTTTCGAAGGTCGATTAAGCTAATCCAAGATTAACAAAATTCTTTCTCTCGACCTCTCTGTCATTAAACTGCTTGGCTTTGTTCAAAGATGGATTAGAACGCTTGTTCCAGCTTAAAACATTATCAAGAAAGTCATTGTGGATGAAACTTTCACGTTTTCAGACATATGAATGACAATCATGCTTTGAAAAACTGGGCCCAGATGTTACTAACTGTTGTTACAAATACAGTATTGCTGATGCTCTTACTGTTCCTTTTTACTGCTACTGTAATATACGTGGAATGCCATTTCAACAGAAATAGAGCAAACATGAAAGATCAGCTCGCCAACCACTACACTGTTGTCTCTGCTACACAATAGCTTTTACTGCTACAGTAGATCTGCTCACTGCATACAGCTGCTAATTCTGCTTTCTATGGACACATCAACTGGACAGAAGAAAGAGAGAAGAGAGGGGAAGATACACAGAGTCAGGCAGGTCTGCTTACCTGAGCAAACTGCAGCTTCTCTGTTCGAGTAAAGCGTGAACCTTTTGTTGGTCCAGTTCCAGATGCACGATCTGATGGATGTAACAAGTTGAAGCATCAGAGGGCTGCACGAAGGGGTTCCATGTACAACTTAAATTGGCCCAAGACTTGATAGGTGGGAAAAAAATTCTGTCCAATAGTTACTGTTTTCCTGAATTTGAAATAGCCTCTATTCTCAGCGATCAACATTAATGGTTGCCTGCTATACCCAGGGCAACCAAACATTTTGGTCAGGCAGGTAAATTCAGGGCTGGGATACCAGAAATTATGAAACTTTCTATTGCTTGAAGTCTCTCTGCAGTCTGAAGGGCAACCAACCTAAAACCTTAATGTTGAGCACTGATTCTAGACACCTAAAGTTAATTTCCTGAGAATGAAATAGCAATGTGCTATTTTCATCACATACCAGAAAATGAAGACACTAAGTCATTGAGATCTCCGCTGCCTTTGCTGCCCAGGTTTGCTCTCTGCAGCTCTGACAGCAAGTGTTGCTTAATCTTCTTCTGCAGGCGGTTTCTCTTCTGAGCCAGATACTCCTAAACAACACAAGAACACAGTTGTTTACTTAAATGTATTGTGCAGTATTTTACTTCAAAGGAGGAAATTTCCAAATGAGTTCTATATGAGGTCTACTATAGTGCAAATGTTTTCATATTGGAAAGGCTGATACCCACAAAAATATCAGGTGATATTATGATTAATAATTATTATTCATGAAAACAAGGTAAAGTGTACAGTACAGTAGGTGCACTTCCCATTTGAACAACTTTAATAAAGTAAATAAATAAATTGGGCTCATGGAATTAGCTAAGAAAGCATGAGATAGTAAAATCATCTGTCCCTCAGTGAGACCGTACCTCTTTTGACAGCCTTGATGCCAACCCACTGTGGTTCCATTCATTCTCCCACTCATTGGCCGCTGTCACTGCAGCCACATTGCTCTCCAAGACAGATGGTGCAACATCTTGTCGACAGGATGGTTGGGATGTAATGAACGGTAAGGCTGTCCCATAGTAGACCTTCATGTCTGAAGAGTACAACAGAGAGTACAGTAATATTCAGTAACTTGTCTGGAAATTTCAGCGTATTAATTCATTTGATTACAAGCTCAAAACAACAAGGTGAAACAAAGATTTGTTGACATACAAATATGCACTCACAGACAACAGTGGCATTACAAATTAATACAACTGCATACCAGCAGTACTTTATATACCAGCAGTACTTTATATACCAGCAGTACTTTATACCTTTTGGAAGTTTCACAGCCAGGTCTGCCAAGCCGTGGGGGGTCCTCAGTGGGCAAGTGTGGAAGCGTCTTGTGTATTTCGTTCCCTAAGTAAAGTAGTTCAAGATTAGAGTATGGCAACAGTGCGCTCGTATTTCACAACATTTTTTTATTTGGTTCATTTTTGTCCTTTTTGGAGGTGAATTCATACAAACATATAATTGTACCTAATTTTAAACTGAGAAACATATATATCACAAAGTGGAATTCTGTGGTCAAAACAGTTTGTCAATCTTTTTGGGGTAGGGGGTCTGTTCAGCATACAAGTCCACTTTGTCTAACTACCATTAAATAAATCGTTCTGGTCTAATAAACAGTTGTACTATCAAGCAATTACCAACCTCTTGTTGCCAAGATCTTGGCTTTGTTCTGTGCCACCTTAATCCATCTTTCTTGCAGAATGATGGTGTCCATGGCTGTGCTAGACATTTGGAGACTTCTGACGCTATCCTACGATTCAGCAACACAGATGTTCCTGAAGTGACAAGGACCAAAGATTCAGTTCTGTCACACTCATTCAGTAATACAGTAACACAAGTGGCAAATGAAAATAGTATTAAATCACATATACAATGACACACTGTTACCATGTAGTCAAAAGAGAAGAATACCAACATGGCAGTATATTACAGATGATGAAATACATGTTTTATTGTAAGTTCTATTTTTGTGTGGTAGAATACACTGTAGATCATATTTACCTAGAGGTTCGCTGACAGACTCTGAGCTTTCCTTTGGAAGTTTTTCCACCAGAAACATAAACACTTTTCTGATCTCTGCCTCATTGGAGTACAGAAATGTCTGGTACCCAATCTCCCCACGATAACCAATTTCCTGTTTGAAATGAGAATAATCAGCATGGGGAAATGTTGGGGGTAGAAAAAGGAGGAGAAATTTTCAGGTTGCACATCTGTGATTAGTAAGGTGAAATTTTAAGATGATAATTTTAGACAGCTCTTATCTTGTCCTTGGCACAATGAGGGAAAGCAGCACAGAGCTACCAGGCTCCAATTTAACTGTGTCCTGCTTGCATTAAATATGGTCATGGCCAAAGCATCCTCAATGGTTGTACCATTATTTTTTAATTGCCATTTTACATAGTCATCTGAGGAATGAGTGGAGAGTAAGGTTTTGACACCTTGAAGTTTCATTGCCTTGAGTGGAGCTTCAACTCGTACCATCAGCCAATGCAGCTCTGCCAACACGGCTCTGCCTCTCCTTTTCCCAGCTATTCTACTTCATGTAAACTATCATCTACTGTAAAGGAAAAAGTTCTGACTAGCTCTTGAAAGTGATAGATCTCTGTGAGTTATTGGGAGATGAGGCCAAGAGGCTGGAGATTAGCATGAGTTTACCAGAGAGTGGGAATTGCGACATGGATGAAGGAGACTCTAGGATGAGTAAACAGATGGGTGTAAAACGTTCTCCAACAGACCTGACATGCTGTTGCTAGTGTTGTTCCCAGCCTAAATCTAGCAGACATGCTTGCTGGAACAACTGATGGGATTTGGATCTCATCGTTGATCAGGTGCAAGCACTTTGCTGTTCCATTCACTATGTCAGCTGTTGAGAACTCACGCAGACTGTTGACTTCTTCATCAATGTCACTAGAAAAGTAAACCAAAGATTGTGAATTATACAGTGGCTCTTTTTAGACACAGATATTAGTCTGAAATCTGAAAATTGCACCAAAATGCAATAAACTGATTTTAATATGCGCTGAAAAAACAATAGAGATATTTAGCTCAGCCCTTATACTATCAACAGTACAAGCATAAAATGTATTACTGTTGACCGTTGCATGTCATTCACGGTGGAAAGGTGCCCTTGTGTTGTCACCAAAATTTATGTCAAAGCCTTGATAAGATGCTCTGTTAATTATAGGGTACGACACTCGTTTCTCGACGTTGGTTTTTCTGTAAGCGTCGTAATGATATTATAATATGGACCAAGTATTCTATAGTTGATTCTCAGCTCTCTCCACAGACTCCAGTGCACAGTTTGGATTTAACGGCATCAACCTATTTCACAAAACTGCATTACCGAGTGACCCTGAGACCAAGGCTGGTACAACAAGGTTCCGATCAGCAATACGCCAGGCAAGTCTGCACTCTTCCTAAAGACTTGAAACAGTTCTCGAACGACTTCACATAAAATACGAACTGTATAGCAACCTTCTACATGTTCATAATGACCACTTACCAGCCAATCTGCCGCAAGGTGTGCAGAATAATGTTGTCCACTTCCTCCATTTTGAAGGCGATCACGGCCCCGGTGGCGTGTGGGATAGCATGACCATTCCATGACGCACCCAGGTAAGGTGGGGATAATTGACGTGTTATTCTGAAAATCACTGCAAAAAGATAATTTCAATATTATATAGTACTATAGTATGTGATCTCGGAGCAGAGTCGTGCTCTCGCGTGCGACCGGGCAACTGCTTCTTTTCAGGACGTAGACGACATTTCGAGAAATAATACGACGTCATTCTTCCTGGTAAGAAACGATGAAACTAAAAGAACCTCGGCAAAAACGAAACAAATTGGGCAACCTAACAAAGGGCGAAGTTAGAAAGACATAAGGAATATGAACACACTATTTTCCCAGTTAGTAAGCCCCTCCCCACCACCAACACCACCACAGTAAGTGTAAGACAGTCCTGTCGAGTCCTGAGTTATTTTTTAGAATGCCATCGGATTCATGACTGTAGGGCCTTAGCACAAAGTTTAGGGTTAGTCAGCAACCACGTCACTGTGGGACTTGACTGTGCCGTCCCCCCAGTCCCGACAGCGGAGCCAGAATTTCGCGGGAAATATGTTTTAAAAATAGCTAAAGACCGTAGGTTGCCAGGGACTACGAGCAGGCCGGGGCTGAGAAGATAATGGCAAATGCGCACGTGAATAGACCTTGGTTATTACATAAAAAGCTTGACCAACACTGGAAAGAGCATATCAAAGGCTTTGTTAGTACAAGAAATCTTCAGAGCCTTACATAGCCCATTGTCGCGCAAATTAGAGTTTTGTTAACTAGAGCATGACATGGGGCTTGATGGTGTTACCTTGTGAACTCATAATAAAGAACCATGTCATTCATTAATTATGAAAGACTGGGGAAGTATAGCTAGCACAAGAACAACATTGTCAGTGACTGTTCAAGGGGATCGACAGCCAGTCAAAACAATTCAATATCTTGATACCTGGTTAGCCTGATGCACGAGGCAAGTGACGTTACTGTCAGAGAGGAGGAGGGAAGAGGAACGAGATTGTCGCTCTTTTTGTCGTATGTTTTAAAGAGAATGTATTGAATGTGCTCCTTTCACGAAGTCTGAGGTGATTTTAGGGTGCTGCCACTGCGCCAGGTTTTTCCGTTTCAGTTCAGACTGTGAACTAAACATCGAACTGACAGTGAGTGATTGGTGGCTGGGAGGGGTGGGTGGGTGGGTGTAGTGCCGGTGAATCCGTGAGTTGTGGGTGAGTACCGCTCACGCGCCGTCAGCGGCGAGTCAGTAATCCGATGAGCACTCAGCGAGTCAGTCATTCAGTCTGTCAGTCAGTGATTGGGTGAGTGAGTGAGTCATAAGCAAATAAGTGAGTGAATGAGTAACAAGTGAGTGTTTGGTTTGTTTGTTTAGCTGGTGATTAACGGGGGCTTAAGAGGAACTATAAACGCCATGACGGAAGCAACCACATAGGTTTTGTTTCTGTTTACTTTACATACTCCCTTGTTACTCGGGCAGTTCTTTAGCTTTTTTTGACTGCATTAGTGATAAACTGTTCACAACTTTTCATCAGCAGCGCGGCGTCTTGATGGGTTAGATCTCAAACTGCATGTTGGGGTACGTACTTATTCTTTTCTTCTATTCCCTCGCATGCATCTTGAAAAAAAAAATGGATTGGTATACGTACTTACGTGCAAAGTATCCAGGTTGATTGCGCACACCGCCAGTATCAGTCTCTGTCAGTGGTCTCTGACTTACGAGTAGCGCAATTTAACTCTTCAAAGAGGTTCGAAGCTCCAAAGTAGAGACGGCCCGCGCAAGTTCGAAGTAGCGATCATGAGTTCAGTGTAGCGACTGAAGCACGAGTTTATTGAGGCGGTGATCGGCAAGTTCAAACTACTAATCACCAGCCAAAAAATATCTATTCCGGGGCCCTTAATTAAATTGCCCGGATAGCACCGACGCTTTAACGTTTAAAATAGCGCCCATCAGCAGTTAGCGCGCCTTTTCCCTGGTCATTACCCGCACACACTACCTGTACTAAGTATATGAGTGCTAGAGTAAGCAATGTTAGCAAACACTAGTCGAAACGTCATTATAATACTATATCATATCTTGATAATACTATGTGAACAGGTGATACAGATGAAGGCAGAATCCACGTCAACACTGTGTACTAACTATAGTTTAGCAGGCAAGCCAGTACCTTTAACGTGTGACCCTGTCGCAATTGTTGAATCTTATGCTACAGTTGAAGCTCCCGTAAGCGGACACCTTGGGAAACAGATGAAGTGTCTGTAAGTGTCCGCTAACGAGAATGTGTAAATACAGAGTTTGACTGAGCTAGAGCTTAAACGGGGTTTCGTACAGGCGTCCGTAAATAGAGTTGTCCGCTAACGAGAATGTGTAAATACAGAGTTTGACTGAGCTAGAGTTTAAACGGGATTTTGTACAGGCGTCCGTAAATAGAGTTGTCCGCTAACGAGAATGTGTAAATACAGAGTTTGACTGAGCTAGAGTTTAAACGGGATTTCGTACAGGCGTCCGTAAATAGAGTTGTCCGCTTACGAGAGTGTCTGCCCAGAGAGCTTCGACTGTAGTTGTCATTACGCCAAAACGCCTTGGGTCCGGGTTAAAAAGCACTTTAGTTCAAACAGAACGCCGACGCGCGCGGATTAGTGTAAAACCCAACGTAACACGGAATTCATTTGAGACCCAAACATCTCCATGGAGATGTTTTTTTATCATATGACTATGGAAATATCACTAATTTCGTGGCACGAGCTTGTCGATGGTTTTAACTGTTTGGGCGAAGTGTCAGGTAATTGCACTGGCACAGTCCGCGTACTCCTACGATAAAAACACAGGCCCCTGGTTATTCTTCTAGGCTCACACTTCCGTGAGGTAAGCTATAGCTTGGCTTTAAACCTTTCAGTAACTGAAATAATCGGGTCGGTTTGTTTGGTTAAGTTGTGACGTTTGTCCAACACCTTAATCCAAGGGAACAAATTGTAGTCGATCAGTCGGGCTTTGGAAGGCGCCCGAAATTCTAACAGAAAGTTCAATGTCGGGAAAAACTAGCAAAGTATAAGTTTACTTTTACAGCAATTTGGCCCGCGGAATGATCTGTTGTGGTTGAACTTCACGTAGGTTTTCACTTACTGTTGTTTAGTTGTTTATCCCTAGCCCGACCCCGATCCAAAGACAAAACAACTTCTTGGATTAACAGTTTCTAAAAGTAAACAGTAACGACCGCACTAAATAAAAAAAAAGGCATGAGTGAATCAGCCATGTTGGCTCGACTGTGCGGCGGAGACAAATGAAATCCTCAGTGAGACACATAACAGCTGAGTAAAGACTCGGTTTGCTGCTGTACTTCTTGTTCAACTGGGACTGAACCCGTGCTGACTATTAGTTTACCGTGAGGCGGGGTACACTGGCTCTGCAGCACAGTGACAACGTTAAAATTGTTTAAACGAGAAAACTATGTTATGCAAATTATTATAGGCGGGAACTTGGCTGGTTTTTATTCGACTTGAACTCTTAAGTAAGGCCTTCCACAGCCGGTAAACAACTCACTCTGATTCACAGAAATAGACAGTCATTGGTGTACACGGCGCCTGGTCTCAACCCCACAGTGTTTTGGGAAGACCAGCAGAGCATATTTGCATAAATTCACCTAGCCGCGCACTGCAAACTGAACCGGTTTTTCAAGTTTCAAGTTTCTTTTTTTCTTTTTCTTGTTGTTTTTTTTTTTTTTTTTTTTTTTTTTTTTTGCAACCTAACTCCTGGGAAGCGGGAAGGCCGTCAAACAGAATAGTTGTTGCATCTCTCGGTTCCAATAACTGCCCATGTTACGTGGCAACCGCCCCTCCTTAAAAGATCGCAGTCCTGGAAAAGCCTGGGCGCTACTTTGTCACTTGCCGACGTGACTCAGTGGGCCAGGGAAGCTACTGAAATTTGAAAAGAACCGATTTTTTTTTCTCTGCATAGAGAGAGAGGGCTACTGGGCTCTTTTCTGCTCTCACTGTGGACGCATTACTGAAATATTTATATGAAACCGTTGCGTGACATTATTGCCATCTTGTAGCGCCCAGCCTTCACGCGCATATCCGTCCGAGCCTGCATCGCATACGGCGGATGCGATGAGATTTTGTGTTGCGATGGTTCCGTTTGTCATTTCTGTGTGTGCTCCCTTCTGATCTTTAGGCATCAAAGGATGATTGGCGTTACTTTGAGAAGGAACAGGACCTTCTTGATCGCCTTGATTTTCGTTGGCCTTGTTGCGTATCAACTTTTCCATTTGTTCGTTCAAGTCGAACGAGGCTCAGGTACGTCGAACTCAGCCAATTTAATTTAAGCTCAAATAAGATAAACTAGATCATTTGGAGATGGTTTTTAGGTAACATCGACGCTAGCAAAGGTGAGTTAACATCTCGTTCATACAGTTGGGTATAAACGTCTGTGCATTCATGCACGCTGCTTTCTGTCATCGCCATAATTTAATACAGTGAGTCTTTGTATAATGACGTGTACCAAGAGTTTTCGTGCACTCACTTTTTATTTGGGAGCGGTCTCATTCAAACTTCGTCTGTACTGGTAGGTTTGTGAGTGTTATTATTTTGAATGAGTGCAGGTGTAGTTCCGTTCATGAGGGTGTTAATCACTTCACATACCGAACGCCGGCGGTAGCGATTCAAGAGTAGAAGGACTGTTTCAATATCTGACTGACTGCTCGACAGCCTTTTCTGTGAATTGGACTCTTTTAGTTTAACTGAATTAGGATTCAAACTACGAAAAAAACAAACAGCGAAAAAAATATATATAACTCCTGGCCGGGTAAACAATATATTATTCGACTTTCAAAACGTCAAGATGTAAAAAAGAAATGGTTTTATCTTTGTGGACTTTTAAACTTAGCTATGGCTATGTAGTAACTTTTGAAACAGATGTTAATGTGTATCGATCGGTTGTATAACACGCGTGAATTTATACCACAATGAGTTGCGGGGTGTTAATATGTTTCATAAATTATTAATGTAGTTTCAAAGCGACCCTCATTCACTTTGAAACGAAAAGGTACCTACAGTAATTTAACCATTACTTATTTTTTTCATGTGTACAATTTTGCATGTTTGCATGTATTTATCTGGATGTAATTTTTGACTGGTTCGCCCGGTATAACCCCCTCCCCCTTAACGTCCACCTCAAATTTTGTTGTCCAATAGTCGTAAGTTCCCCTTACATGATCACCAATTGAGGGCTGATCATGCGAAAATCATATGCTAAGGTGTACATGTACATTACCAGCCTTCCTGCATAATTATATATGTGCCTTAAAAGTTTTATGGTGCACATCAATTTCCTACATATGTTGCTCAAGGATGGACCGTCAGGTAAACCTCTTCCCACCCCCTCTCCCTCTATCCCTGTCCCTCCTTAGGTTGGTGTCAGATGAATAGTCACTGAAAATATGCAACAGATATTAATGATGTACTACTGGGTAGTAAACTTGATCCACATTCACACCTTTACTTAAACAAGTACTGGATAGGGTGCTAACTAAGATAAACTTCAAAAAGGAAAAAAGAAATAGAAAAAGAAAAACATTAGGGAAAAGAAAAGAAAATCTGATGTCACCGTATTTTACAGGGGTCCCAATAGTGTAAACGTATTGCTTGAAGGTATCTTTCTGGATCCTGATTTGATAATCTTTTTATTTCAGAAGTTTCTCAAGAAATGACTGAAGGAGTCGATTCTGCAGGTTTAATGCAACGTTTACAGAATTTGAATGAGAGACTTCGTGATGCAGAATTTCAGAGCTCTGCTCGATCACAAGAACTTGTTGCATTAAAAGCACAACTTTCAAGTGTTCTTTCTCAAAATAGAAGGCCCAACATTAGCCAGAAGCTGCCCAGATTGTCTAGTGAATTTGTAGAAAGCAATGTTCTGAGTGTTCCGGGAGTTTTCAGTTTTATGCCTCATCTGTTAAACAGTGGAGAAAGTCTAAAACCAGCTCTTCACATATCCAAGGAGAGGATAGGAGGTGAGTGTACAAAGCTTTTATGGGTTTTCTTTAAATGTACTGTACTCTGCTGGGCTGGTGTGGGGATTTGCAGACTGCTTGTTAAATTTAACCATATTTAACAGCCATTATATATGCATGAGGGCACTTGAGGTGCATATTAAGGGTAATATGCACCTCAAGTGCCCTCATGCATATGCATAAACTGACAGTGCTTTGATTGGTTATAATGTCCTGCATGAGAACTCCTGGATGTAATGATTACATCAGCCATTTTTTGGTGTTTCTCAGCCTTTATATGAAAAAAAAAAAAAGAAAGTTAACCAATACTTGCATTTCAATGCACTGAAACACATTACCTTTTTGTTGTAATTTCTTTCAGTGTCGCTAGTGTTTGGCATTCCAACAATAAGCCGTGCACAGAATACTTACCTTCTAGACACACTTGCTTCTCTTCTTGATGGAATGACACAAGAGGACAAAGATGATAGTGTGATTGTAGTTTTTATAGGAGAGGTGGGTTTTGATTATTGATATTCGTTGCTAACTTTGTCATATTAGACAACATTTATTTACTAATATGTGACCCTCTCCAGAAAATAGTCCAAAACAATTTGAAATCGTTTAAACAGTTTTTTATATTGACCATTTAAACAGACATTAAACGGCCAAAATGCTAAACAAAAAATAATTGTTCTGTATGTTTTCCCGGAGAGGGTCACATATATTGTTTTGACCTTGCCATTTTGCTAAGCACATAATTTAACCCTCAAAATACTTAACCAACCCATTAATTGGGAAAAGCAGAATATTGCAAAGGACCTATATGCACACTTTATGTACCTTGTGTGTGGCCATATATAGATCAGCCCACTAATCATACCTTCAGCACATTAAATTCAAATCCAGGAGCTGTCACTGTTTTGCCAAGATTTGTTTGAATTTTTCAACCTCTGTATTGTCTGTCAATTTGTAAAAATTTTCGGATTTTCAACAAATTCTACTATGTTGTTGGCTTGTGCATGTGGAGCTCTCTGCTGTTATTTTACTTAATAATAATAGTACATTGACTGTATTTCTTTATTTTTTTAATATTATACTTTAACTCGGTTTGATTTAATTTAATACTCTTCTTTCAGACTGATTTGTCTTATTGTCAGAAAATAGCATCCAGTGTAAAGAGCAGGTAGGGCTGCATGTGGAGCTTTGCTCTCTTCTTTGTGGGTTTACTGTATGAGGATCACCACATGCATGAAGCTTGAAATGGATTTTCACAGTCCTGCTGTATTATCTATGTTTTTCGCTTTGCATTTTAAGAATTCTGCTTTGTTTAATTTATGGCCTTATGATCCATTGAAACACATTGCCTTGGATGCAAGAGAAGCAGCAGTAGAGCCATTTTCGCATGACTGTCGAAAGTAATTGTGTGATTGCTTTGGTTTTGCATTTGGTATGCTTTCCGATTGGTCCAAACAAGTTTAGCAACCTCTTGGCCAATCAAAAGCAAAAGCAAAACCATGGTTGCAATATTATAACGCAAGAAAGCAAGTGGCAATGGCATGTCCTTGCATTGCTGATTGATTTGTAAAACCAATCGGGACTACAGTTTGATTTTGGTTTGGTTTTGCTCATACTTCTAATTTGTCCAACATGTTTCTGCTTGCCTCATTGATTGGCCCTGTGATTGCTTTGGTATTGGTTTTCAATAGTGATCTGAAAAGCATTCTGTGTCAATAAGGTAGTCTTCTACTGGTCTAGCATGTTGGGAAAGTCTGGTAGCCCCATATTGATAGCAGATACAGCTTTGACCACTGCATGTCTGTATTGATATTATGCCAAGCATGTAACAGTATTTGATTTCCCCAGCTATACAGAGAGAAACTCAGAATTTATTTTATTAAATTTTGTTAAATATTACTTTTTAGATTTGGTCAGGAGCTAGAGAGTGGACTTCTTGAGATTATTTCACCCCCCGCTGCATTTTACCCAGACCTTGAAAATATCCCACTGACGTTTGGTGATTCAAAAGAAAGGGTGAAGTAAGTTGGCCACATTCTTCAGCTATTTTGTTTATCAAAAGTGTAGTGCATTATATAATTATATTGTTTCTCTGTATTTTTTTTGTTTGTTTGTTTGTTGTACAATACAATTTTATGATAAAGTTCTCCACTCCAGGTAGGTTTGTTTGGATCTTTTTGCTTAAGGTCCCTTTAAATATTTCGAGAACTTGCATGATATATAAATATATAGTTACTTTTAATACAAAACTTGTGTTCATTGGCATAATGGTGAAACAACTTTGCAGCACAGACTAAATTAATCAGCAAAAGGTTAATGATACTCAAGCTGAATGTCATGAACACATGTACGGCTAACATTTTGAGTATAATTAGCACACTCTTCATCAGAGCAAATAAAACAAACCATGTTATTGTTATTTATACCCCTTTCTTTCTAATTGATGCCACGATTACCCTTTGTATAATAAACATTGCTGGATACACTTTGGAAATTTTGTCACAGCATCTTGACTTTGCAAACAAAACTGCAGTGGGTCATCTAGGTTGTTATATGGATTGCTTCATATTATAATATGATATATATTGTGCACACTAAATTGTGGTGTTTTTCTACAATCAGATGGAGAACAAAGCAAAATCTAGACTTTTCTTTTCTAATGATGTATTGTCAGAAAAAGGCAAGGTTCTATGTTCAGGTGAGAGTAATAGACAGTATTCTTTGCCACATTTTTGTGATACACATACATTAGCACTTTCTTCTTATTAGTGAGTGATAACATTATAGCATGGGAATATACACCTTATTCATAAATGGCAGACCAAATTTACATACACTTAGAGGGCCGATTTTTTAAACAAAGTTTAACTTAGACCTGGTTTATCGCTAAATTGAAGTTTAGACGGACACCGTAAAACAGGGTTAGCTAAATGTTAAATTGCACTTTTAGAACATGGATCAGAGTCGGTTTATAAAAATGACGTTTAGCCATTGTCTGTTAAGCATGGCTATTTTTTAATTCTTGTTTAGACCAGGACTTTCTTAACTGCGGTCTAAACCTTGTTTAAAAAATCGGCCCAGAATGTTTAACATTTAAGATAAAATTTCTGACACCACACCGAAGGCCATACTTTAAATAGTAGCTCTGTGCTATTTCAATGGTGTATACTGAATTTAAGCAAACTTATCTGTATGTAAAGTGCAGCAAATACATGAAAGCAAGGCTTGTGAAGCAGGATTTACAACACTCAAATTTCTCAAGGTTTCTAATTTTGGTATGTGCTTCCAATGCACACAAGAGAGTTCTTGCACTGATGCAGCAATGCTGTAACACAGAGGACACACCTTTATGAATATGGTGTATTTCATTATATATTAGAACTGATTGAGTTGTTTTGTTTTTCTGTTCCAGCTTGAGGATGACATTGTGGCCTCTCCTTCATATGCAAATACAATCAAAACTTTCGCTTTGCAACAAGAAAGAAACACCTGGTTGATGCTTGAGTTCTCCTCTTTGGGATTCATTGGTAAATCAGCTGCCTTCAATATTACACTGGGCTTGTGTGTATTAATTTATTCAGTATACCTTTACAAAATGCTCAAAATCTAAACATCTTCAAACTGGATGTGCAACATCAAAATATGCAATTGTTTAAATGGAGAGCAGAATATTTCATGAAAGAAAAGAGTAACAAGATTTAAACAAAGATTATTTCAATATCTGTCTCTCAGATTATTTTTTGACATAGATGAATGTATATTTTGTCTAAAATGTCATGGGAAGGAATTATGAAACCGGTGCTATTTATACATACTGGGCACAAAATTGCAATCTGGAAATTGTAATTATTTTTCTAACTAGCTTTTGTCTTACTGCAACTTTTGCATGAAAAGTAAAATGTTTATATCAATTCGCCATGTATCTGGGGTATTTAGATGTGTACTTGTAAAATTATTGATAGATTGATGTGTGCATCCTATCCACAGTTGCCTGATAAACATGCTTTAATATGTACTTTATGTTGTTGCAGGGAAGCTGTTCAGATCAACTGACCTGAGCTATCTGGTTCAGTTTTTCTTGATGTTTCACAAGGATAAGCCTGTTGACTGGCTTCTGGATCACTTCCTCTGGGTCAAAGTGTGCAACCCAGAGAAAGACCAGGTAGGCACATATAGACCGTACTCATAAAGGTGTGTCCTCTGTTTTACAGCATTGCTGCATCAGTGCAAGAAGTAATTTTATGCATTGAAAGGACACCCCAAAATTAGAAGTCTGAAAAAAATTCGAGTGTTGTAGGTTAAAAGTCTGCAAAGTTACAGCTGTTTCAATTTGTAGGGATTTGTATGGAGAAAGACAGTCTGGCCAATACCAAGCCTCGCTTCCATGTATTAGCTGCACTTTACATACGGATAAGTTCGCTTAAATTTAGATACATCGTTGAAATTGCACAAAGTTACTACTTAAAATATGGCCTTTGATGTGGTGTCGGAAGTTTTATCGTAAAAGTTTATCTTCTAATTGTATGTAAATTAGGTCCCGCCTTTATTCATCTATGGATGTCTCCCGCATCATCCCATTCCATACTGTCCTATTTCAGTCCCTATCGTATTTTTTAGTTTCTTCGCTTCACTATCGTGTATGTATGGCTCTAATGTAGTTCTGAACTAAACTCAGTGGATAAATGAATTAATTTTACAGAAAAGCTGTGAACGAGAGAAGCAGCATCTGAGAATAAGGTTCAAACCGTCCTTGTTCCAACACGTGGGCAAGGAGTCATCTCTGAAGGGAAAGAAACAGAATCTAATTGTGAGTAAATTACAATGACAATCCGGCAATGATAATAATAGAGCCGTTTTCGCATGAATATCGAAAGTAATTTCGTGATTGCTTTGGTTTTGCGTTTGCTACGCTTTCCGATTGGTCCTAACAAGTTTAGCAACGTTTTTGGCCAATCAAGAGCAAAAGCACAGGACCTGGTTGCGATATTTTCACGCAAGAAAGCAAGTCGCGATGGCGCGTGTTCTCGCAATGCTGATTGGTTAGTAAAACCAATCCCAATTAATTGGTTTTGGTTTTGGTTTTGCTCGTATTCCTAATTGGTCGGGCGTGTTTTTGCTCGCCTCATTGATTGGCAGTGCTCGACATTAAGGTTTTAGGTTGGTTGCCCTTCAGGCTGTAGATTGACTTCAAGCAATAGAAAGTTTCATAATTTCTAGTTGCCCGGCCCAGAATTTACCTGCCCGACCAAAAGTTTTGGTTGCCCCGGGCAAGCGGGCAACCGTTAATGTCGAGCGCTGATTGGCTCTGTGATTCCTTTGGTTTTGGTTTTCGACAGTCATCCGAAAAGCGCTCTAACGTCGAAAATGACGACGATAACGATGATGTTGATGACGATGACGATGACGATAATGACGATGTTGATGGCGACAATGATGACGATGATGATGAAGATCGTGATGACGATATGATGATATGATGTTGTTGTTGAGGATGAGGACGATGTTGATGATGATGAATCCTGGATGACAATCATGATTTGATGGCGATGATGATGACGATTATTACGATGATGATAATGATGGCGATTATGATGGCGACGATTTTGATGACGATGGTGCATGGTGATGACTATCTCGATGATGATGGTGATGATAATGACGATGACGATGTTGATAACGATAAGGACGACAATAACGGTGGCGATAAAAGTAACTAGCTTGCATTCCTTAGACTGGGAAAGTGTTTCCTTTTCGCGACGGGCAATTTAGAGAAACGACTCGCGCACTAATAACTTTCTCACAGTAGTCTCGCGCAGGTCATGAATCAGAAGCTTCTAACAACTGCTGTTTTACTCTCTCTATTCTTCATCGCAGGATAAAGATTTCAAGAAGGCGCCATTATTTCAGGCTCACTTGAACCCCAAGGCAGTGGCCGAGGTGTCGTTTGAGGCGTATCAAAAGTATACTATCGACCGGGCTTACGCTGGAGAAACCTTTTTCTGGGCTTATCCCCCGGACGACGGTGATGTGGTCCGCTTCCTGTTTCAGGTGCCGCTGGAAATAGAAAAGTATGTGGTTTAATGATATGAGGAGACATTCAACTTTTCAGCGGGATAATAGCTGGATATTTATTGTGCTCGCGTTTGTTGCAGAAATTTCAGATTGAAAGAAACTTTTGACGATTAGCGTACCTTATCTTCTTCCTTTCTGTCTTTAAAAGTTTTCCTGCTTAAACATAGTTTTCATAGCTTGAGGACCGTTGTTAAACAAAACCCAAAGGATTGTAGGACAGACCAAGCTGTCAGTCATTCATTCCAGACCTCAAACTGTCAATATAATCGGCCATTGGGCGCTCTCAGATTTCAGTTTACTCGGAGACAAAAAAGGAACCTACAAGTGAAAAAATAGTACTGATTGCACAGAATACTTTCTGAAGTGTACATTGATTTCTTTATGCTCTTTGTACAAGTAAAGTTTGACCTAAATTACGTATGTTTGGCTTTTTACTCGTGCATGTCCACAATTTTTAATTTTTTAATTTCTTCAATTCTTTTGATGACGGAAAAAGGGATGAAACTATCCCTTTTATAGCAAGGGTCAGTTTTGCACTTCTGTTTATGCGAAGGGCTAAAGCTTGAAACGTCAGATTAAACCAACCTTTACGGCGTTAAGCTTATCCACATCAACAACAACATTTTGTAAACCATTAAAATCTGTTTGCCTGAACACTCGTAATGCCAAAAGTTTTCTGTCGTCACACCGTGCTAAGTACCGCATAAAAAAAGAGATCAGATCTGAGATTCTCTGCAGGATTGTTGATAATTTGACTGTTGCTTTGTGTCTCAGGTTTCGTTTGAAGTCTGGTAATCTAGACCATCCTGGCGACATAATCACAAATGCCACTGTTGAAGTACTGCCTTACGCCGCGCTTTCTACGCTGGAGAGTAAACCAAGTAAGCTCGCAATGAAATTAAGGGTGCCACTCATATATTTTCGTGGATTGGTGTGCACGTGTGTTTGTCGGTTATCAAATCAACGTTCTAACTTCATTCTATTTTGTTCGTTGTTTTACAATCACAGAGCTACCCAGCGATGCCTCAGCAGATGCGAAACTTGACTTTATGAAAACTCAATACCCAGTGTCGAGTTATAGACGTTTAGGTAGCTTCACCGTCAACGGACTGGCCGAGGCAAAAGTCCCGGATGACATCGGAAAAGTGTTTGAATTCCGGATACGCTTTATGGGACATAAGGGAAGCAACTGGATCATACTGAGCGATGTGAGTAGGCACAGTTTGGGTGCAGTAATGCTAAAATATAAGGCACACGGCGCTTTGGATCTGACCTGTTTATACGGAGAAAAGTTGTCCCAGCAACCAGAGACACCCTACTCCCCGCGTCATCCACCAACTATTCGTAACATTTCTTTATAATTACAGTGAACCGTTTACGTAAGGTGTTCCCAGCTTCCAGGGTTGACCTGCGCCCAGCCTCGGGGTCCCAGGATAACCTTCTCTGTATAAAAGGTGTTTTCGCAGTAGAGCACGGAAATTTTTAGTTGACTCTGATACTCTCTCTAGTTATATATTTTTTATCGTTTGGCCTTGGTATACTCGTGGCTTAGTGAAAACTATAGGTGTGATTCTGCGTACAGTGCATTGTCAACCCAAGGTTGATATAAGTAATTAATGGCCCTGACTGTTCCCGGCTTTTGCGGCGTAAGGTTTATCCATTGACACTTTCATTACATTTACTAACTCGAGAGTTTCTTACATTTTCAGATTCACATTGTGCCACGTGGAAAGAGTTGACGTGTGGATATTGTTTTTTTTTTTTTTTTTTTTTTTTTTCTTTTAGATATTTTTACTTGAATGTAAATAAATTCCTAGAATTAACACCTTTGCTGCATTTTAAAATGTACGCACACAATTTTGAGAATGATCAGCATCACCCAATGCAATTTATTTATTGTCTTCTAAAGATTGCGAGTGGGTACAGGACGAAATTACGATCACTTTTGCATCACGATTAATAAAGCGCACTTTCACCAAGTTGTCACTGGCCTCTGTTGATTGTGTTTCATTGCACCTTTAACCCTTTCACTTTCAAGAGTGATCAACTTCAATTTACTCTTTCGTTTATCTCACCAGATATATTGTACAGTTGGGAGAACTTAGCTTTATCCCTCGCTCAGATGAAAGCTGATCAAATTATCAGTTCTCACTACATCACTCATACATTTTCTTCTTAAGCAGTTAGGAGAATCTGGAATTTGCGCTTGGGAGTGAAAGGATTAACTTCGTTCCCTACCGCACAAGGTTGATGTCGATGAACGCCGTAAAGAACGTGTTGGCATTTCAAGCATCGGTCATTATACTATGATCCGTGGTGACGAAGAGCCATCGGTCGAAACGTCAACCAACATCGTTCTTTACGGCGTCTTGCATTTCCACCTCACGTGGTACATAATGGCCTGGCAAAACGAGGACACACTGTGGCAACATTATGTCCTTCGATGTTTCCAGGGTGGCAAAACGTGCGGCACTGTTGTGCTCTGTGCGGACACAACAAATGTTTCCGATGGTTTTCAGAAACACTTCTTGTAATCCAGAACACAAATTTTGTGTCCGCAACAAATATTTCGCTCGTGGAAAAACGTGAAACAATTGGAAAACATGCGCGCGCTAGCAATGTTGTCGCCACGTGTCCTCGTTTTGCCAGGCCTTTTGCAACGCCGATTTGCTCCAAATTCACGCAACGGTGTTGCAAGTTTTTTAATCGCTTTCAAAAACTTGCAACGCGTTGCAGCACTGTAAACATCGCGAAAAATCGTTCGCAATGAGGTGTTACACCTGAACAATTTTTAGCGCAAGATCGTATCGTTGCAAATCGACCAGTGTAACACCACCTTCAGAGGGAGTCGACGGTGTATACTTTGTACCGTGAAGCTGTTTTAATCTATAAATGTAAACGCCAAATTTAGACCAAGTGTAATTATTGAGTGCAAAACAATTTTTACCACAACACACTAGTTTCTCGCTCTCTGATTGGTCGATTTACCGTGGTAAATAAGAGTCCAGACAACGATGCTGACGCCAGCATGTCACGTTTTGCAGAGAAATACAACGAAAGTTTCCTGTATATTTCTAAATGTTGTGGTAAAAAACAAATTTCCATTGGTTTACCGTGGTGTGGACTCTTATTTACCACGATTTACGTCATCACATGACCAAAATAAGTTGCGGACTCACTCGGCGAAGCGCCTCGCGAGTCCACAACATTTTGACCATGTGATGACGTAAATCGTGGTAAATAAGAGTCCACACCACGGCAAACCAGTGGAAATTTATTAAATACACGAACATTTTGCCTGTCCAGTTTAGAAAAAGAAAACACCTTTCAGGTGCATTGCAGACTCTAATTTAATTTGACACAACGGAACAGAAACAAGAGCGACGAAAACCCCATGAACAAGAAGGAGAGAAAAATACGAAGGTCATGTTTGTTGGTAGTTTGGCGTGTTAGAAGTTTAGCTGCATGCAGACTTGCCCTCGCCATGAATCAAATACAAACTAGAGCGTTTGACACATTTACTAACTGAGTACAGTCAACTCTGGCCTTGCCGAACTCCTAGTGCCTCCCTCTCGTACTAAAAAAAAAAGAACGCGAAAAAAGTCCCGCCGAAGCAGAAAACTGACTGAAAACAACTGCGCTACACCGAAGGATAAATCTTGGTCCTGAGATGTATCATATGTTCAATTAACTTACAAATAGGCAACAAAACAAAACGGAGCACAGATGCGGGCCACCTTAGCACTCGAGTATAACAACAAATTCTCACTGCCAAGACAAGAGTTTACAAAGATCAAGACAAGTGCACTTTTTCAGACCAGTGAACTTGTACTATTGTGTAAATACACATATTCGTGTTATAAAAAAGACAGAACGCAAAAAAGAAACCCCACATTCAATACGATAATCGCAACTAAGAACAAAATGGCAAAACACCGTTAAGTTTTGAATCTATTCAAAAACCTAAACATAATGCTAAATGCCGCGGTGTGATGAGCTGTAAACAGCAAAGAAACAGCAAACAGAGGCGAGGAACTGATGGGGGCGTCGGATGGCGAGGAACTCCTGCCTTGCTCGCTTGTACGCTGCATGTCGTACGGCCATCAGTTGTCCTTTCGGGCACGCCGCCTCGTGACACGTTTGCTGGACAGAAAAAAAGAGAAGTTGATCTTCAGCTTATTTCTAACAACAACGGGTTCTAGCCTCAATTTGAGTTTATCTACAGCGTTTCAGAAAAACTCACAGAGCAACTTCAGGATTCACGGTTTGTGCACAGTCATGGTGTCAGAAAAATACGCCTCGTAAACTCTACTGTACATCCGTGTGATATGTTGCGCACATCCGCGATGCTATCACTAATATGATTTAGCATCGTAAAGTAGCTGTACCTGTCGTCATCATCTTCTTTGACCGGTTCGTCCTCGGCTTCCTGTAAGGGAAATTCGACAAATAGTAAGTTCTTTTCTCATGAGGCAGGTGTTCAGGTCAGATTTAACAAGTGCATGTTAAGAATGGGCGTTTCCGAGTAGAAATGATAGGTAGGCCCCGTCCACACTAATCCGGATAAATGTGAAAACGGAGGTTTCGTATAAAAATGCATCAAAAGTTTTCCGTCCACACTACCGTTTTCGAGTCGTTTTTTGCTGTCCACACTAAAACGCGTTTTCGAAAATATCTCTTTTCGGTCATCCAAAACGCGTCTTGGTGTGGACGGGAGGCCAAAGCGGATAAATGAATATCCGTTTTCAATTTTATCCGGATTAGTGTGGACGGGGCCAGCCCAGAAATTTGCTGGTTTTAGTGACTCAGCCGAGTCAGTGGAATCACGTAATAGTCAGTCCTAACTTTTTTATACCAAAATAATTGGCTATATCATACCATTTTGATTTCCTCTTCCTTCTCTTCAGCCTGATTGAAGTTAAGACAGAAAAATCTGAGTTAGTGAAATGAAGTGTGCTTTACAAAGACACCAGAGTAGTATTCTAAACCGACACAATTCGGGGCTGAAGACCAAACTTCTTCACAGAATGGGGTGAACATAGATTACCTCTCGTTCCTCTTCTTCACCATCGCCCTCTCCCTCCTCTTTTTTATCTTCAGCCTTCAAAAATAAAACCAACATAGATGCGTGAGATATGGTTGGACGCCGTACATTAAAATAACCAGGAAGAGCCAGCAAACCTCATCTTCCTCTTCTTCTTCCTTCACGTCGGCCGTAGGAGCATCGGTTTTCTTTTTCTTCGCATCAGCATCGCCCTGTAGGATTATAATATTACACTTCACCGTGTGGTCTTGTACGACTGGCACATAAACTGTTTTAAATCAGGCTACAAACCTTTCCTCCTCCAGGGAAACAACAAGCTGCAATTAGTACAAATGGCAGGATGACCACGATAACGAACAGCACCCACAGCCATGGCCTCTCATTAGTCGCCTCCATAAGATTACTCACTATACCCCCCTGGAAACAAAAAATGACTACATGTTAAACGACAACACATGCAGTAGAGCAAGTTGTGAGCTGTACCACCAAGCCACCCACCCACCCCCCCCCCCCCAAAAAAAAAAACAGAATTAATGTTCACAACGTACACAAACATGTACCCTAAATGTTCCAACTGTTTGATTAGTGTGCCATACCGTATAAAATTCTTGTGCTAGAGGCATTAACATCAAAAAACAACTTCCCTATTTCACCCAAATGTCCAGATGAAGCATCATACATGGCCTCAGAAGAGTGTTGAATTCATTTGCTATTTATCCCACTTTAGATGTTATTGCATAACTTGTGCATGAGACACCAACCTCACTACTGTCACCATAAGTCTCTTTTGCATTCTTCTTGACCCAACTAGACAAAGGAAACAAACACATTTTGTGTTTTTAAAGATCATTGGACAAAATAAGATTTTTTTCAACTCTTCACCTCTCAATCCTGTGATTCTCCCAACCAAACACAGAGAAAAAAATGTACATGCATGAGTGAGGAAAGGAAATTGATCATTCCATGAGTTTTCAGCCAAGCAAGGCATTGTTATTGAGAAAATAAAGCTAGAACATCACTACTATCACAGTGTTTATAAAATAACTCTGATACTACCTGCATTCTGATTGGCTAAAAAATTTTACAAATAGGTACAAAGACATGGTTTTGTGAAGCATGTTTAGTTATTTTATAAAATCAATATAACACACGTTTCCATGCCTTTGTACTCTTAGATAAACACTTGGGATGTTGAGACACTCAAAAAAGTTCAAAATCACTCACCGAAGCAACTCATGTTTTTGAACTTTTCTCATGTTCTCACAACATCTCACATGTTTATATAAGAGTACAAAGACATGGAAATGCTTGTAATATTGCTTAAATACTAGAGGGTGGGGGTGGGGGAGGTTGCCTTACCCCTGTTCTGCCCACTGGTCTGCAACAAACTTTTCATTGGTAATGAGGAAATTGTCAAACAAAATGTCCTCAGACATTGACCACAGTTCTAAACCAACAGCACTCTGAAATAACAAGAAAAAAAAAAAGAAAGAAAGGAGGGATGATCAATAAACAGTCCACTATAACTAATACAACCAATAGAGTTCACATAAACTCACTATGGGGGTCATCTTGAAGGGTTCCTTGTCTTCAAAGTAGTCAGGGTTTGGAATCTGTCTTGGCTTCCAAATTCCCTGACAAAAATAACAGAAACATGTTACATTATGACCCATCAAATATTTCCTCCCACGCGTGATTGGTAGAATCGTGACACATGACCGAATAACCTCCGCCTGGCAAACTAACACTGACTACTGAGGAGGACATCAATTTATTGCTCGAAAAAGCAGTTACAGAAAGCACTAAAAAGCTTCACAGTTTCCACACCATTATTTGCGCTGCGAGAGGAAATATTTGAAGGATAATAAAGACAATAAACTACTTTTGGCTTCGGAAATATGCACGAATAATATTGTCCTCGGACATTATCTGTTCCGAGAAGCGAACAGTGAACTTGGAGGAACAGATAATATCCTCGGACAATAATTGTAATTATCCGTGCATATTTCCTCGCCAAAAGTAGTTTATTGTTTATGTAGTTTGGAGCTCTCAGCTACTCTGCAAAAGCTCCTATAGGAATGTGTTACGAACACTCATTTTTCTTATTTTGGTATGGAAAGGGCACACAGAGAATGACAGCAAGGAGAAAACGGATGGAGCCAGGCTTTACACACTTTATTTCCCTCTCCCCAATCTCCACACTATCAATAAATATGGCAAAAAAAAAGGGAGAAAGAAAAGAAGCCTCTGTGAAGGTGAGAGGGCTAGAGGTTCCCGTTAAAAGCTAGTATCTGTACCAGACAACCAGTGCATGCCTACCTTGTAGTTAGGATTCTCAATAAGTGGAGCAGACCATTTGCCTTTGTAGTCTGGGTTCTCAACCATTGGAGGCTTCCACTCACCACAGCCTGCCGCTTCACACTTGGGATTGGCTATTAAAGTAGCAGAAGAACAGTACACTCTGTTAGTCAGAGCCGTTTAAAAAGACTTTAACTCCTAAGGCCCGTTTCAAACGTTGCGCTTCTGCCGTGCCGAACTCAATGCAAATTAGCTCAAACAACAGATTTTGCTCATTTGCATTGAGTTCAGCACGGCAGTGGCGCAACATTTGAAACTGGCCTAAGACCCTTTAACTCCTAAGATCAAAATGCAGATTCTCCTAACCATTTAAGAGGAAAACGTATGAGCAATGTAGTGAGAATTGATAGTTTAATCAGCTATCATCTGAGCAAGGCATCAAAAGCCAAGTTCTCCTTACTGTATGGTATATGTGTGCTGCCGAAACTGAAGGAAAAAATTGAGCTTGATCACTCTTGTGACTGAAAGGCATGCATACTGTAGGTAGTAACATATTACAAGGTTGTAACTTCAACAGAACCCACAAATTCCCTATTACCGGTATAAACTTTTGGTATTAAATATGGTTGATGACAACATTGATGGCTGTCTAAAATGCATGGAACTCACCAATCTGGGGTGCTTCCCATTCCCCATCCTCTTCATCGTCCCAGTCGTCTGGCTTCTCACTGTTTGGGTCAGGAACAAACTCTGGCTCATCATCTAACCAGTCATCTGGTTTCTAAAACAAATAGACAAGTCATACATTAAACTGCACACTTCTGCTTATGCACAATGGTTACGTAAACATGCAAATGAACAGTCAGGAACAATAACACTTCTCTCCTTTTCTTCAGAACATTATTTTCTCCTCTTCTTAATTCATGGTTCATACAGCCTTTTCAAATCAAAATTCAATTTTCATTTCTTCAAAAGCTCAAAATTAGCTTTTTGATGCATCATACGTATTTCAGGACTTTTCTACACAAAAGGTCAAATTCAAGGGCTTTTTGAAATTGCACAAGCCCTACTATCATATACAATTTAGCTCCTCACTTCTGTAGCCTGTATAAAAGCCATGCTCTACCTTGGCACTTGCATCAGGGATTTTAGCAGGGGCATCTTCATCCCAATCATCTGGTTTCTCTGCATCTGGATCAGGAATCTTTTCCCTCTCATCCCAGTCCTCAGGCCTCTTATCATCTGGATCTTCAATTTCCTTAGGTGGGTTGACAGCTGGAGTGAAGTCCTCTAACAAGTTGCCACTGCTTACACTTTCCTGATCCACAAAGATCTCATAAGAGTTATCCGGCCGCACAACTAAGGTGAAAAGGTGGGTCTTCTTGCCATCAAACACGCTCTGGAAGTCTCCTGTGGGTCTTTTGGCATGCTTTTCCTCGAATGAGCCATCTTTTGGATTTTTGTGGCGGAAGATGAAATGCAACTGAAACAAGATTGGAAATCATGAGGGATGAACCATAATTAGCGTCAAATGAAACTGTGCAATTGAGATATAACAAGTTAGCTATCTTTCAAATTTCAAGCATCATGATAATCTATGCCAATGTTAAGTGAATGTGTGATGGTAACAGACCTTTTTATCTTCTCCACACTTGTCTGGTCCAAACATAATAGTGTAGGGGGTCTGGTCTTGGAAGAGATTCTGCAAAAAAGTACAAGTTTAGTGTACTAGATACAATATGGGATTGATACAGTATATTCAATGCAGTGTTGTATCCAGAGCGCGTCATTGCGTCCTGGGACGCACAAATCTCAATTTGGACGCAAAAAATTCCAGCAAGTGCGTCCGCTTGGACGCACTCGAAAAATTAATTGACAAGCAACTCTTTTCGGAATGCGACCCGCTAAGAGGAAGGCCGACACTGATCCTTCACCACTGATAGCGCGTCGGTAAAGCCCGATTTACGTGTTGCAACTTTCGCTTACGACACGAATAAAAAATCACTCCGTGATTTGGTTTTCTGTCACATACAACACAAAAAAAGTAGTACAATTTCTAAGGGTTAAATCCTGGAATGCGAGTGTGACTGAACAAATATTCGATCAAATGTTACTGTAAATCACTGGCTGTTCGAGCGGCTCAGTTTATCGCGACGTGCACACCTTTTATCGATCACGACGACACCGCTTTCACCGCAAATCTGTCTGCATACAAATCTTAAAACATTGACCTGTAGTCTTGCACATCGACTGAAAATCAAGCTGTCAATTTTTCGCGTAGCGTGGTGAAATTTGATAACCCAAAGAATTGAGTTCAGATTTGCATAAATATGTTTTGTGCGTAATTGGCGGACGTCAATAAAATACTTTTAGCCGAAAACCTCCTCGAAAGAGAACAAAATGTGGCAGGAACATAAAAAATGTCCTATCGGCTTGTTATTTGTTTGGTACAAAAATAAGCAATGTGAATAATGACGCGCCACGAATATTAATATTAAAAATGAATATTAATTAGTTGGACCCCACAAAATCCTACTTGGACCCCTAAATTTTGGAAGAAGGGGTCCGAAGGACCCCCAGTTTTGAAATCCTGGATACAACACTGCAATGCAGCACTGTAACACACACACACACACACACACACACACACACACACACACAAAAAAAAATTACAGTAGAAAATTGAACTATCCTATATATTATGTTGCTTTCTCCCTCTAACTCTTTATGCCTCCTCATTGAAGTCATGAAGCTTAGACTGTCACAAAAAATTACGGTACTTACAAGGTCAAGGTCATCTCTGGAAGACAAAAGCTTCACATATGCACCCCCACAGTCTAGAGACTTCTGAAATTTCACTTCATATCTGAAAATGATTCAAGTGAATTACTAAGTCACTCTACATGAAACTCTAGGAGGAGGAAACACAAAAAAGTACAATATCAAACAGTGCCCACCTTGGCATAACCCCTCCCTCCATCCCCAGCTGTCAACAACCAAAAGATTGTCATAAAATCTTCATTTCTACTGATTATGTTATTGCCTATTTATAAAGTTAATAGCACTACAGTTGAAGTTCCTGTGAGCAGACACCCTTGGGAAGAAGAAAAATTGTCCATAACTAGGACTGTCTGCTTCAAACGAGAATGTGCAAGTACAGACTTTGACTGAGCTAAGGGTTTTAAAGAAGTGTCCATAACTAAAGCTGTCCACTTACAAGAGTGTCTGCCCAGACAGATTCAACTGTATTACCATTTTATTGTCAATGTATAATGCCCACCCTACTCAGCAACAGTTCTATTCTAATAAAGTTCCAGTTCTGCTGTTGGTAACAGTGAAATCACACTTACTGAATGATCAGTGGTTTGTCTGTGAAGCTGAACTCCTTGTGCAGCTTAGAAGAGATAGCATGGTGCCTTGCTTTGGACTGCAATCATAAAACATACTGTCTTTATTATGTATGGTCACGGAGAGTTTTGTGTTCAGGTTATCATGTGTGTGTGTGTGCAACAATGTATCCTACAGCAAGAATTGTAAGGACTGTGGTACTCACCTTAAGAACAAGACCAAGATCCCCCATGAAAAGTCTGCTTACAGGCTCCTCTAATGACCACTTGCCTGTCAGGGACAATGATAAATAAATAAATAAATAAATAAATGCAGTTAAAAAAATCATTTATTAGTGCACTTCTAATTTGCAAGTTCTACTTATACTGTCACATACAGTGTGGTAATTAGTATAGGTAATCGCATGATTTTTGAGTGCAATTTGGCATAAATTAGCATGAGTAAATTTTTCAAAGACCACAAAATTGCACGAGTGCTGCGCGAGTGCAATTTGTGGTCTTTGAAAAATTTACGAGTGCTTATTTATTCCAAAATTGCACAAGAAATCATGTGATTACTTGTTAATAACATGCATACAATAATTTATGTCGCACAATTTTTTCAATTTTGTTACAATTCACAAGTGTCTCAAGAACTTTGTTTTCTCGCAAACAGAATCGGAATCGTCCCAAGGAAAGAAAACATGCCCCTTTGCTTTGTTTGGCTTCGCAAATACGTGCACCAGCTGTTGGCAATTTTTAATTTCAAATTAATGGGTACATACCATCATACTTGGATATTTCAGTGTCCACATTATCTTTTTTAGCTTGGGATTGTATCCACCTTACCAGACAAAGGGAATAAATTAAAGAGTATTAAAATAGAATACAAAGAATGATAAGTCAGTTGTCTTAGTGCACTTCTGGGTAGCTATGTGTAACTAAACGACTTATATCTGAACAGACCTTTAAACCTTTCACTCCCATTTCATAGCTTCCACAGATGAAATCTGATCAAATATTTAGCTAATTCTCACTACATATATTATATTCCTCATACTTTTTCCTCTTGAATGTAGTTGGGAGATCTGCATTATGTACTTGAATGTGTTTAGTTGCTAAGTTTGGGTGTATAAATTTTTCATCTGCAAGTGTGATTTGTGTCCACACTCATAAACAGGGACCACACCCAATTTACACCGAACACTATCATTTAATTACTCCACATGAGGATCCTGGCTCAAGTCTTAGGTGATACCTATTCTAAGACCCTTCCAAGTGAAATAAAATAACATTATTGTTTGTGGCCACATAAACACGCAGAAGCCTTTGTGACAACATTTCAACAAAGGAGGTTCACCCTAAAAGGATTGGTCCTCTATTTTATATGCAATCTATCTATCTATTAAAAACCTTTGAACACTGTTGAGTTCAGGGAATTTAAATATATGTGAAAGATGCAGTGAAAATATTTCACTACTTTTATTTTAAGGTTTGTCGAAACTCTACAACACCTGTGAAATCCTCTAAACTCCATACACACATCCTAAATCTGGATACAGAAGAGCTTCGTTTCCTGCATATTTTCAATACAGCTGCGGCAGATGGTATATGCATGTACGATTCTTAAAACAGCTGTACTCTGTACATTGTCAACCGTTGGACATTCTATTATGATTTTCCGCGGTGTGTTTATGAACACGATATTAAACGAAGACCTCTAGACTTCGCATCATAAAAAAATCAGCTGATAATGCAGTATCTACTGTAAACAGTCAACTACATGCACGTGGCTATACAAAAGAATGACGGCAGAAATCACGTGAAAATATGACCTTCAGCAGTGCTGCAGGACTATCGATAACTCAGAATTGACTCCCTCTATTAACTCCCTTACCTGCTTTTAAATTCAGCTTCATTTGCAAACGGTTCAGAGAAGTAAACGTGTTCTTCGTGTTCGAAGGCAACTACCGGCAGTTCGTGCTTTTCTGGTTCACTCGTCTTCTTACTCCCTTTTGCCTGCAAACAAAGAGCAGGAAACACGTTTGGAAACAATACGACCAACTGAAGACGGTCACTTTTCCACGCTTTCCTTAACCTTTTCATCTGTCTCTGTGTCTGCTTCCACGTCCACCTCATCTCCTTCGTCGTCGTCGTGTGAATAGCAGCCTCCAGTAAGGAAACCAAACACGAGGAACCACAACAAAAACCGGTGCAGCTTCATTGCAGACGTAAGTTTGAGCTTCTCTGACAGACTCAACCCGGTGTTAAACTTTCGCTAAGTAAAGGAAAACAGTCGTGAATCGTCGACTCGTGGACGACAGTGAATGGTCAGAACAACGGACACATGGTCGCTTGGACGCGAGGGGTCTCGGGTGATCGGAACATAAACCAATCACAGCGCTCGTACTATCGTATAGCACAAGTTGCCACATATTTCCGGTTTGTGCACAATGTACCCGGAATGTGCTCTCATAAAACAGGTTGATAGCAACAAATCACTCTAGATCTTGTGCTGACTAGCTAGAAACCATGCCAAAGAAGAATTATTATACACAGCACACAATACCCGAGTCCAAAGGTCACTAGAAGCCATTGTGGTATAGTGGTGACAACAGAACTTGATATTCAATAACAAAATTCT
Organism: Plumapathes pennacea; assembly: GCA_964036295.1. NCBI lineage: Eukaryota > Metazoa > Cnidaria > Anthozoa > Antipatharia > Myriopathidae > Plumapathes > Plumapathes pennacea. The sequence continues at coordinate 33,509,462 of OZ038462.1, forward strand.
GCTTTTAAATAAACTAAAATGAAAAGAATCAAACAAACAAAACTGTGAACAGATCTTGAGGCTTTATGCCAGGAACCAACTTGCAGCTCAGCCACCTACCCCTCCCACAATACACATACTGTACATTCAAGGAGGGGAGGGGCATTCTGCTGCCCTGTCCCTATCCAATTCCCTCAGTCTCAGGCCTCCGACCGAGAGTGAGAGAACTTCTGGGTACCAGGGTAACATTCTTTTGAATAATGTAGAGTTTTCAAGGTTCTCTGTGTTAAAATAGGGTATAAAATTTACACTTTAGCAACTATCTTATGAACATACTTATAGCCTGAATGTCCAACTTTATTTGCATTGAATATCAATAATACAGTACTAGAAATATGATAATCGCAGATATCCCCTCACCCTTTTGGGGGGCTTCGGGATTCTTGTATATTTTATGCTGGGAGATTTAAAATCATTTAAAATCATTTTTACAAACCATGGTTGTATGAACCGAAACATATATACAGTAGCAATATTCTAATTGAACCATCATAACATAAAAGCTGCTGAGCAAAACACTGAACAGAAAACTGTTGTTGTGTGTACAGTTCACCTGCTGTGTTTGTCAGCTATTGTACATTGTGTTCAGGACAAAAAAAAAATACATTGGTAACATCCCCATGGGTTATTTCAGAATGAACCAGAACCCAATATTTTCCCAAATAAACTTTGCACATGTCATGTAGCAACCACTATTTTGTAAATAATGATAATTGAAACATGCACCAATGAAATGCAAGCTTTTCACATGAACTGTCAAATTATGTTTACTTTCACACTGCAGGGAAGTTTGGACATAAAAAATATGTCCATATCATCATAAAGTTGCAGAATAATAAATGCTCATAGTTTATTGAAAGCCAAACTACAAAATAGCAAACCAGAAGCCACAGATGCTCTACCAAGCAGATTATTCTACCATTTAAACTTGACTCACTCTCTCATAGTTACCATAAGCCAAATTATTGTTTTGGAAGATACTAAGAAAAATGGCATTAGTGAAGTGGAAACTAGACCAAGTTTCCTGAAAACTTCAGGGATGAGGACTTGGTACTATTAAGGATCGAGTTCTCCCTAATTAACAAATTAAAGTCATTTTGATCTTTGCATTTTGTCAATATCAACACTGTAGTCTAATCTCTGGTGATCAGACTGAAAAAGATATATGACTTGTATATAAAGTTGATCATTTCCAGAAACTTATTGAAGTTTTTGTTAATGTACAATGTTCACTGATGCAGCCCTTGTGATTGGAGTAACAGTACCATTGATGGCAGGTGTTGTGACAAACTGAACAAAGCAAGATTCTGGATACACACAAGGGGCAAATTCCAACTCAAGTAGAACCAGCTTACTGGCTGCATCTGGTGACAACACACTTGCAGGAACATACAAATTCTGTTGAGGACCTGCAGTCGGCCAGTAACGCCCAATGTTGACTCCATTCACAAAAGCTTGGCCTTTAGTCCAACCCTTCAACTGTAAGTAGGTGTCATAGGAACTCCCATATGAGCTAGCAGGGATCTCACCTTCAAAGAATGTTGGGGCAAAACTATTACGCACAACATCAACTCCTCTTCGGATTGCTCCATTGATACTTGGAGACCATGCGATGCTGTCCAGGTTGGTCAGATTGATTGTATACATCTCCCAGTTGTAGAGCAAGGTGCCGCTCAGTGTAACGTTACCAATGATTCCTTTTGGGTCCTGCAGATTCCGGGCACACACCCTTCCCATATTTTCCACTAGAATGTCTAGTTGAAGGAATTCTCCAATAACAAGCTTCATATTTGATTCTTCTTGAGTTCGGTTTAAGATTCCCTGCTGGACCTTGCCTACGTAAACTGTGGCTCTGTCTCTCACAAGATCAGGGACATCCAACTGCACAACAGTCTGCATGAAGGCTTCTGGGATTTGAGTACGATATAAAACAAATCCATAATTCTGCCCAAGCTGTTCCATAGTAATTGGGAATGGTGCCTTTGTGGATCCATGTGGTGCAAGGGTCGGGATAGCATCAAGAAGGCTCGACAATTCCCTCATCTGTACTTGGCCATACGCAAACTTCGGTGTGGCAGGCGGGATTGGTGTGGGCGGAAATTTCAAGTAGTTTGCAATCACTTCCCTGACGAGAAAGTATTTTTCTGTTGGGTCTCCTGCCTCTGAAAGGGGAGCATCGTAGTCATAGCTGGTTGGAACAGGCACATAGCCAGAGTTTTCGATACTTGCCCCATTCATGAAGCCAAAGTTAGTTCCACCTTCAAACATGTACAAATTCACAGACGCATTCATGGACAAGATTTTGTCAAGCGCCTTAGCAACCAAGTCAGGTTCCCTTGTTTGGTGTGGTTCACCCCAGTGATCCAACCAACCGGTGTAAAACTCTGAGTTCACTAGGGGTCCCTTGGGTTCAAATTTGCGCATAACAGCAAAAGCTGCGCCTGGATCATCGGTGATACCAAAGTCGACTGTTGCATAGAGTGATGGAATACTGCCACATTTCACCAAGGATTCTTGATCGCCATCTACCGTGAAGAGAACAACGTCGTTGCCAAGATACTGGCGGAACAACTGCTGCAAGTAAGTCATGTAATCATGATCACAAGCTGGCCAAGACCCATATTCATTTTCGACTTGGAGGGAGATGATAGGACCCCCATTAGCATACAACAATGACTTCAGTTTGGGGAGAAGAACTGACATCCACGATTTGACGGCCGAGATGTACTGCTGATCCTGAGAAGACCTCAGGATAATAGAGGTATTCTTCAACAGCCAGCCGGGAAACCCACCGAAGTCCCATTCCGCATCAATGTAAGGACCGGCTCGAACTATAACCAGCAAGTCCAGGCTGTTGGCTAACTCGATAAAGCTGACCAAATCTGCGTCTCCCTGGAAGTTAAACTGTCCCTCCACGGGTTCGTGCACATTCCAAGCGACGTAGGTCTGAACTGTGTTCAAACCAGCAGCTTTCAACTTCATCAAGCGGTCCCTCCAGTAGTAACGCGGAACTCGAAAATAGTGCATCCCGCCTGAAACATAGCGGAATGGTTCTCCATCTTTTAAAAAACAATTATGGTCATAGTCGATGGTGAATGATTTGGAGTCACACGCCTGGAAATAGCAGAAAGGCAGGAGAAAACAAAGAAACGCCAATAACGCCACCATTTTGTGTCGGCCTTGCTGTCAGGAACGCTGTCATGTGAGAAACACAAGGTTGGCCTCGTTTTCATAATCGAACGTGCCCTTTTCTCCTCCTCCCCCTCCGCCGAGGTTTTGCCTGGGTCTCCGAGGATGCCCGCACCAGGCTACATGATGCCGGATATATTTAATGCGCCAGTTTTGCTTATTTTTTTCCTCTTGGTTGCCTTTTAGTTTATATCGTTTCCGCTTCAAATTCCTTTTCGTGTATGAGAGCCCCGGAAAACTCCTCAGGATTATAAAAACCTCATTTGTGCATGGCTGAAAATCATTTACTGGAAACTTCTTTGTCTATTTGTACACATAAAATAAGTTGTTGTGAGTGGGTCACTATGGCACTTCCTAGTTTCAGTGAATGTCGTGAATGGCAGAACGGAAGTGACGCAAATCTGCGCCCGCGATCTTTGCTGTTCATGTGTTTGGTCTGGACGGGAACAGGACGCGACGAAGGCGAAGCAAAAACTATCTCTTCTCTGGGAACTGCGTGCTTGAGGGCAACACTCCTTCCCCAGGAGTATAGCGAACTTTCTACTCCACAGCTCAGGGACTACAAACAGTTTCAAAGAAGAAATGCCACGCGACCGATCGAGATTGATCGTCTTGAGTTCTCTGTGTCGTTAGAGGCGAATGAAACTGTTAAAAAAGCTCGAAGGTAAGATAGTAGCTGTTTCAAGGCGTATATGCGTCAGTACCACAAGCTAGTAATCGGGAATGCGTGCTACAGTGATCAAGTCGGTGAGCGCGCTACGCAATCCCTCAAAACGAGATCACCGAAGTTTCGCCTCGCTTAGGGAGGTTAGGTTTAGGTTTAGAATTAGGATTACGTTAGGGTTAGAGTTAGGATTAGGGTTAGGTTATGGTCATGGTTAGGTTATCTAACCGCCATGAGCACAGCGAAACCTCTGTGATCTCGTTTTGAGGGATTGCGAAGCGTGCGCGATCAAGTCTCCCTCCAGTCCACGCTAATCTCAACCGCGTTCGATCTCACAGCTCAGTTGTCCAGAGAATAAATATAATCCAAGACGATTGCTGTATTGACGACTCAGTGACTGCACTTTGAATAAGGTTGTCAGCAATTTAGTTTCGAGCGCCAGCAGCTAAAACCTCATTTATGACAACAGAAACAATGCGCAGTTATTTTAAGTATTCGAGCCGATGAAAGTCCGGTGGGTGTCGACACATCTACCGCCGTCACGCCGTCACGGCGGCTGCAAGCAGATATCTCGTGTTGTTCATATACCACAAGAGGAGACCCAAGCGATGGTTATAAATATATTCAGTTAAAACAAGTTATTTCTTTCACTCATGTACTTAATAGACTAATTAAAAACAAAAGCGCTTGAGTGTTATGTGAAAATGATTACACAAACAAAGCAAAGAAGCAAAATGAAGGGCTACAGAACAGTGCGTGCCCCTTCAAGCTCATTTGTCACTTTGCTACTACCATGTAAGTATAAATGCCTAAGTAGTACATCAAGATTCCTAAAATGCTCTTGGATAAGACACCGATAGTAGAAATGTGCGTTCGATTTACTGTATTCCCAATAGGAATAGCTAAAATGATGCAAAGTTTTGCTTGTTTGGGGGGAAATTGTTTTGGGGATTGCTTTCAAAACCTTTACGCTGGCATTTTGAACAGCTCCCGAAACATCTCGACATAATTCAGCTCCAAAGAAAAATATTTTATCAATCAGTATCGCCATTCCCATTTCGGAATAGACCCAATCGAACGCGCCCTTAGTTTTCACTCATTGATTACTCGAAACCAGCGCCTGAGCTTAAAGTGCCTATAAGCCTTCAGACGTTACGTTGTTATATGAAAGTAGGAAGTAATCTAAACAACTTATGGCCAAAGAAACTCCGCTCCGAAGCGTTTTTATATATTTTTCCGCCCGGCAAACATGCGATTTTGACCGCCATTTTGAATCTGACCGCGCAAAGTTTTTCGATCGAGAGCCTGGGTTATGACGTCAGAGGAGGGATTCGTTTCTTGTCAAACAAAACTTTCACACAGATTTTGCAGTTGGCGAGGTGAGAATTATGCTCATAGATGTGTTGTCGAGAAAAACGTAACCAAGGGAAAAAAACAACTAAGGTAAAGAGACGCCAAAACGATGCCAGTGCCTTCTCTGACGTCACAGACCCAGTCTCCCATGTCGCTCGGTCAAGATTTCGGAATTCTGAGTTCAACCGCGTGAAAAAAGTATAAGAACGCTTCGGAACGGAGTTTCTTTGAACATAAGTTGCTTAGATCATTTCCTACTTTCATATAAAAACGTAACGTCTGAAGGCTTATAGGCACTTTAAGCTAGCTTAGTAAACTGTATACAGCGAATTTTCAGTGGGAAAAAAGGACTAAAGGACCATAGAGCCGTTTTTGCACAACTGTCGATAGTATGATTACTTTGGTTTTGCGTTCACTATGACTGTAGCCAAAATAACTTCTTACAGATATGTGTTGGCCTCTTTTGTTTCATCCTGCTCTCGGTTCTTAGTGTTGTTTTCTTCTCGAAGTTGGTTTTATCATTGCCTGAAAACGTCATCGAAGTGTTTTTCTTCGTAAATGATTATTTCCTCTAAAATAAGACAAAAACGCCCATACCACACCTACGCACCGCAAAGCGCGGGAAACGGGGAAAAAGGGCACGTATTTTCTCTCCAATTGCCCTCGTTTGTTAAGTTTAAATGATACAGCTTTCTATTTTGTAGCCCCCGAATATCCGGTGCTTTGTTGTAACGCCAAACTGAGTGTGACGTCTTTCCGCATGCTTACGCAGAGGATCAAAATAGAATACAAGTTGAATAAAACATAAACTGTTATCAACTATAAGTAAAGTGCAACATATCCTGTCTTATTTCAGTTATCTTGAGGCAGCGGCTACGATGGATTCAAGAGAGTTGGATCTACTTGAGCGCCATTTGAAGCGCCTGGAGCAGTGCCTAGAGCCCTACAAGCTCCTCCGCTACCTCAATCAAGCTGGGGTCCTCGACGAAGACGATGTGGAAAATGTTAAACTTCCCAATGGCGAGAGGTCTACCAGGGAAACGCAAGTGCAAGTGCTGTTGGGTATTTTGAAGAGAAGAGAGTGTGGACTGAAGCATTTCATCAAGGCGCTGCTGAGGTCCAAAACTCAAGACTACTTAGCGCGAGAACTGTTGGAGGACGAACATTTCACTGAGATAGGTAATAGGTTCAATCTTTATGACATGTAGCATAAGTAGTGGAATATTTCAATGTTTTGTTACAGTCCTGGCTAAAAATTTATCCGCCATGTCCTAATAATGACCTGCGTCGTTCCATACAACGGAATGGTTTTCTTTCATTTACATAGTTGCAAAGTTCTTTGTGACTGCACTGACAAAGGGTCGGCGACAGCAGACGGTTCAAACTCCAAGACGTGTTGAATATTCTGTTCATATAAAAACTTTTCTCACATCATTCCTGAGCAGATTTGAAACCCCTGTGGCGAAGAAGAAAGAAAACGACTCTGTATAAAGAGTTTTTGATCACGCCGTGAAAAAAGAAATGAAATATTAATCAAATTTGCATCCTGTAACTATTGGATCACGGTTGAAAGTTTCACGTTTGTATTTACGATTTGCTTGATGTTTTGACATTACTGGCTGTGGTCACACTAGAAAGCTAAATCATGATTTCGCACCCTAAATCTTGATTAAGGAAACCGCAAGATAAATCGTGATTAAGAAGAGGCGGCATTCGTGCTCTCTTGAATGTATCAAAGATGACAGCTAACTTCATAATCCGATTAGATAAAATAAATAGATCACGTTCTGAAAGGGCAGCATCTGAACTTTGGAGTTGTAAAAACTTTGGCCTTTGCAAACGTTATCATCGGTCTCTTTGCCTTGTTTTGCTAAGAAAATTAATATGGAAAGCCCGATCCAGACGACTGAAAAGAATCAGGATGCTCATGCTCCAGAGGGAACGGAGGAGAAGGCTGGTTGTTGGCTTGCACATCATAGTGCTTTCCGAATCTGCTGGAACGTTAAAGTTAAACGGAGGTCGATCGGACATCTTAAGAGAAGTTGCGAAAAAAGTGCGGGAACTGATAAAAGTGAGTTGTGGTGCATGATTACGATCAATACGGGCTGACGTCGGCAATTCGATGAAGCGTGCGATTGGTTCATGGAACAAGAGTTAGATAAATCACCTTTTAAGTCGTACTTTTGAGATGATTTAGAACGAGAGTTATTTCTTTCAACTAAGCCGCTTTCGATATCACTTTACAACATTAATCCGTGCGGTTTCCACTGGGCAGTTTTTACGGTCACACACAGATTTTGGCTAAATCGCGATTAAGCACTGCTAAATCGTTATTTAACTTTCTAGTGCACCACAGCCACTGCAACTAAACGCTATTTTTTTTTTAGAAAAGAGTCTCTTTGGGTGGATCATGAAATTTGAATTCCTTTTGAAAAGTATGAGGCGAGCGCGACACCACTGGAGAGAAGGAAATTATAGTTGTAGTCAAATGACGCAAAAGTAACCTTCCCCCAAGATGAAAAAAAAACATGTTTTTCTTGTTCCTTTGTCTCACATGTTTGTCTGCGGTCATCTTTCTTTGCCATTCCGTTAGCAATGCCATATGGTTCGTTTTGAATCGGCTTTGTCTCTAGTTTATTTCACTTTCGTCTATTAAAAGGATCCATAAACGTTTCCGCTGTAAAGGCCGCCCTGTTACCCACTTGACCTTTCACTAACTTTCTTCCCCTTTTCAGTTCACTCGACGCATTTGTGTTGGTCGTAAAGTTACTGTTTGTGATTGATCAGTGTAAGATAGTCCTTCACTGCATGTGGGTGTTCACAGCATTCTTCTAGTTTTCGACTTGATGACCTACAAGGTTTCGTTCATTTGATTTTCAGAAGTTACAGCCTTCAAAAATGAAACGGAACATGAACTGGATGAATCTCAGACTATCAAACTAAAGCTTCTTGAACAGCTCAAGAAACATGAGAATGCCACAAGCTCACGAAGCTCAATGGTTCTCAGCGATTCAGGATGTGATCCAGACGAAAAGGTCGACCACGACGACAGCGAAATTGTGGATTTCTTAATGCGAGAACTTGAGCGTGAAAGAAAACTGCGACAAGACGTTGAAAGTGTGCATCGCTCACAGAAAATGATGCTGACTAGTCTCATGAAGAAGCAAGGCAGTTCTTCATCAGGGCTGCGGAAGGACTTGCTGTTATTTAGGAGTGTCGAATTCTTAAATACTTTGAGTGAAGGGAAGGATGGAACCAGGCCGGGACTGATGACCAGAAGTGCTTCCTTAAACTTTCTGAACAATGATAAGTTACTTAAAACCAGTGCGGATCAACAGTTTGAGCTCGTAAAGTGGGCCAGCGGCGGTGACGAAATTGACGCGGACAAATCAGAAGATGATATTTATTCCGAAGGTAGCAGTCAAGAGTCTGAGAGAGCGCGAATGAAGGAACTGGCTGATAAAGTGGCGAACTTGGAGCAAGAACTCGTAAGAGAGAAAAATTTACGCAACAGATCTGAGAAAGAGGTGGAACTACTGTCTCTGGAGAAAGAAGAGTTGTATGAAGAACTTGATGAAACACGCTACCAGCTCCATATGAGTCAGCAGGACTTGAGATTTGATGAAAACGAACTACGCATTGACGAGGAAGAGTCGGAGTTGGAGTACGAAAGCAGCAACACCGAGTCTGACGCCGATATTCATCACGGAGCAACGAACGATAGACAGGAAATCTCAAACAATTCCTGGCAATTTCCGAACAGCGAAGACCGACCATCGTCCGACGGCTCTTTGGAGTCTCCGATGGGTTACCGAGCTTTCTCTGCGAGCAAGGAATATTACAGTTTAAGCGATATCCGGCTGTCAACTGACCGGTTGAGCGAGCAGGTGCGTGGAATGCATGCAGTAACTGGCAGCTGGGTAAAGCTCAACGTTCAACATTACGAGTTGGATGATTATGATACGGAGCTGGAGGTAGAACAGGAGAAGACTCCGTTGACTTTTCTCGAAACCCTTCGTAAACTGCGCATGCGCACGAAGACCCTGTACGAAGACGCAGTAAGCGAGGGAAAAGACTTGCAGTTGCTCAGAGACAGAGTCAGCGGAGGTCATAGTTCTCCCAAGAAGAGCATATTACCGAACCGACGGCGAAACAGCGTGTTTTTCTGATAGTACAAGGACATATACCAATTACTTTAAAACCAAATTTTAGTCAATACCGCTCAGCCACTCATTATCAACAAACTTTGTGAGTCATTTGGTAAAGTTCAGTGGATAGCTGGCATTTTTAAAAGTTACTGATAAATGTCGAGTAACAAGTACTGTGGATGGCAGTTCTATAATGGCTTATCCGGCATATTTGCTTTTATTTTTAGGCAGTAGCGTAAAGCATCATTAAACCTGATTTAGTTCAACATTAAGAAACGGAAAACTACCGCAAGATTTGTCCATGAAAGTCATGACATGAATTAGCGATTGTGAAAATCTACAGATATTGTGTCCATTAGACCGAAAAAAACTAATACTTTTAATATTTCTCAAGAGATTGCTGAAAACTCTCCTTCCGCACCCTGGTTATCCCTGTGGGCTCTTCAATGCTTTCTGCCAATGCTGTCTGGCTCTTATCATTTGTGTCGCATAACAAAATACTTGTCTTCAGTTCATGATTTATTTCCATTTTCTCATAAGAACCCAGTGACAGAGATTCCCTCATAATAAAACGTATCCCAACCTCTCTCTGGCCGTTGCTAATGTGATTAGCTACAAAGCTCCCTGCTCTCAGAGCTCCAGCAACCTTGTGGAAATATTTTTGATTGGGAAGATGCAAGATCCGGCCTTGTAGTTCATGTTTCCCCATGCTTAGGGGCCACAAGTTATTAGTGTTTTACACTTTATTACTTGCCCTCGTGAAATAAAAGCTTCGTTATATATTATTGTATTATTAAATCTCAAAGCTAATAATCTGACTAACAATAAGCACCTGCTCCCCCACCCTCCCCTCCCCCTTTCCAGTTGAGGACAACAGTTGGCAGTCTTTCAAAAAGAGTGGAACTAGCTGTAAAGTCTGTACCCCGTCCATGGAAGTTTTACAAAGCGCGCAGCACTCGACACGGCTTTGGTCAGTATTCATGGGCTTGTGCAATACTCCATTTTGTTCCCAATAAAAAATAGAACGTACATTTTCACAACACTTATTAAAATGTAGCATTGCTGGTTCAGGCCTTGCCTGAGTCTCCTTTAACCAAGCAGGCCCAAAGTGTCATTTGAATTTGCGTACGCAGTTCCAAGCGTGGCTTCGTATTGAAACTGTAGAATGATTTGCGTTATTGAAGAATACGTTCCAAAGAGGAAGCCAAGGAACCCGAACATGAAGATGGCGGCATCTTTGAACAGCGTCAGAGGGGACATACGTGGTGCTCCTTCCTCTGCAGATTGATACAGCATCATATGAAACATTGTGGGGAACAAGACGGCGAGCGCCGTACTTGCGAACGAACCAACTAACGACACAAAGTTGGCGAGCTGTGGAACGACGATGGCCAAGATACCTGGAAAGAAACACGAAAAGAAACATGAGGCTCGGATGGTATTTCGAAGTTCAGTTGGGGATCCACCCAAGCACGCATTCGAATCGAACTTTCCTAAATAATGTCCGCGTGACTACAGCGGTACGTATGCCATACTTACACGTGCTCCGCGTATTAATAGGGAGCTTAAGCAAACTTGGACGCCGACAGCAAAGCGAGGAATTAGAAAAAAGGTGTCTCCGTATTCCTTATGTTTTTGTAACTTTGCGTATTTTTAATTTGCTCAAATTTTGTTCCGTTTTTGCCGAAGTTCTATTGCTTTCATCGTCTCCTACTAAGAAGAACGACTGTCATAATTTCTCAAAATGTCGTCAACGTCCTGACAACAGCATAAAAAAGAAGCATTTGAAGTCGCACGCGAGAGCACGACAACTCGAGATCATGTCAATTTCACATAATCACGTGCGCCTTTTGTCTTCTGTAATGAGTTTTACTGTTTCACCGACGTTGCCGTCGTCCTCTCCCGTCCTGGTGCTTAAGCTCTCGAATGTTAAGTATGCCATACTTAATGTACACGCGACTATAGCGGTACGTATAATACCATATGTATACGTGAATACAGCGGCACATACCATACTTACATGTACACGTGACTATAGGCACGCATACCAAATTTAATGTACATGTAACTATATAGCGGCAGGTATGCCATACTTCATGTACACGTGACTATAGCGGCACGTATACCAAATTTAATGTACATGTAACTATATAGCGGCACGTATGCCATACTTCATGTACACGTGACTATAGCGGCACGTATGCCATACTTAATGTACACGTGACTATAGCGGCACTTATGCCATACTTAATATACACGTGACTGAGTATAGTGGCACGTATGCCATACTTACATGTACACGAGACTAGAGCAGCACGTATGCCGTACTCGGTCACGTTTTGGAACTTCTCAGGAACATGTTTCAGAATCGGCGGTGGGATGATTTGCATGGGTACGTAGAATTGGACGTTGTAAGTCAAAAATATATCCACAGCGAATATCATTTTCACTGCCGTGTAGATCCTAACAAATAAAGCAGACAAGGCGTCAGAAATACAGCCGGAATCACCTCCAAAACATCAAGTCTCCCAAGTTACTTACGGTTCGTTCGGCAAGTTGAGCGTGATGCTTCCCTCGCAGTCCTCCCCGCAAAATAGATAGCCTACGATCCCCATTAGTGCATAAAAAGCAGATATTATTCCCAATCCCACATTGATGATCATGGAAAAGTCCTCGGGTTGCGCCATTTTGTTTTCTAAGGGAAGAACCTGAGAATACAAATGCAAGATTCATAGTTGGGGTATCTCATGTATTGCCGGGGGAATACAGGAAATTTGTCACGTGATTCTCGTGTGTGATGTAGTATGATATGATATAAGTCGTGTACAAGACCGAATACGCCACTGAAATCTTCACTCTCAGATTCTAAGTTCCTCTTTTTTCTGTTCTCTCTCAAGACGGCGGATACTTCTACAACGGACAGGGTTTATTGGTCCCGGCCGGCCGAGTTCCACTTATAGTGAACTCTGTCTAAGACGGACACCCTCGGATCTTGGTCTAGGCCAGTCCAGCTTATAGAGGTGTCCTCCTCACTGAGAGTTTAGATACAGACAAATAGGTGGTATTTGGCTGGCTGGGACCAACAAACGCTGTCCGACTTACAGAGGTGTCCGTCCCACAGTGGTGTCCGTCTTGAGATAATTGACTGTATTTGTCTATATCTATAAACTCTCTATAAGTCAGACACCTCTATATGACGGACACCTAGACCAGGTCCCGAGGGTGTCCGCCTTAGCAAGAGTTCACTATACCAGTATTACGAAAACCTACACTGGTGCCCGTCTTGAGATAGTTGGCTGTATTCGTCTGTATCTATAAACTATCTAGAAGCCAGACACCTCTATAAGACGAACAACACAATAAGACGGACACCTAGACCAGTATTATGAAACAGTAAATAAGGAAACTATCAATGGAGGAGTGACGGTGGACTGTGAAATACTTACCACAGCAATACCTTCAAAGGCAAACATGGCAATCCCAAAAAAGAGCGGTAAACCAGCGAACCAATCAGTGATCGCCTCTGCACCGCCATCACTGGGTATGTGCCGTGCTGCGTATTGCAATATGATAATTAATCCCACAAGGATCAAGACATTGGCAATACCGGAAAGGGGAGATATCCAGCGAAGATCCCTGATAAAACTAAACAGCATAATAGGAAGCAGAAGAATGGCAACCCAGGTTCTCGTGTCCAAAACTCCGGTCACCTGTGAAATGGAAGTGATTGTTAACATGCGTATTACTGCGCAGAAAGTTGAAAGCGGCTACAGTTGAAGCTTCCGTAAGCGGACACCTTGGGAAACAGATGAAGTGTCTGTAAGTGGAACTGTCCGCTAACGAGAATGTATAAATACTGAGTTTGACTGAGCTAGAGTTTAAACGGGGTTTCGTAGAGGCGTCCGTAAATAGAGTTGTCCGCTTACGAGAATGTATAAATACAGAGTTTGACTGAGCTAGAGTTTAAACGGAGTTTTGTAGAGGCGTCCGTAAATAGAGTTGTCCGCTTACGAGAATGTGTAAATACAGAGTTTGACTGAGCTAGAGTTTAAACGGGGTTTCGTAGAGGCGTCCGTAAGTAGAGTTGTTCGCTAACGAGAATGTATAAATACAGAGTTTGACTGAGCTAGAGTTTAAACGGGGTTTCGTAGAGGCGTCCGTAAATAGAGTTGTCCGCTTACGAGAATGTGTAAATACAGAGTTTGACTGAGCTAGAGTTTAAACGGGGTTTCGTAGAGGCGTCCGTAAATAGAGCTGTCCGCTAACGAGAATGTGTAAATACAGAGTTTGACTGAGCTAGAGTTCAAACGGGGTTTTGTAGAGGCGTCCGTAAATAGAGCTGTCCGCTTTATACAAGAGTGTCCGCTCAGAGAGCTTTGACCGTATTTCAACCCAGAACGTCCCCCAGAATCTGTAGCCTTTATTGGTGATATCATACTTTCAAAATTATAACCTATATATCCCAAACCAAAAGGACAAATTTTACCCTATGTGCTTCAAAACCATACACTTTGGGGCAGCACATACTTATACTGACAGTTTATATCTGTGAGTGGTCACACCTTAGTACCTTAGACTCTGACGACGTATTGTGTAAAAGAGATTGAGTGGCGTTTCCCCACTCATGCCTGGCAGGATGGTTAACTCACCTGCGCTAAGTTTTCAGCGACGAAGATAAAGTATACACAACAGAATCCCATCTGAGTCAAGACAAGAAAGATGTTCACGACAATCCTGTGAAGAAAAAGACAGTCATTAACTTGATAAGCACCCGGCACAAGTGTTAGTAGAGACTCACTAATGCCCTTACCTTCCCAAAACCGCTGTTTTGGGATTGTAAGTCCTGAAACTCTCTTCAGCGACGTCTCCGAAACTAAATGCTACTTTGCCCGTCCTTCAAGAAAGAATCATGCAACGATTTAATGGAACTGAGAGTGAGAGAGACAGAAATCTATAAACGAGTCGATGATTGTGATCACAAACTGCACCGCAAAAAGTCACACCTTAATAGCTCGTGCATTTGGAAACAAGTCTGATTTTTCTCCTGCATGTCACTACTGGATAAGTGCATGCAAAATCCCTATGAAATTTTCTTGACCTGTGAAATAACCTGTGAAATCGAGTCCACCATGTGTATAAAAAGATATGAAATAGTATGTGGAAATCCTGTGAAACTAACCCCATGCGATTTATCATACGATTAAGGGTGAAATTTCAAACGTTTTTCATATGGTTTTCACAGGATTTTCACATGCTAGGATCAAGTAGTGATATATACATCAGGGGTCGGTGTTTCGTACCTTTTACAAAGAGTCCGGCTGCACTCCACTAACAAATGCATACAGTGCACAGTAACCACCGCCAGCAACATCAAGCCTAGAGAACCAATCTATAAGCCGACAAAAAAGAGTATTTCTGAGAGGCATAAGAGGGGACATATATAAATAGACGCAGAAAGACTCATGCACGCACGCCCACAGTTATCATGCGGGCTATATTGAACAGTTTCGATCAAATTTTTGCCAATCATAGAGGCCGTATAAGGAAACACTTTCAACCGTCCAAAGGTTGAAGTAATGACAGTGCTAATCTCACTGACGCTGAGAAAATCACCATAAAAAAACCCGAAGCCAAAGTTTGAAAGTCAGCGACTTTCGCTTGCATGCGGGCTCAACTGACATAGCACGTGGTTTTGGTGGCTTTCTTGACCAAAAAGTTTTTGATCTGACCAACCGCTATTGCAAAAACCAGTGGTTTTTGCAATAGCGGTTCTGGTCAGAAAACTGAAAACATAAGGAATAATAATTATGCTATCTATTTCCTTCTATATCTATTTGATTTTATCTTTGCTTTTGTTCAGTGCTTGGTTTCGTTATGGTAACAAATTAAATCTCAGTGGAACACAAATGCGAAGGCCAAACACAACAGTAAACTCAAAGATATTCACCGCAATCCCAACATCCGCTACTGCACTAGGAAGCGCAAGTATTCCGGTGCCGACAAAACCTTTCATGAGGTTCATGAGCGTCTGTAGGTTCCTGGCAAAAAAAGACATATTTTAAAATGACAATAATCTAACGCGGCAGCTAAGATTATACTGTTAGTGTTTCATAGCACAGGCGGCCCACCCTTCGATGGAGCGACTTTTCAGGTTCTCGTATGGAAGAGCTCTGTTCTGAAGACTGTATGGACGGTGGATCTTTTACGTCGTTTACACGGGCATTTTGGGGGTTTGGTCCCGACAGAACTCGATCAAAAACATGTCCCGCTTCACCGCTACAATACCATGGTTGCCAAGGTGTATTTTCATGCAAAGTTCCCATGCATCTGTTAGCTTTGCGTTTCCAGACAAAATATTGTTGTATGCATCTGTAAGACCCCGTCCACACGTAACCGTACCGTCAAAACGAAAATCTGAAAAAGTTGCGTTTTTAAACGAAAACGGATTTTATGGATGGGCAAAACCGAATCGTAAATGCTATCGCGGGACGTAAACATTCTCGTTCTCTCCCACTGCAACACGTTCAAAACTTGAAGGATATTAAATGTGAATTTGCTGAATAGTTTCAAGCGTTAGTGAATTTCGATGGCGACAGTGAAGCGTTAGATTATTCGCTCAGCATGTGGCAGCACATATCTGTTTTTTTTATTTTTTTATTTATCTTTTTTTTCAGTTTCGTTAACTAAATGAGAAGCCAAGATAGAATTAGAGTAGAAGAAATAGTGTTTAAGCCGCAATATAAAAGCAACGACGAAGAAGGCGGGCGCTCGGTTCACAGCGCGAGACTGAATCGTAAAATGTCTTTCCTGGTTACGAAGTGTCAGAGCAGCGGTGGCTGCAAGTGTCAGCCTCTGGTAACCTGTTATTTATTTCTTTGACTGTGTTGCCACTTCTTGTCGTCGTGAATGCCGTTGCAGTGGCGCTTGGCCAGTAGCCGGTTTCCGATTTAATAGTCACGAGCGACGCAAGCACAACTGATTCAATGCGTCAAATGAAAGCTAGCGACAGTCACAGGCTGCGCTTGCGTTGAGCCTGTTTTCACTGTGACTAGCGCTTGCGTCGCTCGTGTAAATCATGCTTTAGAAATTCTGGAGTTTGTTATTTACCTAGGTGTTGAAATCTCCCCTCCCCCTTCCCAAATTCCACCGACGTTTGCTTTTGTATGTCATCATTTTTTTGCCGGGATTATTTTGGACCATGAATTTGTTTGACATAAAGTAAAAAGGCACAATTGAACGTTATTTTATTTCTACACGAGGCCAAAGTCAAACTGAAACTATGACGACTTGTTATTAAGCTAACCATGCACAAGGTACAGAGCTCTTCAGAAAACGCTGAAACATGAATATTCAAAGTTTGCCCGATCTCACTTTGCGTATAACCACGACTATCATCGGCGACAATATTCTTATATGCTCAGACTAGATTTTAGATTTTTTGAGTAGTATAACATTCAATGAATGAGAATTATATTCAAACCAAATGACCGTGTCAATATTCGTACCTTTGGGATGCAAATATGGTACTGTACTAATTTGGGCTCCTGTAGAGTCAAAATTGATTTGTGTGGTCGGTAGTGCCCCTGTGATTCTCGTTGCAAAGTACACACCCGGGAATACACATTTAAAAGCTCGTCACTAAGAGCAGCTAGCGAGGCATCCGCTCAACAGCGATTAAACGACGAACGGCCTCATTGCGTGTTAATGTTAATGTCTCAGTGAGTGGGTTCGTTTATACTTACGTCGTGGTATCTTTCATGTACGCTCTCTCTGGAGCAACAGCACTTCCTTTGCGACTTTTGCCGGCGTCTGAACCGCTGTCATAGCTGAACAGTTTATCGCCACTATAACCCTCGTTGGTGCCATTCGTGACAAGGTTCGATCGTTCCGTGGGACTGTCAGAGGCTAATTCTTGTAAGGCCTTCGACAATTCATTATTCCGCTTGTTCTGTGAAGGCATTGAGTACTCTTGAGTAGGACTAGGCCCAGGTAATGGTTGACAGAGGTAAAAAGAAAGAAGAAATTGCCCGAGAAACTGCCAACAGCATTTTTCCGCGCAAACAAGCACGGTGCTATTAAAATATTTAAATTTATTGCGCCAAATTTGACTTGAATGACGTTTAATGTTTTCTGTTTGAATTAACTCCAGGCTGCTACCCCCAGTTAATCAAACAGTTTGACAAAGGACACTTGTAAGCTAGTTGTGTTTTCTCGGCATGGTTTACAGTCAAAGTCAACAAAATTGTGCTGTATCAAGCCCTGGCTTTTCCGCGAACGTGCAATTTGCTTCGAAATTGTTATTTGATTATTTGGTTACAGGCAAACCGAAAGCCTTCAAGACTAAAGGCTGGTTCACACGGTAAAGCAAGCGCAAATGCAAGCGCAAGAGAATGAAAACTTTTCCATTCTCTTGCGCTTGTGTTTGCGCTTGCTTTACAATTTTTATCGTGTGAGCCGGTCGCTTGCGTTTGCGTTTGCGTTTGCGTTTGCTTTACTCCTGTGAACCAGTTAAGGACCCGTCCGCACTAGCAGCCCGTTTTCGTTTCAAAACGCAACCCTATAGTTCGTTTACGAAAAATTCTCCGTCCACACTAATCGTTTCAGTCGATTCATTTTTGGTCGCCCACAAACAGAAAATAATTCGAAAAAACTAAATCTGAAAGAACGTGACGCCAGAGTTTTTATTTCGTTTTCCGCTTTCGCCCGTCTTCGTTTTCAAAAACTTCCGCTCTGGAAGTTGCGCTTTCGTGACCGAAAGTGCCGACTCCAAATGTGGACAGGGCCTAAAACTGCAGTTGTCATTCCAGTTGTGGCAGAAGTTCGCCTTGATTTGAGTGGTCGTTTCAACTAATTATATAAAAACTATAATTTGGGAGTAGCAACCTGGAACGCTTAAGGTTACCGCTGTTTTTAAAATGCACGAAAAAACATAATTCTTCAAGGTCGGCCGGATAATTCCCTGTTTTCTGCTGTCGTTAGGTAATAGCCTGCAACTTTTTATGGAGTACGGACCAATAATTAGTCACCAGGGCCAATAAACAATGAAAAATCAAAGTTCATGAGCGGAAAAATGTTCAGTGAATCTGAAATATTTGAATCTGATGAAAAATTGATATCCTTTGGGGCTTCTTTTGACAGCTCGACAAATAATAAATAACTAAAAGTTCCAGTTTGTGCACTGTCCAGACGGTAGCAAGTCAGTATTTCGATATCGGATTTGAATACTGACTGGCTTTCAGGTAGCTGTATTACTTGATACTGACTATAGAAACACTTCGGCCAATGGAATAAAAATAACTGACAGAAGATGTCCGTACATTGAATTGCGCCATTCGGTACACTAAGAAATGAACGTAGAAGATGTTAATTTTCCGTCTGTTTAAAATGACTTGAAATTGACCACAGTGAACTATATTCGCTCAGAGTTGCGATGCAAACCAAAACAAGAAAACATTCAGTGTCCCTCTGAATTTGATTAACTAAGGCTTCTGGCTGCGATCAAAATTAACCCTCACTTTGATCAAACCATCAACAGCACAACAGCACAACTTTGATTTTGTCGAAATGCTACGTCGAAAGATACAGAAACCGTGATTTATACCAACTTCAATATCGGCATTCACCGGCGAGATTAAGCTTCCTCTGGGGCTACTAAATTGACTTGATTTATCACAACATCATTAAATGTAGAATAAACTTGGATTACCTTAAGGTCGGTCAGTGGAATCCTGTCCGACATGGAGGTTTGTATGAGTCAAAGGTAATTAAAGTAAGATCGCTCGCCTTCTACTCGACTCCGCACAACCCTGTGTGACGCACAAAACATGCGCAGAACTCTCAAGTGTTTTGACACTAATGGCACGCGCGCGTTCAGTATTAGTTATGATTCGAAAATTCACCGCACGCATATTGAAGACAACTATCAGGACTGGACTGAGAAACGCGGTAAACTGCAGCAACGAGGAAAAGGAGGGCAATTTATAAGCTTTTGCTGGCAAATTTAGCCCTAAGGACAGTGACTAACCTGATCAGAGAAAGGATTGAAGCGAAAAATAGATCACCCAAATTAAAATAGACAAAAGTAACAACAAATTAAAAATTGAGTTATTTTTGTTTTGAAAAGTTAAGAATCATAAATTTCTGCCCTTAAAACTATCCAAGAGACGGCACTAGAATTCAGGATACTGTATAATTAACATCAGTGAGTAGACAGCAGGTAAGTTGACTGATGACACATCGACAAAAAGATTGCCACCTGCATCGTCAGCTGTATAACACTATAAACAATAGAACTCGGACATGCATGAATGAATTAGAGAAAGTGATCATAAAGTTTACAATTAAACATTATCTGATACATTAGGCATCCATCGCTGCACTTCTTCCGTGAGGGTATGCTGAATAATCAACTGAATAACTGGCTTTAGTATATACCACACAAGCGAATAGTGCTTCTCGCACGCTCTGATTGGCTCCTCAATCTCGGAATATCAAGTACTATTCACCTCCACTTCGGCGAATACTTGAACTATCTAAAATTTCTTCTCTCTTCCCGCTTGACAAACAAATTTTCGTGAAGAACTGTGGAGTTTTGATCAACAACCAGCTCGTATTCGTGTTGACCATTGGATGTTCTTGCCTTGGTATATTTTGCATACAGCATTACAGGTATATTTTTAGGTATTTTGCCCTTACTGGCTGAATAAGGGCCCGGTCACGCAAGGAAGTTTAGTCGGCGATAATAACTCAGCATCGAGAGCAATACGACGGCTTCTTCAGTGTTCGGTAGCAACTTGCTGACATATATATTTCTGGTGACAAACGCTGCTTGCACTTTAAATGAAGCAAATGTTGATACTAATGTTGTCAAAGTTACAGTGCGACCGAATCCTAAGTTAAATTTGCCAAGTGAACATTTTCACATGAGCTTGGGCGGGAATTTGATAACAGTTCTATGGTTGGATTCATTAATTCCATTGCAGGTTCATAGCTGGGAATTATACAAGAGAAAGCCAAAGTCCCCTGCACTCACTTGCTCGTCTTGTTTCTGTTGTCAGTTTTTACATGATCTACGGTGGTGGTGGGAGGGGAGAGTGGGAGTGTCGAAAGTGGGGAAGCGAGCGCCAAAAGGTCAGGGCGCTCTGACCCTTGAGGGCTCGCTACTTTGGTGCTCATTTTACACCGTTTTTGAAGGGACTGGTCGCCCTGCCGAAACGGATGTAACACTTCATGCAAACGGCACAACATTGTTGGCCGGGTGCAGCATGATAGGCTAGGGCTGGCTGAACGAACGGAACATGTTGGATTATTTTACATATCTGATCAACTTTCCAGTTACACGACTTACTCACATCCCTATTTTTTTTTTCAGGTGCCATCTTCTCTTCCTAGTTTCTAATGAACTAGAATGAGCTGGAATCTGCACTAAAATGAACCCATTTCTCCATCTTGCGAAACCGTACCCATCATGCTTTCAAATTTAAAAATGCGCATGCCCCGACGCAATATGTTGCACGTACAAAGATGGCCAAACGATCGTAAGGCAAAGCAACAACCCGGAAAACAAAAGAAACTGCAATGTGATTTTGCACTAAAACTTCACAAAATCTAAAATCATCCAACATAAGCAACTTTGCGACATTTCCCAACAGGGTAGCCAAACGGCCCTATAGTGGACTGTACGGGGAGGCTCCGCCCGAAAGGGGTACCTTTTTCAGGCTGAAGGTATATAAAAGGGGTACCTTTTTCAGGCTCAAAGTATATAAAAGGGGTACCTTTTTCAGGCTCAAAGTATATAAAAGGGGTACCTTTTTCAGGCTCAAAGTATATAAAAGGGGTACCTTTTTCAGGCTGAAGGTAAATGAAAGGTGTTATTTTTACGCTGGAGATATATGAAAGGGATACCCTCTTTTTCTGGATTGAGGTAAATAAAGAGGTAGGTATTTCAGTTCTTTCATTATGCAGAAATATTTTGGCGGGACATTTTGTTTTGTTTCAACACATCTATCGATAACACTTGATGTTCTTGATGCTCTCTGTTAACTCTAAGGGTACAGAAAAGGGATAGTGTTTGCACTAAAGGGGTACCATTTTTTATGAAAGGTATGTAAAGCCTCCCCGTATAAAACTTTACTGAGTATCCACCCCCCTCCCCCCCTCCCCCCAGGCAACAATGTAATTGCACGGTGTCCAGCGATGCTGCACGGAAATGTTGCATCGATCCAAGTAAACTTGCGTCGTTACTAATAATATGTGTGCGTGTGTGGGAGCGTCCCGAGGGCGAATATTTAACAATTGGTGAGGGCAGTTCCGATCACGTAGCAGTCCGAAAGCTGCTAAAAATGGCGGTGAGGAGTGACGTCATGCTGCCGCCATTGGTCAACATAATATTTTGGAGGAGAGAGGCGGGGAAGACTCCGAAACAGGAGTTTTTCTCTGAGAAAAAAAAAATCCCCCAAGGCCTGATCAGTCAGTTACATGTACGTTTTTCTTAAAGGATTGGTTTTTTCGAGAGCGGGTTGTAGTTCAGAGCCGTCACAAATAAATTAACGACACAGCCAAATAGCGCCGAGTTATCAGTATTTACGCGGCGCCATTCATCATGATGCAACACATCCGTCAAATCTGTGACGGCGTCGTGCTTTTTAGTCTTGTTGTCCTAAGGTCAGCCAGAATGCAAAATGATAATAAATTTTCCCTGAGAAGTTTTCTTTAATTATTGATTGATTGTGCGGCGCCAGACTGAAGATGTCCATTTTGGTTTTGTCCTGAGTTCCTTGTGCATTATTACCAGATCATAATAACCGGTGATATTTATGTTTAATTTTAGCAATATGAAGCCTAAAAAACAGGATATGGGATTATTGTTCGGGCCTCTGCCAGATGTTTAGATAATTTAACTTTTAAATTCAGTGAAAGTCTGGCCCCAGGGTTAGGCTACTTGTCTTCTCAAAACTTCTTCATCGGGAAAAATGAGCTTTTAGATTTTTGCGCCGTATCCGAATAATTCTCGAGGACTTCCCGTTACTTGGCTTTCAACAAAGCTCCGGCCATGCATTCGAAGAAAGAAACTTGTAGTTTCCGCATTTAACTTAAATTAATATGGGCGCATGTACTATGTACTAAGCAGATGCCTAACTCTGACCATAAATTGATTTCGATTAAATTTACCGGTTATGCTCACAACCAAAAGCGAAGGGTATTTCCTATAGCTTAGCACTTTCTGGTGTGTTGATATTAGCGCGCTAAAAGGCGTGCATGTCAAACAGGTCTTCGATCAGGCAATACGGTTTCCATGGCAAAAACTTACCTAAACAGTCCGTGAATAATACCCAGTTCTCAAAATCACTCAAAGCGGATAAATGTGTTTTATAATTAAGAAGTCTGCACAATGAGAACGAGAAATGCTTACTCGCATTTTATTCAGTAAAGTAAACACCTGCGAATCTACAAATAAGCAACAGCTACAATGGCGATGTTTTTGTTGAGTGTTTTTCATATGACTTTGGCGAAATCATGTCCTTTTTTCTTAGTTATTGGTAAGGTCATTCGAAGCTGTTTTATCTTACTTATCACAGAACTGATCAGTAGGCCCGATATTCTAATTAAAAGTGAGGTGGATTACAAAAACCCAGCCGACAATATTGGTCATGTACTACTGACCAAATCTTCCTATCAAGGGACTTCACCACTATAACGCGTGATGTCCTTTGTAACCGGGTGTTGAGATAAGAGAATAAAACGGCATTTTATCGGTAGACCTATACAATTTTTGACACAAAAAAACTAAGAACTTTACAATAAAGTCTTTCCTCTTTAGAATTTCAGCAGCGGCAGCTGTTTTGATAAAAAGATAATAAATATTTACAGAAGTCAGTTTTGTCCGCGAACAGAGCTCTCGATCTTCGTCCTTTCTTTACTAGGTGACATGAAAAACTTGCGAGCCCTCGTTTTGTTTCCACTTACAGCACAACACTTTCTGATCCAGAAACTTTTTTAAGCTTGTTCGGAACTTGCTGTTTAGAAAGCCGTACAAGAAGGGATTGCACAAACTGTTCAGAAAAGTCAGCCAGGCAGTCAGCGCTCGAACGGTCAAAGGAAGCTTGTAATTTGCAAGACCACTGTAAAATAAGAGAATAAAATGAGGACACCAGCAAATAAGAAAAACCACCACTATTATCATTAACATCTTGAATCCCCGTGTTTTTTGCTTTGGTCCAACATTTCTTCGCCGTCTTGAGCGAATAGTTCCGTTTGTGGCCGACGTTATTTCGTCACCGACGATGGCCGTAGGGCCGCTTTGGGGACGGGCTCGCATGAGCGAGGGCGTTGGTTGTTCGTTCAGTTGAGTTGCTGGCGGTTGAACGTTTATCAATAAACTGTGCGGAATCTTAGCGTGATGCACTTGTCGGAACTGTCTTCTTGCTGTCCACAGAATCGAGAAGTACGTAAAACCTATAACAGAAAACGGAACCAGGAAGCAAGTGACGAAGAGGAACACCGTGAATCCATGATCGTCGACAGGTGACACCAGGCGTGGTCGACAAATGCTTTCTTCCTCGACGTATCTGTAACCTTTTCCCCAACCAACGGCCGGTAACAAGGCACAGATGACCGCTTGGGTCCACGAGCACCCTACCATTGTGAAACTCGTTCGTCGTGTTATTAGGGTGCAGTACTTTAAGGGATGAGCTATGGCTAGGTAACGGTCAATAGCGACCAGGGCGAGAGCTAGAATTGATGCAATACGCAAAACTGTGAGAACAAATCCGGCTACAACACACATGGCGTCTCCGAACACCCATCTGTGCGTTATGGAGGAGACGAGAGCAAAAGGCATGCAGAGGACACATATTAAAAAGTCTGTAGACGCAAGGTTGAAAATAAATACGTTGGTAACAAACAGGACATTTCTCTTTTTAAAGATGCAGTTGCATATTATTCCGTTCGCCAGAGTTCCAACGATCATGATGCCTGATAGTGTTACGGCTTGGATGATTTTCAGAGCCAAGTGCTTCTTTTCGCCCTGAGTCTCAAAACTGTCATCTTCGGACGAGAAGTTCGTCTCCATTTTCGGTTCGAAGCGGAATGCTTGACCAAATGCCGTGGTGACGGCTGTGGTTCCTGTGTCACTCTTAAGCTGCTACTTCGCGATCTCCCGCAAATGACTGTGGTAACTCAACGCCGCAAAGTAGTTATTTGTCTCACCGAGCACTTTAGTGAATGGAGCGAAGTGTTCACTGCCACTGACTCATTCGGGCGCATGCAAAATGTTCTTTGTGGTCACTTCGGTCAACAGAAAGTCAGAGCTAATTAAACAGTCATACAACTAGACAGGTAGTCACGGAAAATATTAAAAAGATGAGTTAGTCGCGCAGAGGAAAACATACAAACACACGTCATATCCAAAATTCATAACACCTGCAAATGATACCGCGAGAACTGAGAATGCATTAAATGTGACATTCTGTAATTAGGGGGGAAGGGTGCCACGGGAATGGAGTGTACTGAGCTGTAAGCTCCGCCCTTCACTGACATTGCACTAAGCAACAAAAACAACAACAAAAAGAGTGCAAGATGACTGCATTAACATCAACTAAAAGAGAACCAATTGTCAAGGATTTTACTCAGCTCATCAGTGAAACCCATTAGGTTTTTCTCCAACTTATAGCTATAACTACTTTCATAATAAAAATATTAGATGGCGCTTTTAAGTACATTTTCAGTTCATAAATATCGTTATCATAAAATTAGGTTTAGTCCGGAAAAAGACTCGTCTTTTTAAATTTACGTCGAAACTGTTTTCCATCAAACCCATAGCATGAATGTTCACAAGGCTGCCCCTGTCACACATGATTTGTCCGTAACACAGCGTCAATTTATTATTTATGCCCAAACATTTTGTAATGTTCATAAGATTTTATAATCCCGTAGACGGTATTGGTAAACTTTTATGAGCATGAAGGAGGCAGCTTGTCATGGGGTGAAATGAAATAACACTTATTTTTGCTTGGTCTTAGCGGTGTGTGCAGGTTTTGAAACTTAGCATTTTCTGATCCTTTTAACCTTGGGACAAAAAACTTAACTGAACATCACCGTTTCCGCTTAGTGCCAACCGTGCAAGGCATCAAGCTGATTATAATCAAATAATTACAATTGGGAACTGCACAAAATATTAAAGTTTACTCTCAACTCTAAACGAAATATTTATGCTTTGTCGCATAGACATAACCGCGTAGGAGTGACTACATGGCACAAATATTTATAACTGCTCGTGTAACAGAAATTTGCTATATTTACTGAAAACAAAGGCAGTGCACTTTCCGTGCAGTTTTAAGTATCTGCAATTGGTCTAATCCCTGTGACCTCATCTCCGTCCCGAAGTGTTGCAAAAGTGGCTCTCAGTGGGGTGCTGCTAAAACACGAAACAAACGAATCAACTAAGGAAGTAACTTTTACTGATTGCTGTATGTAGTGTTAAATATTAATGATAATGACGACAAATTCAACAACTGCATGAAATAAGAGAAAATTTGGAAGAAAACAGATGGGAAAGCGAGAACGTTTGCCGACTATCCACTTGTCAATTGGCACTTTCTGTACAACTTTCGCTTTTTTCACATTCAAATTTCCCACAACAGAACTGGAACTAGAGTGAATCGGCTCCTGAATGAATGTATTCAAAACAAAACCGTCATGAGCTATAGGAGGGCCAAGATGGGGGGGGGGGGGGGGGGGGGGGTCTGCATAACACTTAACAGTAAAAATCCAAGCCCATAACACTTAACAGTAAACCCTACCTTGGCCCTATTGTCTTGTTTTACTTAATATCTAGTCTTGTAACACTTACTGTACTTTTTTTTACATAACACTTAGCATTAATTTTTTTGGCTTCATAACACTTAACAGTAAAAAATGTTTTTGCGGAAGTATAGCTATTTAATAGAACTGGCTCAATTCACCACTTCGTGGTGAACGCGGGCTTACAGAAGTATTTTATTATAATTGAGAGAAAAGAATTATCGACGCGGTTTTCACGGGGTCACGCGACCGCAGCACCCTCCAAAATAACAGATTGTAGCTTTTTGACTCCAGAACTAAGAACAGAATGCCTGAATTAGTCTAGATGCCAATTTTGGATTGTCTAGGCTTCATTTTGGCGAAGCAGCGGCAATTTGTGTTTTGGAGATTTGATAAGAGTTTCTATGCGGCCGCCATATTAGTCGAACTCGGAACACGAAATGAAGCTGATCTGGGTGACTCAGCTTGATGTTAGTTGTTAAGATTTCTCTTGAAGCGAATACGAGATCCACAGATCACGAAGTCTGTTTCTCAGTTCGGTTAAGTAAGCGTCGAAGTTCTCGCTCTCCTCCTGGTTGCGCTGGTTAAACTTGAAGCGTTCGTATGTCTCATTAACGTCGCCCATGAAGTATTGATCGAACTTGCTGATTATTGTTGCAACTTTATCGCGGTCTTGTCCTGTTTCGTATTGGAATGCATTGTAGATTTCGAGGCCTTCTCTCCCGATTGTGCACAGGAATAGCGCCTTCTGATATTGGTCATCTCGAGCAGTGATATTGGCGACCACCGCGTAGTTAGTCCATAACTGTTTCCAAATCTTCCATTCTTTCGGCGTACAGTTTGAGAGAACAAGCGGTTGTGGAGGTTTAATGTGAGGAAAAGGTCCACCCGGCAAATGTGGCTGGCTTGACGATGTAGACGCCGAACTTTCGTTCGTACTCATCGGTAGATCTTGTGATCAGGTCGCCGTGCGTTTCAGCAATATTTTCGGAAGATCTCTCCTGTTTAGAGTTTTCCGCAGTGAGGTTTCTCTGTCAGTTCTTTCCTCTGTATATTCGTTTTACCGCTGCCACCATGTTAAGATTTCTCTTGAAGCGAATACGAGATCCACAGATCACGAAGGAAATTTATTAACTAATAAATTCACACATACAAAATCAAAATCACGCATACTAAACAACATACGGGTCTGAGTGACGTCACTCAAGTGGCGGGAAATAAGTATTCCAATATCGTTACATTAGTTACTTCACATCTTTCGCAGTGCCAATTTTAAAATGGCGTGAAGGACCGACTTTAGTCGGCCACGTGCGTGTGCACGGCTTTGTTGTCGCGGTATTCAAACATCCTTAGCTCCCGATATATATTTTGTAAATTTTGCTTTAAGTCTTAAGGCACGATATAAGTCCAATACACTGATATGTTCAAGACTAGGATACGTTACTTTTGAGATGGCTTTTTATGACGTCACATGCAAACCAAGAATAATTTTAAAATACCTGACTAATTTGCATACTGTATGAACTTGTAAACATTCACCGGAAATGGATATTTTTTGACTTTTTTTATAGCCGAGATTCAATATCTTTTCGGCCTAGTATCTTCCAAGCCGTATTTACTGCCACTACAGAAATTTTGGCGGATACTAAAGCAACGGCTGGATTTGTTTGCGATAAAACGCCACCGGTGCCACTGATTGTTTGACCTTCATGGCACCGCGCCAAAATGTTGCAATAACAACTCAAAACACAGCAGAGTGAAACACAACCGATGTAAGAATCAATGGCCAAACAAACTTCGAAACGCATGACAAACCTTGAAAATGAGAACACGTTCTGAACAAAAATATGGTCGCAACAACTACGACAACATCTTGCTTTTAAACTGCGTTGTTCGACACACCCTGTTACGCGACCCCATCATGCCCAAATTTGGAAAACCGCAACTGCTTTATTTGGAAATTCATTGTTGACAACAGAGGGAAGTAGGGAAGCAGGGAAGTAGGGAAGTAGGGAAGGCAAAGTGATTACTATACCTCGCAAAAAAAAAAAAAAAAAAAAAAAACTTCTTTCGTTATTACAACCCTCTCAGTGCGCTGTCTGTATTACTTTTTTATCAAATTGATCTGCCTGACACTAAAACAACTGAAGTGGTTTCTCAAACTGTGAACGTTTATTCGAAACCTCCCAGTTGGTTGACACGTGAGGTCCCCCCTGCGACCCTCCCCTCCCCCTTCTCAGTTACCAGTTTTTGTCTGCCGCTGTCGCATTGCAGGCGCACCACATTTACCGGCCGCTTTGGGAAGATGGATCTCACTACGATTAGCAGAATTTTTGACCACTTTAGGGCCACAGGAGATGATATTCTACGTTCTTCGAGGGAAAGAATTGGCGAAAATTTCGGAAGTACAGGATTAGGTGATTAAGTTTGCCTCGTTACGTCCAGGATGAACAAGATTTCTTCAATGTGCACTCTTCGTGTGTTTCATTGCAGGGAAAATTTCCAGATACAGTGGTATACCTCAGGAAGAGTTTAATTCCCTCTTAAAAGTGCTTCTGGGAGACGAACTACACAAGTATCTCACAGAGGATCAAGTGCGGGCAATCTTGCAGCAACTCAATCGTGGTTTGGTAATTACGGAATTACAGTATATCGTAATGGGTCAAATTATCTAAATCATGAGGGTCGACTAGCTAGCTGTTGAGTTAAGAAGCGCTAGTTGAGAAACCAGCCGTGTGAACGCGACATAAAGTCGACTTATAGCCAAAAAGTCAACCTCCTGAAATATATAAGTAATAATATATATAAAGGTATGCGTAAGATGTTGACAGGCGAAAGGCCCGTTTCAAACGTAAAACTTGTCGTGTAACTCAGTGCAGTGGTTTTGCATTGAGTTCGGGTGCCTAAGGTTCTCTTGGAAAGTGTGTTTCCGTGGAGGGGATGTGTGAGATCTGACTGTCCATACCCATCAGTAGCCCGCACACACATGTTCCTGGCCTGTTGTTAAATTAACAATTATTATTCGCCGAAGTGGAGGTGAATAGCAGTGGCTTTTACCGAGCTGCTTTGGCAGGGTAAATACAGTCAAACCTCTCTAATACGGACAACGAAGGGCCAGAATTTAGTGTCCGTATTAGAGAGGTGACCGTATTTCAGAGGTCATCGATATGACGTTATTTTGAAGGCTCCAATTACATAGTGCATCTTTTGTCACAGATTAGAGCCGTTTTCGGATGACTATCGAAAACCAAAACCAAAGTAATCACACAGGCCAATCACAGAGACTGAGAGAAAACAGTTCAGCCAATAGAGTGGTAAAGTGTGACATCATCATTTTGCAAACTTTTCCATTTAAACCTCAAAACCACATCATGCGATATACACAGCTGCTGAAAGAACGTGTGCAAAATTTCAAATCGCTAGCCCTACTGAAAGCGAAGACAGAGAAGTTTAAAGTTCGAGATAGTCTTAACTAAACTCTCTTATTTATCGTTGGTTCCAAATCAAAGGAACCAACACCAAATAAGAGGGTTTAGTATGAAGCAATTTGAACTTCAAAAGCCTATATCTCAGCTGTTTAATGCACTAAAGAGCCAATTTTTTCTGTGTGAACTTTTTTTAGATAGGCCATTCCGAAGAATTGCACAAAGTCCATTATTTCTGAAAAAAATATTTTTATGACGTCATCACTTTACCACCTACACTTTACCTCTATTGGAAGCCAAAGTAATTTGCGTTTGGTCTTGTGTTTGGTTTTACTTTCCAATCAGCAGTGCGAGTACACACCATTGCTTGCGTGAGAAGTGTTTGGTTTTGGTTTTATTCCTGATTGGCTGAGCATGCTGACAAACTTGTGTGGACCAATCCGAAAGTGAAGCAAACGCAAAACCAAAGCAATCACACAATAAAACTTTCGACAGTCATCCGAAAACCACTCTAATGTTCCAGAATTACAGCACATATTGTACATTCAATTGACTTATTATCTCTTTATGTGAGTTGTATTTGTCCATAAGTAAAACGTTTCTGAGTGAATTGTGATGGAGGTCTTGGCATGGAAATTCCATGTGAATATGTTTTCACTGGATCAAAGAACATTATTGAGTGTCTGGAGAAATGCCTTAACCTAAAAGAAAATCCAGTCATCCCTAAAAAAGCATCGCACAATTCCTCGGGAAAATTATTGGAAAAGAAACATGCAGAAAGAGGAAGGCTGTGGAGGAGTCTCCTGGAAAGTTCTCAAAGACTGTCAAGAAATCTTAAAACACAACATATAAGCTTATGATCATAACGAGGTGTTGATTAACGCTAATCACAATCACTCTGTCACAAACAGGAAGTTGTTATTTTTGCGAATTGTACAAATACTTTGACATTGATGGCATGCAATTGTCTGTTATAAAGAGGTAACCAATCAGAGGGTGCGAAAAGCACTATTCGTTTGTGTTGTATATACCACTGGTGTCCATTGCTGTTAGATTTTTTATTTTTTTGCTATAGCTTTGATACTCATAGCTAGTTGGCATGTAGTTTAAAAGACTGTACAATGCTAGCCCCAAGACTAAAGTGGAGATCAATTCAGCTAAGGTGCAAAATGCTAAATTACAATGAGTAAATCTGATAATCTGTATATTTTGCAGTGTGAGTAAATAATGAACTTATTTGATCAAAAGAATCAAAATTTATTATGATGTGTTTGTTCTGTGTCTGAGCACGAAGGGGTGCTCCAAACAATTTGCCATTTCAAGGTAACTCAACTCAAAAAAAGCATAGTTACAAATAGTCAGCAGGGTAGCTGATGACTTTAAATCACAAGCTATGTACAGTACTTAACACTACTGCACCTCAAACCTTTTGAAACACTAATCATTGAAAAATATCTAATCAACAGAAAAAGGTTGATGAAGAAACCACCGTAGCTTGCTGGAAGTATTGGCTTCGTGAGGTAACACTGTCTTGATCAGTATTAACATTGCAGTGTTGATGATTGCATGTACAGTAAGCTTGACTGTGTAAGTTTAGTTTCCATGCAGCCATAATAACAATAATAATAAAATGGGGTTATTACATGAGAAGGAGTGCAATATGGCAGAGTATTTTTACGAGTTTGTTATTATTTTTCGAGCCTGCTTCAAGCAAGAAAAAAATAAAACCGACCAGTAAAAAATACAGTCGTATTGCATGGATTTTTGTGTAATCAGTTGTTTATAATATGACAAACAAAGCAGGGCCAAACGCTCTAGCCGTGCACAAAAAGATGTAAGCTAATAAACCAGTACGTTCATCTCACTGGTTCCTGACAAGTGCAATACGCTCCCATACTTGCACTCATTTTTGCCTTTATTTGCACTTGAAAAATTGAAGTCATATAATTTATACTTATTGATTCTAACTTTCTTCTCAAATGATCATATGAAAATGGAGGGCTACCAGCTTTCAACTTTGGGGGGGGGGGGGGGGGGGGAGTGTTGGTCTCCAGTGCACAGTGGACCATGGTTGAATGAGGGCATCACTTTACCGACTCAGTTGACTTAAGGTGATTCCATCGAAAATGAAGTTGCAGTAATTTTCTTTTGAAACTTTGCACAATTATTAATTAGCTATAGTACTTGGAAAAAGTAAAATGAAAAAAGGGGGTTATGGTACTTGTTTCCGCACTACATGGCTGTGGTTTAGACCTACTTTGCTATGTGACAACAATATGGAAAAAATATGAAAAAAGTGCCAGAAGAGAGAATGTAGTATTGTTATTGTGATAGCACAACATCATTACTTTGAAACGCCTAAAGTAGCAAAAAATGAAAAATAAAAAGTAAATAAAAAAATCAAGCTAATGAAATAATAAGCAATTTGGTCATTTTCACGCTTCCTGTGAAACACCTAGCAACACATAACAGTGATTCAATGGGAATATTTCAAAATTGAGCAGTGAAAATTTATTTAAATTCTGATATGTAATGGAGAGTCTCATTTTCTTAAAATATATTAAATAAAAAAGGGGGTCACTGCACTCGTTATAACGGCAGTGCTTGCAGATTAGTCTCTACTGGTGTACTAGTGCCCAGGCCCCTCATTGATATGATGGCAACAAAACAGCATTTCTATCGTTTTCAAAAAGGTTTTCCAGTTCGATTATGTACTAGAAAGCCTTAGGTGTATTTTCATGTCTCCTCTCTGCATTCAATGTGAACAATTTATGAATTAGTGCTTGTTTTGTATCATACAACCACATTTTCAAAATGGAGGACATTGCTGACGCGAGCCATAACACGTGAACTAAAACCTCCTGCAAACTCAATCTGAGTTGTAAAAAATGATGAAAAATAAAACTTATTTGCATACAAAATGAAGGAAATTTTGTTCTTGAAAATTTAGTGGTCCTCAATGTCCACTGTCTTGAAAGTGTTATGCGCAGTAAAGATGCACAATGCAAAACCAGGGAATCACCTTAACAGCACCTGACTTGGTGTGGACTCAGTTTTATTCTAAGCTAACACTAGCTGCTCTTTGCCATCACAGGATGTGCAGCCTGTCACAGCTTTGCTTGTGGTTGATGTCCAGAATGACTTTATAAGTGGCTCATTGGCTCTAAAGAACTGTCCTGCTGGCCAAGATGGAGCAGAGGTTGTGCCTGTTATTAATGAGCTCTTGTCCAAGAATCTGTTTCCAGTTGTGGTCTACACAAAGGATTGGCACCCCCCTGAACACATCTCATACATCGACAACGTCAAGCTTCACCCAATCCTCCCATCTGGACAGGATGCACAGCACGCCAAAGTGTTTGACACTGTCAAGTTTGGCTATGTTCCTGTGGTTGAGCAGAAACTGTGGCCAAGACATTGTGAGATGAACAGCCCAGGAGCAGAGCTGCATAAGGACTTGAAGGTATCTCTTGACTCCATGTTTGACAGTTATGTCTTGTAGTCTTGTGTTTTAGCAAGCCAAATTCTGTTCAGCAATATTTCTGTTCAGTTTTTGAAGTAACCTTGTATTGTTGTATTAACCCTCTCACCGTAGATGCTTTGCGTGCTTAGTGACTGATGGCAGCCATTTTCGTATCATACGAAAATGGCAAATTCTCATGTTTTTCTATCATTTTTATCGCAAAATAAATTAGCACAAACTCAGAAAGTGTATTGAATACAGCAAGCAGCGACAGTTACATCAGCTATAACATGGGTGCCTCAGGAAAGTCAAGCTTTGGATATAATGTAGAGAGTCCCTTCAAGCTGGAAGTTTAATCTCTCAGGACACAAATTATTTTCCTGGTTTATCTTTCAAACTGTTTGTTTTGTTTTCCCACAGTCCCCCAAGGAAACCGATATCGTGATAACAAAAGGGTCAAACAGAAATGTGGACAGCTACTCCGGTTTCTGGGACAATAGTGACCTGTCCAACACCAAGCTGTTCGCAAAGCTGGTGGAGCGTGGAGTGACACACGTGTTTGTGTGTGGGCTTGCATTTGACATATGTGTGCAGTTTACTGCTGTTGATGCTCAAGAGCATGGCTTCAGGACGTTTGTTATAGAAGATGCATGCCGAGCAGTTTCAAATGAAGGCATTGCTCAGACAATGCAAGAGTTTCAAAAGGTTGGGGTTTCTCTTGTGAAAACAAAGGATGTAAGTATAATATTGTTTTATTATTCCCCCCCCCCCCCCCCACCCCATCTACAAGGTCAAATTTTGAAATAAGCCCCCTCCCCCATTTTCATTCTGTTGACTTCGAGCACAAAAATTAGTAAATTAACAAGACAAAAGACATGCATTAGATGCTTACCCACATCTAACTTCACTTAGTATTTTGTTGATAAAGAATACAGTACCTCTTCATGTCATCTCACATTTCTAAATAAGCCCCCCTCTCTCTTTTTAGCTCCCTCCCCCTCTCCCTCTACAAGGTCAATTTTTAAGACTCCCAGAGGGCTTTTTAGAGCTTTTACAGTATATCCAACTGTCAGTGGTCATTCAAAGAGAAATTGCTAGGTAACCGCGCCTGGAGGTCGTACGCCAGACAGACATACGAACATTAGATTTCGAGATGGCAACCCGCTTGGAGTTTCCAAATAGCGCGATACTACAGCATTAGCGTCGTGATTATTACCCTCGCGGAGTTCCGGGATTATATAAACTATATGCGTGTTGTGTATATATGTAAATTATCCCAGTGCAGTGCTTCCTCTAAATGGCGACATTAACGAGTTTCTTCTTGTTGTTCCTCGACAGGTTGAAGAAAAACTGAAAGCACTAGTGTAACACAGAGCGTCAGCTTTTGTCACGTTAAAGCTGGCGCAATACAATGATTCAATTCCTGTCTGGTACAACCTGCTTAAAAATATTTTATATCGTATCTTACTTTGATTGTTATTGCATCTAATAGATTAGATGTGGGCGACTAGACATCTTTTTATTTTTCTGGTTTGTGTAGTTCGGAATCGATAAAATAAGTTAACTAACAGATTAAAAACAGTTTAAGGCTTTGTATCCGACGAGTGACACCGGGTGGAACGTAGAAGAATTAGGCACGGTTCAGAACATGCGCCGAATAGTTTAAACAATGTATTTTGCCCGTACATTAAGTTCGGCGCATGTGAGGGGCGACGTCTGAACCGGGCCTAAGTTCTTCCAAAGTGTGTGCCTTGGGCAAGAATCCAGATTTTCAGATATTTGTTTAAGAATTAGTATAAGTATAAGAATTCAGATATTTGTTTAGCGTGACAGTCACGTCGCCAGCATTTTTTCAAGAAAGTCATTCTTCTGCTCTCGTAGACGAGGCAGTGATCATATTCGAACACATGTGCAGAAATCCGCGGCATGTACACTGGTGCTTTTATAAACGATACTTGGCGAGTGATCTGAAGGGAGAATAAATTTAAATTTATCTATAAAATTGCGCTGCAATTACTTTGGTTTTGGTTTTCGACAGTCGTCCAAAAGCGGAAACGCTGTATTCTAATGTTAACAAGGTTGCGCATTCAAATCTCCAACAATCAGTACGTTTTATATGTTTTATTTACTTTTTCGACGCAAACCAAATGTAGTTTTCACAGGAACTTGCATTCCATTGTATTGATTGTGGAATTTTTGAGTTGTTACTCGAGCTCCTTCAGTATCTTCGGTACCTAAAGAGCGAAGCAAGATGTTCATTGTCAGCAAGAAGTCACAACCGGTGTCGGTTCGGTTAATACAGAAGTACAGTTGACCGCAAGGTTGTATACCGGGGGTACAATTCCGGTATGAGAATTAAGGATATCAATTCCCAAAATAAGTTAGAGGCGAAAATTACTCCCCCTCCCCCCCCCAAAAAAAAAGAAACAAAACAAAACAAAAAACGCCCTGAGCCAGTCAAGCAAGCCCTGCAATTGCTGTTCCTAAATAGTTTTATAAGATTCTACTAGTAGAAAGTCTGGACCGACCGACATCTGTCAATATACAGTAACGCGATACAAAAAAAAAAAAAAAAAAATCCAAATCTCGAATTTTTTTAAGCAGTTTCCGAGGCATTTGTTTGGCTGGCAAACAGCATACAAAGCAACAGAATCAGAGCTGCATCTCATACAGAGTTTACACCAGTATAGGAAAGGCAAAGTACAGTTTATAAATGTAGTACTGGCCTGGTTCGACATCACAACAGTAGCCCCAATCGTTTTAAAGTTTTCCAGGGCTTTGGCGATGTCTTCATTTGTCACTCCACGGCTGGCGTCCTTTATGACAAAAGTCTTAAACCCATG
The DNA here is from genome assembly GCA_964036295.1 of Plumapathes pennacea. Classification (NCBI taxonomy): domain Eukaryota; kingdom Metazoa; phylum Cnidaria; class Anthozoa; order Antipatharia; family Myriopathidae; genus Plumapathes; species Plumapathes pennacea. The sequence goes on from OZ038462.1 coordinate 33,545,383, forward strand.
ATCCACCGCGTGCACAGCAGTAAACTGCACGCAGACATCCAGTGCAAGACCACACAAACGCTTGTGTGACACACTGCTCTACCAGCTTCACGAAAAGCTCTGTGTTGGAGGACGCATTGTTGTCCCAGAAGGCGGAGTAACTGTCCACATCGCTGTTCAATCCCTTATTGACCACAACATCAGTCGCATACGGAGCCTGTTTGTGAATTTATTTACACGCAATTCATCAGTGAACACGAAACGCCGCTTCGGCGCCGAATACGATAGGGTCGCATCGTTTACTTGGACAAACCCCGTGGAAATAGCTGATCTGATGACAAAAAAAGCGCCGGTGGACTCGGCCGTTAATCCTTTCACTCCCAAGCTCAAAAAGCAAATTCTTTTATATAAAAAAATGTAGCGAGAATTGATAGTTCAATTAGCTTCATTTAAGCAAGTTATCAAAAGCCAATTCTCCTTACTGTATGCTATATTTCTGGCGAGAAACTGAAGGAGAAAATTGAGGTTGGACACGCTTGACGAACTTCTTACGCAGCTTCACTGATCAAAAACTACATACACTGTCAAAAAGAACTTTAACTTACTAAAGTCTAGCTGGAGATACCTTCAAGTCCTTGTGCAACTCTGCTCCTGGGCTGTTCATCTCACAGTGTCTTGGCCACTTTATGCTCCTGGGCTGTTCATCTCACAGTGTCTTGGCCACATTTCCTGCTCCACCACAGGATCATAATCAAACGTCACATGTCATACACTTTGGCGTGCCCCGCATCTACCTTGTTGGACGGGTGAATTGGGCGAAGCTTGACGTTATCAATAAAGAACGAGATGTGATCAGTGGGGTGCCAGTCCTTTGTGTAGACCTCGACTGGAAACAGATTCTTGAACAGGAGTTCATTAATAACAGGCACGACCTCCCCTCCATCTTGGTAAGCAGGACATTCGGTCAGAGCCAGTGAGCCAGTTATAAAGTCGTTCTGGACATCAACGATAATCAAAGCTGCAACTGGTTTTACATCCTGTAAAGTGAATAAACCGACCCAGGGACACATTTACAAATGATCAATTCACTTCACTGCTCTACTATTAACATTTGGGCACATGAAACTATCGCCTGGTAAAACTCATAGTTCCCGTGTAGTTCCTACTCAGCCACTATTCAGTATTTCTGTTTATATCGGGAACAACAAAAGAAAAAATCCTTAAAAATCGATGACAAAATATAGGTCAAACGAACTCAATCTTTTTCTCAAATGAGTTGGGTGGAAATGGAAGTTACTAATGAATTCATCTTCCGACTTTCGGGAGCCCTAAAATGGCAGATCAAGGGTCTGTCGCAAAGGACTGTGGTTGATAGGGTCCTTATGAGCCGCATGGCACCTCGGAGAAATTTTACCCACTAGGCCGGCCTTGAATAGGTCATACGAAAACTAGAGTTCCCCCCTGACATTTAACTTAGTAAACTGACAGTACTGTGGTGCGAAATAAACTCTAAAACCAGGCCCGCTCACTTCGCGTAGCCAGTACGTTCAGCAAGCATTAGTGGTCTTCATCCACTTTCCTCTGGAAAATTAAAAAAAGAAAAAATACTTTATACGTGCATGAACGCGGTGTCGGCAGATTACCGAAGCACACAGACTAAGGTTAAGTTGAAAGGCACAAAGATTCACTAGAAAGTTACAAGGAGAGATTAGTAAAAAGGTACAAGAGATTAGTAGAAAGGTACAAGGGATTAGTAGAAAGTTACAAGGAGAGATTAGTAAAAAGGTACAAGAGATTAGTAGAAAGGTACAAGGGATTAGTAGAAAGTTACAAGGAGAGATTAGTAAAAAGGTACAAGAGATTAGTAGAAAGTACAAGGGATTAATAGAAAGGTACAAGGGATTAGTAGAAAGTACAAGGGATTAGTAGAAAGGTACAAGGGATTAATAGAAAGGTACAAGGGATTAGTAGAAAGTACAAGAGATTAGTAGAAGGGTACAAGGGATTAGTAGAAAGTACAAGGGATTAGTAGAAAGGTACAAGGGATTAATAGAAAGGTACAAGGGATTAGTAGAAAGGTACAAGAGATTACAAGAGGCTACCGTAAGTGCGGAGAAGCACGGCGCCTTTATCGAATGCCTTTTTTTGATTGCATGACTGATACTGCTGTGCCAGCTGTCTCAGGACCGTGTAAATTTTACACTGAATCAGCACATGTAAATGAATTGATCCTAAACTGCTTACCAAGCCGCGGCTGAGTTGCTGTAGAATTGCTCCCACAGCTTGCTCCTTTGTCAAACAAGCGTGTAGATCTTCCCCCAAATGTTCCTTCAGACAAGAGTCAAACTCCTCTTGAGAGAAATCACTGTATTTCGAGAATTTCCCTGAAATAGGGGAGAAATCGGTTTAGACATCAACAACCTCAACTGTTGCTAGTTCAACAGAAGTTTTATTCAATATCAAGCTCACCGAATCCCGAACTTCCGAACGCTGTACCAGCGATCCTGGACCTCGCAAAACTCAAGGTATCACTGCTTGGGTTTCTGAATTGGTCGAAGAGGCGCGTCACATCTGAAAGACTTCCCATGTCAGTTACTCTTATAACGGGACCATTTCAAAGTCTGTAGTGCAACAGTTTCTAAGTCGGCCAAGTTCAAATGACTCTCAACAGTAAAGGTCAGACTTTATAATGTCGACGCACGCACAAAGCCCAGGGGGGGGGGGGGGGGGGTACTCCCATATATAAGTCATACAGGTATGTGCCGCCCCAAAGGGTAGCATTTTCAGCATTTTACAGTAGTCTGAAATAGGGTATCGATTTTGAGCCTTTGGTCTGGAATAGGGTCAGAGATTTTTATATTTAGTCTGAAATAGGATCAAAAATCGCAAATTTTGGTCGCGGCACACTCCCCCAGGGGCACAAAGCTAGTTAACATTGGTAACGTGTCCTGCATATATTATCAGCCAAGAGGGTTGTGAATTTTCAGGGTTTAGAAGTGGCAAAGGCGTGTGTGAAGGTTTGAGATGTGTCTATTTTGAAAACCACGCCGACGTTCCTTCTAGGGGTCAAACGTTTCTTTTAAGATTAAGTTTCCGTTTGCCCTTTTGAAAAACGTTGGCTACAACAAGAGGAACACGTAGCTTGTGTTTAGGTATGCACAGCTGTGTTGGTCGCAACAGGTTTACATTCGTTTGTACCTTTAGAACTTCAGTGGTCCATCGCGCCACCCCCCTTTTCTTCTGACTAATTTATTATCGGTCAGTGCCTGAACCTTTTTTTTTTTTTTTTTCAGGTTCTGGTCTAATTTATTGCTTTGATATTTTCGTACTTTTTGGATATGACTCTTCCGACTTCCGATCTCAACATCCTTCGAGTCGAGTGCTCATACATCTCCGCCAGAGACTTAGCTTCTTCTGGCATTTGTATCAGCTTGAGTTACAGGGTCGTGTTATCCGACTGACCACAACCTCTGGGTGCCTGTCGGGCATTTCCTTACAAAAACATAGCGGGCCCGCAAGGCTCGGCAGCAGTCATAAAACAGCTTCGCGTTGGCGCCCTCGCCAAAACGTCAGTCTACAAGAAAAAAGACCACTCAAAACTTAAAACTGAAATTTTCCTTTATGTTTAAAACTTTTTCTACAAGATATCCTAAGTATTCCTGAACTATATTTGTAGTTAAAAGAGCGAACGTTTGCAGTCGCGTCAAAAGACAGCTGGAAAATGTTTTAAAAAAGATAGCCTGCTGTTCGCGTCATTGCTTTTCGTAGTGTAATATTAAAATTTAAATATGTATCACAAGCTAAAATGTCTACAACGACTTCTAAAAACCCTGTTAGAGCTGCAGAACCGGATCCACATCAGCTCTTAGCTGCCTCTCTCTTCTATAAAACTACGTTACCAAATAGAGAATAATGTATGTATGCCGTATGTATGTATGTATGTATGTATATGTATATGTATATGTATGTACAACGATCTGAGGAACAAGCAGTTTTGTATGCACACACTGCTATCAGGCTTACCGTTAACTGACAAAGTTTAAAATGCAAATTTTCTTAAGTGTTTAAGAAGGAAAAATGTTCGAGTGTTCAAGTCCTAAAACAGAGGTATTTAGTAACGCGTTCTCCTGGGCTTCGCTGGGGTAACGTCTATTCACTTCTCTGTCAGAATGCTCCGGTGTCCCCCGCTCTTTGTAAATTGATTGCACAATGTTCTTGTATGCCTTGGTATGGTTGTGACACTCCAGCAGCGGGAACCCTTAGATTGGCGATGACCTTTCACATCTCAGGGTTATGTTTAGATGCTCTACCTCCATTTCACTTTAAAAATATTTACGCCGCTGAATATAAAATGAGTACTGCCTCGATTTCAACATCGCCACGTGGACCGCTCAACAGTTCCTTTCCCAAGGTTCCCTGTACGGCAACCGCAGAAGTTCAAATACCTCCTTTTCGTTTCTAGCATGGATCCGTCTGGGTGGCTGCAAAATTAGCAGTCATTAGTCAGAGCCACAATACAGTCAACGCCCTCTTAACGGACACCCCTCTAAGACGGACAACTGGTAGGAGCGGTCCCTGCCGTTTCCTCAGTCATTTATTCTAACTGGCCTCTCTTTAAGACGGACACCTCTTTAAAACGGACAGCTGGAGCTGGTCCCGAAGGTGTCCGTCTTAGAAGGAATTGACTGCATTTATACAATACGATACAAATAAAGAAAATGTGACTGCTGTGGAACTATATAAACTTACAGAGTAATTATGATCCCAGATTCCGTGATTTGACACCGTCATCTTGAGTTCCTTCCATGCATAAAGTCTCAGTGACCTGTTGAAGTGCTGAGGGGTAAAAATAGTGTGATATTTTAGCACACGAAAACAAAAGTTTCTTTTTTCTTATATATGGCATGGCCATATATTTTGCCCGTTACTAATAATAACAATCTATTAGTTAGTTAGGTAGTTCTTCACCTGCTACTACTCTAAAAATACTACATACGTTATTTGCGTTATAAAATGCCAGAAAAAATAATACAGTGGAACCCCGTTATACAGCCACCATCGGGACATAAAAACCTGGCCGTATCAACGGGGTTTTCAGACAAGAAAATGACTAGGCGTTTGTTCCGCGAGACAAAAAAAAAAAAAAAAAAAAAAAAAAAAAAAAAAAAAAGAAAATAAAATAAAAAGCGGCCGTTATAACGAGGTGGCCGTAAGACGGGGTTCCACTTGTATAAAAGGTTTCAAATGATCATACTAAATTCTATTAAAAATACTAAAGGCTTAATTTATTGGACGTTACTGTGCAACATTTGCACGTTAAGGGAGATGGGATCTGGGAGTTGGCTAATAAGGTTAAAATATCACACCCGTGACATCTACACACTTACATTACATACCTTGGATCCTGTCCAGCCCAACAGCGCTGTTACAAACTGCGCGGGCGGACACACAATCAAGTCGACACGTCGGACCCGTTGCGTTGAGCTGTGAGAGATCGCTGTATCTGCTGCGGACCCTCCTTGATTATCTTCGCTTGCCTCTGTTGACGAGCTCGCTCTCTCACTGTTGGGTGAAGTCACTGTCCTGAAGATGCAGAAACAGTGATCCAGGCGATCCATCGCACCACCCGGTTTCATCGGACTGCGGTGAAAACTGAGGGTGAATTGAAGTCGCTTCACCGGATTGTTTGTGTTTTAGGCCCGGATACTGGGAGATTCTTCTCAAACAAGCTGGTTCCCTCGAAGCGTCATTTTTTCAACGTGAATTCGCCTTTATTGTGATTGCCCATGCATCATTTACATGTTTTTGTTTTACTTAATTTTTTTTTATATAAATCTAACAAAATGCTCTTCACTTGGTTTTCGATCAAAATTGGCATTTGTTCACCCAACAGATTAAAAGAAATAGGTTATTTAATTAAATATGGAATAGCTTAAAATCAAGCTTTAAACAACTGGACCCAGATTAGGAAGATAACTTAATAAAAACTTCCATCAACGCAAGTAAAACGTTTGTGTAGATTTACAACGGAAAACCAGCATGTGCAGTAATTAATGTTGGCACTATTGTGTAGCGTCCTCTTGTTTTTCGATCAGTAACATTACAAACCTGAAGACGTCCCTCATTATTATAAGATCAGAACAAAATACATTTGCTGTGCAACAGTACAGTGCGTTATTAAACCCCACAGAAGACTGCACTTTCTGTATTTGCGGCTTCGCCAAAATAATCATGCAGCAAAGCAAACACCTAAAATAATGTGGACGAAACGTATCCGGAGTGACCATACAGTGAACCATAAACGGACAAACAGTTCCGGAGTTTATAGATACATGTATAGATGGACCCATCTGCAGGTACAGTATACTTCGGCTTGGACGAGAAAACCTGGAAGAGCTTGACTTCAAAACCTGATGCTAAGACCTCCCCTCATCGCCTTCTACTCTATATAATTTCCTCCTGATCGTTGTCTCACCTTGTTGCCTGTTGACCTGATTTCTCTTGATCTGGCGTCGAGTTCCGCCCAAACGCCATATCCTTGTGAACAATGTGGCCCTGAAGATCAACAGTCCACATGTGGGACGTCCTTTATTGCAGAGCCCTGCGTAGGAGCTGCAGCCTTGTGTAGTTATGGATATACTCACCAGTTTTTCCAGTTTTGTTACAAGTTTACTCAAAAGTCCTGCAATATTGTGTTCATCCGAGTGTGTTATCAGGATATCTACGTCATGTCCTGATGGCTTGTTCCTGTAGCACGAACTTAAATGTTATTTATGCGAGTTCTTATTGCGAGACGAGCTTTAAAGAGGGGAAGCAACACGCGCAATTTCTTCCTTGTTTCCGCATGGCATTGCGAAAAATTCGGAGAAGCATTGCCTCGTGTAACAGGGCCTTAGATCTCTGATAACACAGATCACACAAACCTTAGACGACATATGCAGAGCAACGACAAGTGAATAGAACTCAACATGTCAAGAGTCACAAAAAACAGCACAGAGTAATACAGAAACGTGTTTCGACATACCTCCGATAGCCTCCAACCAAATGGGAAGAACAACCAGCCAAAGCGGACTCCAACTATTAAACACAACCAAGTAAGAACACAACCTGTAATTAATAACTACTTGCAACCCTGAAAATAGAATACTGTCTAAATAGCAAGTTCCAAGGTGATTTTCGTGGCAAAAGTTAAAAATGAGAACAAGTAAAGGATGACATGGTTTATACATGTAATGGTAGTCTAACGCATGTGGTAATAAGGTTATACAATGTACGTGGTTGAGTAGTGTCACTGGACTCGAGTCAGTAGATGATTTGGAGTTATGTCATGTGAAACCTTGTAATGTAATTCCTGGCAATATATTTCCCAGAGTGCTCTGTAAACGTGCTACAAAATTTATCAGCCAGATTTTAACCCTTGTGTCTTTGACTGCCTCTTTCTCGCTTGCTATACACTAACCTGCAACCCCCTACTCCCCCTTACACTCCCCCCCCCCCCTTCTTCCACCCCATGACCCCAACAATCCACCCCTCCCCCCCACCCTTACCTCTCTGGCCACAATGTCTCTAATTCTACTGGCCTCAGCTTTTGGCACTGGGTGGACCAAGTCATCATAATACTTCAGTCCTGCCAAAACACACAACCCAAGACACCTTCCATAGAAATACTGTACAAGCATTGCATGCTCATCAACCAATCAGTGCAGAAGCTGTACTGCTTAGCATCATGTTCAAAATCCATACACACAGTCATCATGAAATCTATGAATACTGTAATAATGGAATCATGGAAATCTACCAAAAGCATAGACTGATTAATATTAGCCACCACTAATTTAGAGAGAAAAATGCATGGTTATCAAACAAGACATGATTACACATTTGCTCTAACAGTGTGAACAGTCACAGTCATAAAGGTCAACTGACCTTGTTTCTGCTGTTCAGTTAGCTTCATGCCACCATCAGCCAAGGCTTTTGTTACATCTGCTATTGTACACAGACCCATGTCTATCCACTTGCGTGCAGTTACAGGGCCGCAGCCATACACAGACGAAAACAACTGAAACAGTGGAAAGCACCTACTTCAACTTAGATGACCCAGGACAGGATTCAACCGAAAACATGCTGAAGTAACAAAATAGTGTGCAATGGTTGTCCCTTGGGCAACAAGGTGGTTTCAAGACGAATGATGCAATTTAGTGCTACACAATGATGATATGCATACAGTACTTGTCAACACAATGATAGCCTGAGTGTGCAAACATCCTGTATCCCCACTACAGTCAGGAAAAGAACAACAGCACTGCACAGACGTTCCTTTCCCAACTTTAGCGGGGCTACAGCACCAAGAGGTTAGATTGGGTAACCAAACTATGACAATGTGGTTGTCCCAGGAACATTACTGAGCAGAAAAGTGAATTTTGAACCCTGCAAGACCAAACAGAAACCCATGCACAGTTGAAATATTAAACTAAAAATGTTTAGATACCAGATATGTCTCGATAATTTTAATTTTTAATATCAGTATCTACACAATTGAAGTTTAAAACTTGGAAACACTTGAGGAACCACAATATTAAAACACAGAAAACCAACCAACCTCCATTTTCTGAAAGAATTCACTTGACTTGATTTCCTCCACTTCATCAGAGAAACCCTTGTCCAGGATATCCTGAAACCAGCAAGTACATAACCTATACATGCCAACTCTCACGTCTTAGGCCAACTCTCAGGTCTTAGTCTCATGCCAGCAGGTCAAAAAATTCAATCTCACACCAACTCATGCCTATATGAACCAATTTCTCATGCCTGGCTGTCAACCGCCTAATGCTCTTCAAATAGTTGATTTAAAATGCTTAGATTTGGCTCAAAACTATGACAAAAATGAAGGAAATATCACTTCAGAGAGACTAGATTTCAATTTTTTTCCCAGAGGACCATGCCCCCTTCCCCCTAGAAGTTCACACCTTTCAGCTTGTACCCTCACGTAATTCCAATTTGTAACAACCTGACAGGCCTTGGAATCCAAAAATGCATCATCACAAGGACTGTAAAGCTGTTCACCCGTGTCCAGGGTTTGTGCAGGACCATGAGCAGACTGAGACTGTTTACTAATTTTGTAGAGTCAGCAGATGTACAAGTTACAGACTTGATGAGTTGATCCATTGGGTGTATGTAACGGGAACTCTCATAACCAATAACATATTCAGACCTGCCAACTCTCCCGTGCCACTGCACCTCATCTCCCACATGGTCACATCAATCTCCCACATGGTCACATCAATCCCCCACATGGTCACATCAATCTCCCACACACACACCTTGTCTCCTGTGAAATCATGCCCATCACCCTGAGCTTTAGAACTTTTTCCCCTGTATGCCATGAAAGGTGTGAATTTAACTGAAATATTGGGCAAAAAGTTTGCTTCAGTTGTAACTTTTAGCTTTTAATCTTCACCCCCCCCCCCCCCCAAAAAAAAAAAAGCCAAATGTCTCATCAAAATATTAATACGTATTGATTCACAAGCCTTGACATCACCATATCACCTGAAAGTACAAAAATGTCTTCCTCATTACCTGAATAACTCTCTTGCTGTGGCTTCCAACATTACTCAGTTTACCAGCTTCATCAATCCTGGTTAGCTGTCTTGAGAAACAAAACAGTTTTTGATATCTAAGTGAGCAACTATAAATATTGGATCAAAGTTGTTGGTAGTGGGCAGCCAACCTCATACTGTCATCAGCAAACTAAGGGGCTAACTTCCATTTATAACAACAAAATCATATAAGAGCTACCAGTAAAAGATCATTTTCTCAAGGCTGCATACGCATCCAAGCTTGACAGGCCACAACCTTCAATATGGGAGTTGTTTAGCAAGCACTCATGCATGAACATTGTAGAAAACAACTTTAAAACTCAAGCTTGGATGCATGTGTAACCTTGAGAAAATGGCCTATTGGTCACTTTTGAATTTACTCTACAAGATGGTTGACTTGAATGATACCTTGCATAAGACTTCAGTGCACATGATGCCCTCCTGAATGCCAAAGCTCTAGTGTTCCTTTGACTACTGTCAATATACACAGAGTTGCGCTCAAGTAATTCCAGTGCATCCTTCAAAACAAAAAAAAAGAGAGTTCAAACAGGTCAAATGAACTTGGCACTATTTTAAAGGTATCTTCACCTCTATTTCTAAACAGTTTCTAAACATCTGCTAGTTTTTGGCTGATCCCGTCACCTCCCCACCCCCCATCTCCCCTCTCCAAACTTATCATATATACACACACACTCACTGTGAACTTCCTGTTTGGGTGGTTCAGGGGTGTGGCCCTCTGACATTCATACTTTGTGTCCTGAAATTTGAACAGCAGTTAGTTGGCCAAACTTCAGGTCTGTTTTGTGTCTGTCCATCTGTCCTCACTTGGATCAATAATAATTCACCTGTGCTCATCTCCAAAGATTCACTTCATGTAAGTGTTCATCCAGTGTGTGCTGGAATGCAGGAATCAACAGTTGATGGCAAAATTACCTGATAATCAGGCTGAAGCTCAGTTAAGTCAGCACTTTCATGCTTCTCGGCAGTTTTCCTACTCGTAGATAATAAAGTAAGTATGTAGAGTAATATTTATTATTAATACATGTTCAACTTTTGTTTTAAATTTGAATGATGGATTAAAAAATGAAAAAATGTGATATGTCCTAAAAAAAAGTCACATACATAGGTAGAACAAGAGTTGCATCCTAAGCAACTAAGGTCACATTCACACCTGGTGCTCAAGCACTAGTGCCTGGGCACTAAAAAAAATAAAGAAAGAAAGAAAAAAGAAAAAAGAAAATGTATGCACAATGGGAACTGGTACCCACTCTTGGCCTCAACCTTGTGTTCAGGCACCATGCCCATGCCGGAATTCTGGTGTGGATACTTGAAAAAAGGATGTGTTCACACTAGTGACTAGCGAGAATCATACTCAGGAACCGTGCTCAGGCACCAAGTGTCAGCACAGCCTAATTTAAGTTCCAAGTATCAGATGTCCTTCATTTAATTGTCAAACCCAAAGAACAAGAGAAAATATAGAAACTAAAGACTCATAAGACTACCTTGCTGTGGCTTGATCCAACAGATGTGTGTCTGAACTGAATGCAGCGTTGAGACGGACCTGATCAGTAACAGGGACGACTTTACACTGAGTTGTACAGTCTGTCAGCCCTGGCTCAACCAAAAAGACAAGAAAGACAACAGGTCAAACTACACACAATATGTATTTTATGACATACTATTCATACTGGGTTTTGTGTTAATATGAATCTTCTCACAGTAAGATCTTCCTTCCAAAGTGCAAAAAACTCAAAGTGCACAGAAAACATGAAAGTGAGGCTAGTAAGGCCAGATTGGTATTCTCTATACAAATATCTTCAAAATTGGAAATAGCTCTATTCTTGCTGGTTTTCAAGCTACAACATTCAAATTTCTGAATGTATGACCATTTGTGTACTTTAACTTGGTGCTCATAATTTCTTTTCCATGATTGTATAGCAGTGCTGAAAAACATAGGACATACCTTTTTGCATGACATGTAGTACTGATCACACAGGATGCGTAAGGACAAAACAACTATGATAAATCAACTGAGAGTCAATGTGGGAAAGTGAAATGCAAATCAAAATTTCTTTAAGAGCATTATTAGCTTTCCCACATCAACATTCAGTTGACTTATCATACATTTTATCTCCATGTCAACATAAGAATAATCAAGCACCACTACTCTTTCAAGTTTACACAACTTAATAATACTTACAGGACAGTTTCACCACTTCCACATGGTCCACACATTCTCTAGAAGACAGCAATAATTATTATATTATTTAGTATTTATAATTCATCATTCCCAGCTCTGCCTATTCACCATCCCCTAGCATTGTCACACCTGTCCGGTCTACTGTACAAACAGAAAATTTTGCACACAAACAACACAAATATAATAACAGTTACTAGTTTTCAGACACTCATTGGAGCTCATAAGGACTCAGGATCTACACATGAATCTCCACAGAACTCTGGGCCATATAGCATTGTACATGCGTGTATATACACATACCGGACCCCGGGCAAGGAAAAATTGTCAATTCTTCACTTTTTCTCCCACTCTTTTCCTTTTAAGTTCTTAGGGTTCTCGGGGGAGGGGACGCTCACCTTTGTAAACAAGTAAGAACTTTGTCCAGGCTGTCATAGTTTGTCACAACATGACTCACATTATCACTAAACAAGACCAATAGAACACAAATAAATCTTCTGAATCTCGCGTATTCCAATAATCCCCGCACGTTTCAGTGTTTTGATACCTGAAAGAGCCAGCTACTGTGAATCCTTTCTTGCGAGCAAGGTTATTAAGAAATTCCACCCTAGATTTTGAAAGCTTTTTCGGTAAAATGTATAGCGTTACGTCCTTAAAGCTTGGGTCCTTTAGTACGGGTGCACAGTCACCTGAACTCAACTTGACCCGTTTGGCAGCCATTTTGTTTACTGACACTGACCCAGTCTCCAACCCAGTTCTCACACGGAGGGCCCTGGGGACAAGCTATCCAAAATACACGTGGATTCTGTCCAAAAAACTATTTTGCTTCCGAGCACTATCCTGTGCTCGGAAGAAGAAATCCTTACATGCGAGATTTTCGCGAAAAAACGTGTGGAACTCGCACGTGACATCCGGCAAAGCCTCATCATGCGTTTACGCCATGTAAACCTGAACAGATTCTGGTTGTTGTTTACATACGGTATTCGTCTCCTACCTTCTCTCTTTTTATAAGGAGATAGTGTTAGGAATAAAAGAGTTAGCAAATCAAGCTGAAATTGCAGCAGCAGTAAGGAAATACACACGGAAACAAGGTACGTAAGTATCAGCTTTATTTTCACGTTAACATCCGAGTTTCGCGACCGAAATCCCATACATCTCCCCATAAAAATCCGTCAAAAGGGTGTCAGCGGAAGCGCCCACTGAGCTTGGGCCTGCGTGCAGGCTCTCCGTTGGGTTTCGTGAACGCGCGGGGACCCGCCCACAGTCCTCGCGCGTTCATGGAACCCAACGGAGAGCCTGCACGCAGGCTAAGCTTGGGCTACCTGTGGGTACATCACGATTTATCCAGATCTTTACCTTTCCACTTCCTTATAAATTTTTATAAGATAAGGTGGATAGTACGCGCGATCTGATTGGTAAACACTCGTGCATTCTATAACTCAACATACGCACGCGCGCGTCAAATTCGTTCCTTTTTTGTTGTTGTTTTTTATGCAAAGTTTCGCTTGCCTTATGACAGGCGGCTCAAGCTGATTGACTGTGTGGCGTCACGGTTGGGTTTTATAAGAAAATGTATAGGAGATTTTAGTCGATCGATAACTCGAAAAATATTGCGAGAATATAGCTTAGACTTGCTAACCTTGTTGTGGTGGTGGTTTTCTTGCTGCTGTAGCGATTTCAGCGTGTTTCGCTGAATTTTTCCTCTCTAACAGAAAGAATTTCAGAGACTTTTCTGGAGCCATTCTGGATGCCAGATCGACCGAGTTGTCAGCCTTGAAATTCTTTCTGTTAGAGAGGAAAAATTCAGCGAAACACGCTGAAATCGCTACAGCAGCAAGAAAACCACTACCACAACAAGGTTAGCAAGTCTAAGCTCTATTCTCGCAATATTTTTCGAGTTATCGATCGACTAAAATCTCCCATACATTTTCTTATAAAACCCAACCGTGACGTCACACAGTCAATCAGCTTGGGCCGCCTGTGGCCTTATCTTATAAAAGACCACCGTTGAAACTCGCCGCCACCCTCCACACAACCGCGTTTGGAGAACTTAGATTTTGACACTGAAGAGTAAAGTTGCGTTATCCTCCTATTAAATTTGTAACTTTATCGTTTGCCTTATCTTCCCATAAAAGAAATAAAGCACTTGTCAGCGTACGTATATTGAGTTTTATGACCCATCAAATATTTCCCCCCACGCGTGATTGGTAGAATCGTGACACGTGACCGAATAACGCCCGCTCGTGAGCGGACGTTATCAGCGAATAACCCCCGCCTGGCGAACTAACGCTGTTTATTGACAATATCCGAACACAGTCCTATTTATTTAGTCACAAAAATCATTACAAGACGACTACTGAGGAGGACATCAGTTTGTTGGCCGAAAATGCAGTTCCAGTAAGCACTAAAAAGCTTCACAGTTTCCGCGCCGTTATTTGCGCTGCGAGAGGAAATATTTGAAGGATAATAAAGACAATAAACTACTTTTGGCTTCGGAAATATACGCGGATAATTGTCCTTGGACATTATCTGTTCCTCGAAGCTCACAGTTGCCCGAGAGCGAACTGTTCGCTTCTAGGAACAGATAATATCCTCGGACAATTATCCGTGCATATTTCCTCGCCAAAAGTAGTTTATTGTTTATATAGATGCACGCGGGAATTTGAACGAACACGAGCGAAGTTTGGAGAAGCACGAGGCCGCCTCGCTGACACGTGCTTGATTTCCTTATTATTGCGCAATAATCACCATGTACAAAACACGTGATTCCCATACGCGCACGTTGCACGAGAACTAGCAGGCCGCGTGATCGCTTTTCCGTGCAGTCCCTCACGACTACTACAAATTGTGCAGTATTTTAACTGTAACTCCAGGCTTCTTGTTTTCGTTTTCTTGTCCCGTGGTGATAAAGTTCCATCAAGTAACTCATGAAACAAACGGCCAATGTGACCATTGGAGCCGCACAGTGAGGTAAGGTTTGACGCTTGCTCGACCAGATCATAGTGTCGGCTGCCTTTCTTCACAGGCAACTGACTCAGGCTTCAGCAGGTGCGGATTTCGAGTTTCTATGTTTCCCTGTAACTTAACGGCCACAAATAATTATACTTGCAAAGCCGGTCCAGAACTAAGTCAAGCAAATTCGTAACTCCATTTTTTCACCAGCCTGCAGCATACATGTCAGGCTGAGCTGCGAGCAATATTGAAGAGAGGCCATCTTGCAGTCGTTTTACCGTGTTAAATTCACTCAGTGTGGAAATTAACTAGTAAGTCACTTATTAACTGTACTTGGGAACTGTTCTTTGCGTTTTTATCCATGTTGTCAGTTTTCTGCCGGTTCAGCCCATTACGGCTGAAAGAGAAAGATATCAGCATACTTGCAACGACAGCAACAAAAATAAATGAGAAAGGCAGGTAAAATTAGTGAAAACCAAAATCAATGCAAATAACATGCATTTAGATACTAAATCGGGAAAACTTTACAGTTCATTCGGCTATGTTATCACGTTTTCGTTTAGCCCCGGCGGCATCGACACTCCACAGTCTAGTTTGCCATTACTGATTATTTTGTGAGTACTGCGAAAATCGACCCTGATCAGAACTGACTTTCAATTGACAAACTCAAGACTGAATTGTCGGCCTTACTTAAGCGGCTGGCTAAGTTCTCCATTTTTGTCTTCAGTCGACTGACCAAGTTCTTTTTTAAGGACATACGGCGGTGATGTTGTTTTCTGCGTCTTAGCATAACTATATCCATCTGTTACCGAATTTGTTGTCCTTCTTGAATTTCTACATGTACCATCCCTCAATCATGACCCATTTTCGATACCTTATGTAGTCTGTTTTTGGTTCTACATTGATCTGAATACTGAATACTTGTAGCACGTTCGCCTGATTTATACCTTGTGCTTTTACTAGCCATGTATGTTAGTATGTTAGTATATCAAACCTCTGTATTTTCAACTGAGTTTGGTGAGCAAGCCGTGCTAATGATTCCCGGCGCCATTGCTGCAGGGCATGCAGGCCAAGCTTTCACGATGAAACCCACCATAAACTCGTTTAGATTTCACTGACATGATGTCTTCACCGCTCAATCTCACATGAACTATACAATTTAGTATCGTGATTAATTATATAGTTTTAACACCAGTTATTATATACACACAATTTTACCCTCTTGTAATCCATCGCCTTGTATTAAATAAAAGGCACAGTTGACAAACCTTTGTCATGGAACGGCTGGATGCCCTGATTCTTGACCCAGATTTTATACTCAAATACGCAGTGTTCATGACTTTGCATATTAGTTTGTTCTGAGATTGGGTATCAATTGTCTTTATACTGTGAAAACTATAAAGAATAATGGTATGGGGTCAAGAAAACCCACAAAATATGAAATACGCCGTATAATATTTGTAAAACCCCCAGTCGCTTTGATGCAGACAGCAGTCAGTGTAACAAATAAACCGAGTCAGTGTTTTGAGTAAACGACTAGAATCCTGTTCTATCCTGAAATATTGCGCCGTTCAATTAAGTGTTGCAAATCGAAGTGTCTCGTGATATTGAAATTTCATGTTGAGCGGACTAGTGAACGTTTCTGTATTGATCTCTATAAATTACATAAGCCACAGTTATATAGAAATATACCGGGGCGAAAATGATCGTGGCCTTTCAATAAACCCTCAATTTAGTTACACACGCTGATCAATTCTTTGATCCGGCACTATCACGCTTTGCCGATCTAATTCAACGCAAATTAAAGCTGAATTGTCGACCTTTTACTGGTCAGGACCTTTTAGCGACTAGCCCAGGTCGTCTTTCGTTCTCAGTCTGAACAAGTCTTCTACGTGTTTTTTCCGCGTTTTTTTTTTTTTTTTTTTTTTTAGCACGTCCAACTGTTTCTTCGTTGATTTCCAAGTTCACACTGTCCTTCTCGAACTACTTCCCGATCACGAATGTGGATACAACGCATTCTATATAAATCTACTGCTTGGCTTTTCTTAGGCTAGCAGCAAGGTGATGTCGTATTTATTTACCAGATCATGTACAAGATTGACAGGAAGACTCAAAATTGCTTGTGAAATCTACAACGAACCGTATGTAAGCTGGATAGATTTATTCCCTCAGTGTTCAGTAGCTTAGTACTCGTTGACATCTTGCGGCCATGGAGCTAGACAGCCGTGGAATAACTTGAAACTTTCAACTGAGTTTGGTTATTAGTACTCGAAGGGTAGCTATTGCTGCCAGGCCACGTTTTCTTTTTACGATAAACCAAATATTAAACTTGGTGCTTCATCACAGACTGTATTCAGCAAATGGCTCGCATTTTAGAATGCTAGCTGCCAGTCTATTACAAGAACTATGCAAAGGGTAGTTGATTGTTTAACTACGCATTGTGAATGATGACCTAATTCACTGTTTTCATACTTGACCAACAACCTAATCAAGTACGCTATTCATGGCTTCGCACACTAGTTTGTTTACGTTAAGTATTGTCTTTATGGTGCGGAAATAAAGACTATAGAAGTGACTTTTTAGTCGCGTGCTCGAATAAGTAGCGAATAAAGTTCTGAGGGCGACTAACCCACAAACTATGAAATATGGTGTACTGAATACCATGTGTATTCGCTGTCGTGGCAGCAGTAACAAAACGCGGAACTGAGCCGACAGTGTATTAAACTAGAAACCTGTTCTATCCCGTTCAGCAGACTAGTTTATAACGTGTCTGTACTGATCTCTATAAAAAAAACACACAGGCTTAGCCGTGCCAGAAATTATGGCAGTTATATAGAAATTTACCGAGGCGAATACGATCGTGGCCTTTCCATGAACCGTAGATCGATTTACAGCTACGCCCCCTAATCAATTCTCTGATCCACTATCACGCCACGGAAACCTGAGAGTTATGAAATCCAACGTCGTTTGCTTCAACAATGCAGTCATTCAAAGATAAAAAGGAGAACTATAACACTATACCAAGAGAATATAAAGAGAATATAAAGAGAGAGGTAATCCCCATACAGGTCCTATATATTCCAATCCCTTTCTAAGTTATTTTTAAAAGGGACCCAGTCCGCGCGTAACAGCGAGAAACGCGAGAAGGAATTTTTGCACGTGCAAGTTGGGGTAATGCTTCAACGAGTTTTTGCGCTAACTGGAGCTGCTGCCAGTGCGCTATGCGTCTAAGAAATGTTTGCTTCTGGAGGTATTACTTGTCTCTAATATAATCTTTTGAGAAAAAGAGGCCCTAAGCCAATTTAATGTTTTTCTCTTCATCTGTGCCAAACTAATGACCATCATTTGGGGTTTGCGGCCTCAAACAATGTTTCCCCTCTCCCCCACCCATCAGAAACAACAACTACGAAACTCCTTTTCCCGTTTCCAAACACAAATGTGTTTTACAAACAATTTCCCCCTCTAATAACTTTCCATACCACCTGTTTCACTTTTACTCTTACCAATTACTGTTATTGTGTTAGCGTCTTCACTAATCCCTTCGTTTTTCAGTTCTCTATTTATTGTATTCTCGGTTTTATTCGCTCTTCGCTCCCGTTCCCTTTGTTGCCCAACACACGTGTTAATTACCGACCCCAACTACATGTCTCCCTACCGACAATGTTCCCTACACAAATACAAGCCCTGCCACGCACCCCATTTTAGCGCTGCAACAGGGGTGGATGCAGCCTTTTTCGTGACCAGTGCGAGCGCCGAGAAATTGTGAATTTGCGATTTTCCGCTCGAATGGATTTTACATTTTTCACATGCCGTTGTCCAAAACGTGAGCGGAGATCGAAATAGCTTATTCAGCTTTGCGCCATTCTTTCCATATTCCATCCCAAAACAGACACAAGGCAAACAGAACGCGCCATCCAAGTACTTGGAATAAACCAGCCAAGAGTGACGAACGAGCCAGTCTGGTTTAAATCGTCTAAGTCGGCCGCCGCTTTCTTTCGTCAAAGGGAACTCGAAGAGCGTATCTGGCTTCCAGATATTTTGAATAAATCGGAACTTTTCCGCGTCAGAAAATCTAGCGATTTCTTGATACACTATTCCGATATCGAACGCTGAACAATCGTTTTTACGACAAACAGGATTTCCTCGAGCATGTGACGCCATCGCACGGGTATTTATAAAGGCTGACCAGTTCACGACCGGTGCACAAGAATCACGAGGGCCAATAGGAGGCGATCATGACCAGTGCACAAATTGGCTAACCAATCATAGCGAGTCTTGATGGGTGCACTTATTTGACCTTTGCACTCATTGACGTCTATTTGCGGAAAGACCGATTTTTCCCTTGCGATGTTTCACGACACGAATCGAATGTCGCAGGGTTGATTTAAACGGTACAATTCATTTTGTCACTGTGTCGTAAGTGGGATAAACAACAGTCGCGTCTGTGTAAGGATGTATTGAAGAACAGTTTTCAACCTCATAAATTGCGAGTATGCTAATATTAGAAAGATTTGACTGGTTTATTGGAACTGGTGGCACTGGTCTGGATCCACCCCTGCTGCAACATATAATCATGTACGAACGCACATCGTTTGAATTTATACTTCACTTCGCCACTCAATCACTAATATTAATAGAATAGCACAGGGGTCAAAATACCCGCAGCACAATTCAAACTAAGAAACCATGGGGCTTATTAGTCTTCTTCTATGATAATACATATCTAGGAAGGGTCAGTGTCGTGAGATGCGTACGCGCGTTTGGTCGAATCTTGGAAGCATTCGCCCAAGTTTTCAAGCTTGAAATCTAAGATGGTGTCCACAACGGCGGCGAGCGACCGAGTGGCAGATCCACGAAGGACGCCATCTTGGATTTCAAACTTGAAAACATCGGGTGAATGTTTTCAAAATTCGACCAAACGCACGCACATGCGCATCTCATGACACTGCCTCTTTAATAGCACAGCGCACGCTCGACAGAAAAACATATATTCCTGTACTTGCGTATATTTGTCATCTTTCTCTTGGTGTTCAAATCACCCTTTTTTCGGCATTTCATTTTATTATAGTCTGGTTTTTATTCATCATTTGATCTTCCCTCCGTTCGCCTTCGTCAACGATCCACAGCGGACCAACCATTACACGTGACTTGCAGTACTCACGTTGCCGACGTAATCCACGGGGCGCGTGATTCACGTTTTTCGCCCAAAGTGAACTGCACAGTATTAACTGTGCCTCAAGGCTCCTCGTTTATGCTTTCTTAGTGTTCGTGGCGATGAAGTTCCTTTGATAAGACGGACGCGGCGCGGTATCAGGTAAGGTTTGACGCCATCCCAATCCGAAGACTGTATTCATTTCAATCCACAGACAACTCAGGTAAATTTGATGTGAAACATGTTCCCGTTTTCATTTTACTTTTATAGGTAGCTTAAGCAAACTAGGACGGCGACGGCAACGCGAGGAACCAGGAAAAAAGTGTCTCCGTTTTTCCTCATGTCTTTGTAACTTCGCCTATTCAAGTTGCTCAAATGTGTTCTGTTTTTGCCGAAGTTCCATTGCTTTCATCGTCTTTTATTAAAAAAACGACTGCCGTAATTTCTCAATTGTAAATTTCGTCCACGTCCTGAAACAGCCTAAAAAAGACGTCGCGCTCTCTTGTGCGGCTCCAAATGCTTCCCCGAGATCATATCCGGCACGTGCGTCTTGTCTTCTGCCGATGAATCTTATTCATTTCACCGACGTTGCCGTCATCCTCTCCCGTCCTGGTGCTTAAGTTCTCTACGTCTCGATTCCAGTGGCACACAGTTGTGTTGCCCGCCAAGCGTTGGTACATACAAAGATGTCATGAGACGGATATATTAAAACACGTTTTACCCTTGTGGTGCCAAACGAAACGAAACGAACATCACTGAGCTGTGAGAGGCCGTCTCGCCGTTTAACTGGGAACCTCCGTTCAAAAGTACCAGTGTTATAATTTGGGACTCCACGAATCTGAAGATGGACCAGATAATATTTGCGTTTAAGTATCCTAGTGTTGCAACTAGTGTTTCTGTTTCTGATGGTGTTTACCCATGGCTACTGTTGAAGGGAAAAGATGCCAACGTACTTCTACGACAACAACTACAAATAGAAAAGTAAGTCGCGTAAATCAACTATCAACTCTAGTAAAAACCGGCAACCAATAATGCAAACTGCGGTCAGATAAATTAAACGCCGGGCACTTCTCAGTTCTAAAACCTTTAAATGTACTGCACGTTTCCGCACAAGCCTTCGGGTTTTCGTCTCCAATATTTCGTAATTCTTTCGCCTGTTCTTAGTGACTGTATTAACTATAAGGCAAATTGCACGTCTGATTGATAAATAACTGAGGTTTTTTTTAATACTGCAGCGGACTGTCATAAAAACATTCATGAAACCGGATCGAACTGTTGCTTTGCCGATCAAAAGCTGAATTGTCGGCCTTTTTAGCGGCTAGCCGAGGTCGTCTTTCTGAACCAAGTCTTCTAGTTATTTTTCGCGTCTTTTTTTAACGCGTCCGATTGTTTCTTCGTTGATTTTCGAGTTCGAAGTGTCCTTCGCGAACTGCTCAGTTCCCGGCTGACAAGCAGTGGTTCTAGTTACCAGCTGTAATTATATAGCAGTGTTCGTGATACACAGCTAGAATTCTAAAAGCCGATCCAGTTGTTGAGTACTCCGCGCTGAAGCAACGGCAGAGGTTGCCGGGTTTATCATAAAAACTTGGCCTGGCAGCAATAAGCTCACGGACGGCTAATAACCAAGATAATAAAACTCAGTTGAAGGCTCCAATTTAATATTCCACGGCTGTCGAGCTCCATGGCCGCAAGATGTCAACGAAACATATATATTGAACAAGTGAGTGAATGAATCAATCCAGCTTACAGACGATTTGTTCTAGATTTCACTTATATGAACTGTATTTCATTTAGCATAGTGTTTAACTCATTCATTACCAAGACCTTCTGAATTATTCTGGATGGGCAAAATTTCGCCCATGCGTCATTAAAACAAACAGTAGATTGAAGTGACTTGCAGTTGCGTGCTCGACTCGACAAGTAACGAATAAAATTTCGAGGGTGAAACAACCAGTGACAAAATATGAAATAGTGGCGTATAATACACTGTAAATTTGAAAGAGCCGTTTTAGCCCCAAAATGCAAAATAGCCCCATTTTATGATGGGGCTATTTTGGACCACAAAGGGCCAATTTGAAATTTGGGGTCAAAGTGGCCCCACTAAAATCCAAATTGGCCCTTGTAAAATCCAAAATGGCCCCATCAAAATACAAATTGACCCCATGTTGGACTGATTTGGCCCATGGGGCTATATCAGTACCATTGATAAGGGTTGGTCAAAACAGCCCTGGTACATAAAATGAGGGCCGTTTCGGCCCTTCTGAGTGTCTTACTTGTACAACAGCAATTAGGAGATTTCAGAATGCAAGTGACTCACATCCATAATCAATATGTATTTCAAAATGCAAATCAAACACATAGAATGCAGATATGTATAGTACAGAACATTGACAAATCACTACTCTTGCTCATTGAATATGTCAATATCAAATTTTGGACAAACATAATCAGTCCTCTGCACAGCCTGATCCACATCAATTGGCTGACTTACATGCATAGGCCGAAATGTAATCAGGTCTTGTTGTCTGATGACTCGTTGATAACCACGTTCATTCCTAATTACATTGTGTACTCTATATGCATGAAAGTGGGAATCAAAATAATCAGTTGCAATCCTATTAGATACAAAATACACATTTGGCACAGGGTTTCCTCCTGCTGTGCACATTTTTACAATGACTGAAAACTCTGGCATTAGCTCTTGGTAGCCTGTGTGTATAATGGCCCCCAACTTGTATTTTGTGCCATGGATGACACACCATTTCATCCTGAAATACAAACAATTTATCATTACTTTAACAATCTGCCATAGTAATGCATACTTAGAACAAAGAATAAATCTTACAGCCCATGTCAGTGCTCGACATTAAGGTTTTAGGTTGGTTGCCCTTCAGACTGTAGATTGACTTCAAGCAATAGAAAGTTTCATAATTTCTAGTTGCCCGGCCCAAAATTTACCTGCCCGACATTGTTCAAGAAAATTAATAGCCAAGAAAATGCATTTGAAATATATTCATAACAATCAACATCTTTTTAAAAAGAAAATAAAAATATGACAACCATCCAAGTTCTAGAATATTGTATTGAAGATAATTCTTACTCGTGAATCATATCCTCCTCAGCTAAAATACCACCCATTGCCTCTCGAAGGAGTTGAAAGTAGGCAACAGTCCCTGCTTCTTTCTGAGTTCCTGTGGAAAGTGATGCATGAACACTACTCTGTGGCATTAAATTATCACCAACATATTTATATTTTTAACAACTTATACAAACAATGCATGAGTCAGTATTGAGTTTATTATATACCTGGGCCTACTTCTACTGGTTTCTGTATGAATGGCTGCCCTTGTCTGCTGCAGGCCATCTCACAGCACTGGCGTAGCTGGTGTCTGTTGGCCAATGTCCAAGGGATATTCTTGAAGTTGCCAGTTATTGCTGCTAACCGCTTCAAGTGTTCATGCTTAGCCTCGAATCTCATACACCAGGTTCTTACCATGGGACCAAGTCTGCAGATCAAAATATTGTAAACACAAATACAGTCATTAATGGAAATGATTTGATGGCCTGAATGCATTTTAAGGAAATCAAGTACAATAAAATTTCTTATAAATTATCTCATGCAAAATGTCTATATATTAAGATGTGTGTATAAATATATATTCACCTCAGCATTGTTCTTGGATAATGAACTATATAGTGCATTTTTGGAATCACAGAGGCATTTGGGTACAGCTGGACAAATCTTGTGTGATGGTCTTTGATTAGCTCCTTCAGAAATGCAGCCTTGTGAGGAGTAATGGCTGGTGAAAATATTATGTCAACAATTTCCAGAAGTGAAAGGTAAAGTTGCCACTTCTCATCATCCTCGGGAACATGGGATCCAATTAGTAATGGCAAAAACCGTCCAAGGCACCACATTTGTGAAGCTGTTGAGAGACAGCATTATTAAATGGGAACATTATAGTAGTCTGTTACAATTTACAAAATTTAAAATATGATGTGCAGGACCATGAAAACTGAAAAAAAAAAAAAAAGAAAAAAAAAAAGGTGAACTGCAAATTCAAGGCAAAATTGTCATACCCCTTTGCTTGAGAGAGTTACTGGAAGAGTTTAGAGTCTGTAGACTTATGGTGGATGGCCTGTTTGAGGTGTCTTGGTATCCATAATCAAAGTCTTGAATCCAGTGATTCAATTCGTCCAGTCTGAAATACCTCTGCCCAAAGATTGCATACTTCAGGAACTCTTTGGCCTCATACTGCAGCACACCTTCCAGGATATCATGCATTGCATCTCCTGGTAGGCCACCAACCACATGGAAATAGCGCGAATGGTTCAGGATTGAGCGAAAGTTGATTCCATAAATACTGGTGATGTCAATATCGGAATTTTCAATGGCTGTGCAGTTGTTGTCATACCCAGCTGGTGTTCTGAGCAGGAAATCATCTTCGCTGAACTGTAGAGAGCATAAATAAATAAATAAACAAATGTAAAATAGAAGAGAGAACAGTATGATTAATAATTCCCACAAAATATAGATGGAAGATGATTGGTTATGTTGATCGAAACATGCAACTGCAGGTAGGTTCCATATGATACATGTTTGCACACTTTCAGAAAGTACATCAGCATGAATTGAAATTGTTGATCAATAAATCACAGCAAAAGTTTATAGTGATGTACACTGTACCTTGGAGGTGACTTCTTGGGGATTCCCCATGCATTCCCTGCATTTGAAGGCAGCAGCAGTACCAATTTTGAAACCCCCAATTTCTTGGGATCCCAAGTTGTCCCCAGAAATAAATGCCAGTGAACCACGGAATGACCTCCTCTCACCATTCACAGTGAACTCAAACCCTCCATCCTGTCAATAAAATTACATTTCATGAGTTGGCAATGTACATTATCATATGTAACATACTTTAATTAAATTTAATTGATTAAATTTATGGTGTTGGAAGATTTGCATTCAATCTGTAATGCACTCATTGCCTGTATGATAACATGTCTGCTGAGTCTGGAAAGAAGCAACTTGAAATCAGTTTAATTATTTTTTTCCCCATAAATACTTTTTGTGTATCATAAAAATAAAAATAAATCTATACACAAGAGGATTTGTGTGCAGTACAGTGTATTGAGTCCTAACCTGTTCCAACTGTGCCAGGTCATTCATAAATGATTCAAGGATTGTATTGGTCCCGTATTTCTTTATCACTGGATGCTTTGCGATCGATAAGAGCTGAATACATTTCAGCTGAGATCGGTGCGTTGGAGCAATGTTCGCTAACGTGTAATAAAACACACCTGTTTTTCAAACAAATAATAAAAAAAAAAAAACATGTAAATCTACATAGACTGTGATACTGCACGTTATTGAATTAACAGCCAAACAACAAAAACAGACAGGCACAAGTCATTTGAAAAATACTCAGTTCAACACTAGGAAATCCCACCAAATTTATGCTTGGACGTTTTGCTGCCAAGGGGGTTGACCACCTCCACTTCGTCATAGTATAACATGATTTGTAATGCTTGAGGATCCACTGCGAAGAGAGGATGCTGGAAGAACACATGACCGTCGCAGAAGTCTTCAATTACCCCGTCCTCTCTACGATGCGGATTCTCAATCTGAAATGAAATGTGATCGCATTATGGTATAAATCCTGTAAAGAACACTTCAGCACAAGCATCCGTTCAGCTAAAAATAGCACTGCATTGAAGCGAACTATTTTACCTGCTCCAGAATGGATGGATCATTCAACAGTTGCTGAAGGCTTGCAAGGAACGGAACGTCAACAACTTCATCTGGCAATTGCACTCTTCTTCTTTTGCTTCCTTTTCGCCTGTGCCCATGGAAATGTCCGAGAACACGCTTCACAGGCTCCTGTGGAATAAAGAAAAACAAAAAATGATGACATCTGCATACTACTCCTTTTGTAAAAAAAAACAAAGTGAATTTCTGATCTCGACAGAAACGGCGACCATCACAACATCTCGATTCCGGTCCAGTCCACCTCGTCCACTTAAAAAGGCTGTTGGTGGTCTGTGCCTGGCGATTATCGGCAGGTACAAATAGTACAAATTGATGACAACATAATGTACTTACGACAAGGCCAAAAAGCTCCTGAAAGGTCTTCTTTCTTTGTGTATCGGTCTCCATGCCTTCAAAGGGCTGTACAATCAGAGCGTTTTCCTCCGATAGCGCTTCCCATTCAATTTGATCTGAATAATCTTGACCTGTCAAGTTTCGTAATTTGTCCATTACAGTTTCGTAAACCGTCTGGGCAGCACTGTGGACAAGTGTGGTTGTGTTATTCATAATGTCAGTCAAAGCTTTCTCAGTCAAACTGTTATCTTCTTTCACCCGCAAAAGATATAAGGCATTTGTGCGCCGAGTATTATCATAGTAGTTGCCGCCAACGTTGTTGCCGCCATCTTCACACTCCACAGGGGGTTCTTCATCAATAGGGGGAATTTCGTTGACTTGCAGATTGCCTTCTCGTTGCAGGGCCGGTTGATTATGGTTAAACTGCCTGATAGTAGGTGCATTCTCCAAAAATCTTGGGTGGTGCCTTCGTAAATGACTCTTGTATCCGTCAAAGTTCTTGTGAGTGCATCCACACCCATTCACGCCACATACAGTGTTAAAGTTTGGGTCTTGTCCATGAACCCGTTTATAATGATTTAGGAGGATAGCGAATGTATCCAAGGCACTATTGCACATACGACATTGGAAAACCATTTTTGATTCACAGATAAAGAACAAACTGTACGTCACACATGGCTGCCAATCTTGTCATCTGGCATGCAGTATGCTGGACAAGTTCAATTGTGTTCTCGAGTTCCTAACCATTACGAAATATATTTCATGCACACGTGGCGAAAGTGTGTCCAAAGACGGGACACGTGCGACACAAATGGACTAGGTCTTTTCCTTTATTTTACTTCTAACTTTTCTGTTTTCAAGTTGGTTCAGACCGACCCTTAAAGATAAAAGCTGCTGAAGCCAAAACCTGAATCATTCTATCAAATTCGTTATGACGGATATTTGAGAAGCACGCACATATCCCCTCTGTGTAATTCATTGTTCTGCCTTTCACGTGTCGATCTTCTACAAAGTTCACTTTACAATGGTGCAAAGTTCACAATTAGTCGACCAGCCAATCGGGAACGCAAATGATCGGGATTTTCCTCATTGAACAATTAGACATTATTGGACTGTCACAGACCGTCAGTGGGAGTTTGACATGGGTATATAACGCAAAGTTGTCTTGATTTGCGGCCTATTCGTTTTCGGCTTCAAACTGACACGTTGTCTTAAACCTGTAAAGGCTACAACTACAAGAGTACTGTATAGATATGGCTTCAACCACAGTTTTCAATCTGGACTTTGACGCTGCAGAGGTCCGCTCGTGGCTCACGGCCAATGCCTTTGTCGCCGAGACTATAGAGAAAATTTGTGGTAAGACATTGCAATCTCTCCTTTCTCTTTTTTTACCTGAGTAAAATTGGTATATTCATGTGCTGGTCTTTTTTCGTAGGAGACAAATTGGACGGCGAGGATGTTGGTGCTGTTTATTCAGACGAAGGAGAAATGAGGCACTACTTCCCTAATTTCAAAGAAAGAATGCGATTTAAGAAACTTCTGAAACCAGTGGTGGAAGATAATGTTGCATGCAACAATCAGGTAATCCATCTTTGCGCCAATTCCTTGCACGTTTTGCTCATTTCCCGCCATTTGCTTCGTGGCATCACGTGCCCTGAGCCTGCGATATATTTTGTACAATGTGCGCATGCCGATTCGTTGTCACAGTTTGGGCGCCATTTGAATTTGCTGGATTAACGCTTTCTACGATGCAAAGGATTTTTGGCTCTTGCTCTTCTGATTTTTGTTTCTTTAATGCACACCTATATATATTTTGTAAAACGTTAATCGAATAATTGTTCTTTTCAGCTGCAGGAAAAGGGTTCTTCTGAATCTTCTCCCGACGATTTGGAATGTCCTGACGAGCTCAACCGTCACTTGCTAGGGAGCGAGTTTTATGAAGACTCTACACGAAGCCCCGAGATCCCCGCTACAATATCCTCCTCACCGGATTCTCAGACAGATTCCCCAGCATCCGCGAAGACTGTGCCCCCTCACCTTACCGAGACGCCAAAAAGTACTAAGGTACAGGTACAGCACTGAACGCTTCAAGATATATATTGCTTGAGTTGTCTGAAGCATGTAAAAACAGCCTGCAAAGTACTGATAGAAACCAATGCAGAATACAATGCATAATGAAACTCACTATAGCTGTTCTATTCTACTATATTTCCACAGGGCTGGATCTCAAGATATCAGCTTCCATCTCGTGTAAGTTAATTAATGGAAGACACTTTTTACAGCAAAAATATATCAGCTGCACTTGGATTACTTTTTCTTGTTCTGTGAGTGTTTGTTGCACCTACCAGTACTTGTTGAGTTAATCCCATCATTGTGTTCTCTGGTATGCTACTTTACAGTTCTCTGTGTCCGTGGAGGCTGCACTAAAATCTGGGAGTGTGTCTGTGAATCTCCAAAACGAGATGATCAGGGATGTCTGCACAGGCATCCTAAACCATAGTTCTCATCCAAGCAAGGCAGAGAGGGTGCAGATTGCAAAAATGATCATAAAAAAGTACCCCTGCATGGCAGACAAGAAGATACTAGACTGTTCAACAGAATGGGTACAGTAAACTGTTGTCTTGTACCTACATAATATTGCATTTTTAGTTCATTCATCAGGGAGATGGCTTGAGTAATACTTTTAGGTAAATACAGGAAACATGAACTTATGCTTGTGAAAGATGTCGCACACCTGTATGAGAGTTATATGTGTATTTTTAGTGTTGATATTCCACTCAACTAATATAGGTTTATATGGCTGGGAGAGGCCAGGGAGAATTGTGTGATTGATTATTTATTTTGCTCCTAAATTCAATCCCTATTGCTGTGATTTTTCTTATCAGGGATCATTGGAGCTGAAAATTATGAACAGGATGAAAAAGCTTCAGAAGCTGAAGCGAGTATCTTCTGCATGTGCGTCTGTGCAACCAGAGGTTCTACCTACTCAAAATAAGAGACCAAAAACAGTCAACACGTGGGAAGCGAAACCACCTGTTCCTGATGGGGAAACCCTGGAGAGCCTGAAATCATACTCCCAGCAGATGCGGCCCCAACTACTAAAGAAAGCACGTGATGTGAGACTGCACAAGGAAATTCTGGATCACACCTTCCCATTACGGCGTCGTGAGGTCCTAGAAGATCCAAGACCTGTGAACGATGTGCTGCAGAGATACCCATCCTTGAGGCAGTATATCCATGTGAGTTTTAGATTTATACATTATGTACTTTACAGATGGAAATTCCAGTTTTCAAGACCATCTTGTGTTCCTTACATTCAGAGAATCATAATGTTTGGTGATGCATACAATGAACAACACTACCTCATCTTGTGCAGGTCATTCTTTGAATAGTAGCCAGTTTTACATACGTACTGTAACAGTGATTTTAAAAGTTTTCTGTTCTGTGTTGGTACTTTTTTTGTCTTTTCAGTTAAGAAGTGAGCTTTGTCGTATTCTGCATGATAACGAGCTGCCTGCCCAGTTGCGTCAAAAATTCAGGGTACAGTGGTTGCCAAAAGTGCTGAAGTATGCAGAAGGCAGCACCAGTCTGTCAAAGTATGTGACTTCTATGGACGATGCTCTCTTGGAAGCAGATTGTGACATGGCAGGTAATGTATGTGATGATAGTAATATATAGTCAGGTCTTCAAGCTTCTGTTTCATTGCAAGTGACCATGTTCACCATACTGGTTGCAATATTCTTTTGCTTTGAATGTTATCTTCATCAACAGTAATGGGGGGGAGCTCATAACTGCTCTAGGCATTATTATATGAGAAGATTTTACTGGTTCTACTTGGTACTTAAATTAGTGCCAACTGTCTGTACACTTGTGGTACAGTGAAATGGCTGGGCAATGCTTATTCCCTTTTGGTGGGTTTAGAACAGTTTGGGTCCTTTGCTTTCATGTCTCTGGTCATAATGTAAACTTCATTTATCTCTTACAGAAATAAAGGACAGGACAACGTTCCTTATACTGAACAAAGCCCTCAAGCAAAGGAATGGCAAAGCAAGGGGGCCACAGGAAGAAGTGTTCACAGTTATACCAGTAAGTTCAGTTTACCTTGTTGTCTAGAAAAGAAATAAATATTATTTTAAAAAAATAACAATATAAATATGGAAACATCACTATAAGTGGGCTCTAATGAGGAGACACAATAATTGTGTGCTATTATTGCTAGTTGTTCTTTTAGTTTGTTTCTTTTTATTTGTGTTCAGTTTCTTTGTTTTATTTATTTGTATCAATATTTTGATGCTGGCTCAAGGATCAAACCTTTATAGGTTATTTTCCATTAGTGTTGATTATGTCTCAATCACTTGTTTAGGTGTACATTTCTTCACATGTCAGTTAATGGAACTTTTTGTGCTCACTCATGGGGTTTGAACCAGAACACATTATTGTGCCAATTCGGCAATAAGGGGTCAATTTGTTGCCTTGAACATCATCCCTAGAGATAGTTAATCAACAAAGTATAATTTTCTACATGAAAGATCTCCCTCGGGGGGACTAATTGACCTAAACTCCTCAAAATCTAGCTCAAACATTACTCACACAGGAACATAAAAGAATATGATAGTGTTGTATTCGTGGCTGACAGTACAGTTTTGAGTAAGCAATAATATCTGCATGATATGCATTTGTCACAGAGGATGAAGATACACATCAGACTAATTACATATTATTGTCCCATTTAACCTACAGAGAAACAGCCCAGTGGACCAAGGCATCGAGAAGTTTGTACAACCCCAAATCGTGGCAGTTGGTACACTGTATGACTTCGACCAGTTGTACATTGTGTGTGAGGGCACCATTCTCTGCACAATTCCCCAGGAAAGGATGATTGATGCAGTAATCGCTCTACTGTCATCATTTTACACATTCAACATCTCTTACAAGGAAGGCAAGGCGATTTTGAACTTTCTGGAGCAAGCCTTGCTTGGCATTGGAAGAGGCCAAACATTAGTCTCGGTGTCAACCTTTTTTAAGGCAATTTGTGCCTTGTGATTCTGTAATTTATAAGGCAGTATCATGGAACTGCTTTATAAGTTGGATGTGGTTATTAAATTTGTGCATTGTAAATTTGTTGTTCTTCTTGTGAGTTCAAGGTAGCCGATTCTTTTTTCTAAATATCATATTATTTTATGCAGGCCATTTTATGTCTGTTCTAGCCTCGTAAAAGCCTCAAATGGGCCCAATATCACATAAACCTTCATCTTTAATAGGATTTTTTAGTTTCTCAGCCGGGTCATTCTGGCTTCCAAATAGTGGCTCTAATTCATGAGGGTTGAAACAGCCCCCAAAATTGGTGCTATACTTTCCTCAACATTTTGGCCCCAATTTATAGCCAAAACATTCCCACTGGGGCCAGAAGAGTTCTAGTTTGTGGGGCCATTTCAGTCCTGTTCCAAATCAATTCAGCCCCCAAAAAATCCATTTTGACCCCTCTATTTTCCAAAATGGCACCCACAAAGGGCTATTTTAGGACACCGGACAGGGCCAAAATGGCTCTGAAATTGGGGGTTGAAACAGCCCCAGTCAAGTGGGCCAAAAAAGACCCAAAAATAGGTTCTATTTTGGGGTCACCGTTTTGGCCCCATTTTTGGGGTCAAAATAGACCTTTCAAATTTACAGTGTATTTTGTAATGCCATGTGTATTCGCTGTGGTGGCAGCAGTGCAACAAATAAACTGAGCTTGGACTAGGAACCCGTGAAATATTGTGTTCAAGTGCTGCGAATCGAACTCATGAAATTGAGATTTCCTGTTCAGCATGTAGAAGGAAGGATTCTGTATTGATATCTATAAAAAGACCTAGACAGCGTGACACCAGAGGTCCGAGAAAACAATGAGCTGTCATCAGCTGCGAAACGAGACACGACAGTGTGCCGCCGTACAAAATGACGTGGTAAATCTGGTTTTGGTTTGTCATCTGCAGAAAAGAATGTGCACACGTATCCGTTTTCATTTTTCAAACATTTCTCCGTCCACGCTAAAGCGTTTTCGAATCACTTGATCATCGCGACGTCAGCGTTTCCGAAACGTTTTGTTTCGACGACCGTTGTGAACGGACGGCTATCCTGGTTCCAGAGGTCCTCACCTTACTCCTTCAAGAGCTTTACGGCGGCGACGAAGCGAGCAAAAGGACCTCTGGGCACGCAAAATATACCAGGGTTCAGTCTCGAACGTTTAATTCCTGTTCCAGGTAGTCACGTCTGATGCCAAACGTTTTTTTCTTCCAGAGACCAAAAACACAATGACGATTGAAAGACTGCCGACTGAAATCCTGGTGAAGATTTTCCGTTATCTGATTACAATCGCTGACCGCTTTCACTTGGCAATGACATGCAAGAAATTAATGAAGATCTTTCGACGTTGCTCCGTGTTGTGGAGGTCGTTTAGTTTCGCACTTTGTAACCACGCTTGCAAAAGGAGACAAGAAACCCCTGAGCCTGTCATGGAAAGAATACTGTGCAGCGGTAATCTGCGCTTTGTGAACATCAGCTATGACTCATGCCCACATGAAACACAAAAAGTTTGCCAGCTCCTCACAAAGTTAGCGGCTACTTCTAGAAATTTGCTCGCGCTGAACTTCTCCGCGCCAATTTTTCCTGAAGAGGATACGGGGGATATGTTATCTGCAGCTGTGGTTCGCGTTTTTGAAAATTGCCCGAGTTTGAAGACTTGTGATGTGAACAACACACCGCTGAAAGACGAAGCGATGATTTCTCTCTCCAGAGTTTCGGGCAGCAGATTAAATTCTTTGGATATCCAAAGGTGTAGGAACATTTCTCCTGCTGGAGTGCTTAGTGTAACGACTCAATGCCGAAATCTACAACAGCTCGTGGTCGATTACTGCAATCTGTCAACAGAAGCGATAGTCGCGCTGGCGAGTGCTGATCACGTCAGAATTAGACATCTGGAAATCAGTGTGACTCAGGGCACAGTTTCTCACGAAATCCAACCGACTGCATGGCGTAAAATCGAACAGCATTCACCACAGATGAAACTTACGTTCAAATTTATCTGTTTGACGGATGAAGAATTTAACGTATTTTTCAATGGTAGGAATCCGGTGACGTCGCTCATAGTCTGTCAGACTTTTTCCAAAGCTTTTCTGGTGAGAATTGCTAAGTGCTGTCCTCTCTTGGAGGAATTTTCCCTGTGTGGAACTTGCCCTGGTGCCTTCGACTCGGCCATGCAAGAGGCTCTCATCTGCACTGCGAGAAACTGCACCAAGTTAAAGAGAATCACTCTTTCGGGCTTCTTCATTTCGTGTCACGTTATCGAGGAAATCGCGCGGGCGAGCGGGCCTCGCCTGGAGGAGTTTTCGATTCAAGACTTGTTTCTCGAAGAGAACGATGTGATGGCTTACGGTGACCGTCAGGATGAAATGTGCGAACGCGTGTCTCAATACCTTGGACGCTGCTGGAGCCCAATACCAACCCCTGTCTTATCATATTGAAGACGGGCAATGTCAGTGCACTGTACGTGCTCGAAACAATAAGAAAAATATCACCAATACTAAGAGAACATTATAAGCATTAGTCTTGTGAGCAGCTATTTCTTGGTAAGTGCAAGGGGTCATCTCTGGTGTTATATTGTCACGCGCGCGCGCAGAAATAAACACGACTGATTCAAAGTTACTAAAGATACACTGTAAAACAACACTAAACGACCTGCGACACAACAATGCTCGCGACAGTTCGAGCAGTCACTAGTTTTTCGTAGCTCCAAGATCGTGTAATCTGCGCTCGCTGCACGATAAGATGTAATTTAGTCACAGTCTAGCCTGCGTAGCTGGCGGTCTCATTCGATGCGGTTGAACAGTGGCCGCGGGCGTCATTTTGTACAGGTTGGCAGCGGAAAGACTGAGGGCAAGCGACAAAGACGGGCGAGGGGGAGAGGGAGGGGTCTTTTTCCCACGTAATTTTGTCACTCGCCCTCAGTCTCCCATCTGCCAACAGTACAAAATGGCACCCGTGAACACTGTTCAATCACGTTGAATGAGACCGCCAGCTATGCAGGCTATTTACAGTCCGTTGCTGCGCGCAATGTTGTGCCATGTGTCAGAACAACTCAATGATACAGTGAAGTTGCTATATTCACAAATCGCATAATATCCACAGCCTAGGGAGATACATAGTACCGCTGTACTCATGTTTTTCCCGAGGGATTTCTGCATCTGTTCCGCTACCAAGCGTTCTGAGAGCAGAAAAACGTGTCGGACAGCACAATGCTGCAAAGTTCAGCAACCCAACACGTGACCAAGCCTGATGGTGGTTCATTTGCGCTTGGTAAGTGACTAAACTGAATACTCCAAAATCAGGTATGTACTTGCCAAGCCCTAAACCTAACCCTGAATGCTTTCCTAATCCTAACAAGATATTGATTTTAACCTAAGGGTTAAATTAAGCTTAGTATATGCTCTGAAACGGAAGTCTGATTTGGAGTACCCAGGTTAGTCACTTCGATTTCCGCAGCCACGTGGCCATAAAGGCTAGCAAAGCATCAAGGTGTGGGAGTCCGCTGACCTTCTTCTCGCGGCTCGGCGGTAGCCTCGGGTTTGGGTTCCTTGTTCTCCCCACGTGACCGTCGACTTCTCTTTTTAGTTACCAGTTCTCCCTCTTCCTGTGCTTCGTGGGCGGCTGAGTCACTACTTGACTTCGCGTGTCGTTTTCTGAAATAAGTATGGAAATATTAATAAGTATAGTAACAATTCGTGTACATAAACAAATATAAATTCAGGTGAATTCATGTGCACGTTGATAGGTTAAACAATACATGTCATTCCGACAAACAACACGATTGTGTTGTAAAACCTTCACGCATAACGCATTTTCGGCAACTACAGAACACGTATTACTCACTTTTCTCGAGATTCTTTCGACTTCTCTCTGTCCTTACGGCTGGAACGCTCCTGCGTAGGGACAGGTTACTCAAATCAAAATTCACCTCGTGTGGTGAGGTACTGTCGTGTAGTCACTACACAATACCTCGCCATACCACCTCAGGTGGTGTAATGAGGTGTTATGGTGATGTGTCGTGGTGTTGTGAGGTATTGCGAAGAGGTACTTCGGTGTAATGAGGTGTTGTGGTGATGTGTCGTGGTGTTGTGAGGTATTGCGAAGAGGTACTTCGGTGTAATGAGGTGTCATGGTGAGGTACTGTGATGTAGTGAGGCGGTGAGGTACTATAGTGTAGTGGGGTGTTGTTGCGAGGTATTGTGTAGTAGTGGTGTGGTGAGATGTGTGGTGTGGTGTTATGGGGAGATGGTGTGGTGTAGTGAGGTATTGTGTAGTGGTGTTGTAAGGAGGTGCTGTGATGTAATGAGGCTTTGTGGTGGTGTGGTGAGGTTCTGTGGTGTAGTGAGGTTATGTGTTGGTCCGTGATGCACTGTGATGTGTCGATCCAGGATGTGCTTGTCCAGTCTTGTACTTACCCCTCTCCTCTCCCTGTCTCGATCTCGTTCGCTGCCCTTTTCTCGATCTTTATCGCGGTCACGTGTTCGTCTGTCACGGTCCCGCCGTTCACTGCGGTCGCGGTCACGATCTCTGCGAGATTCGCGGTCACGTGTCCTGAAGCAGAAAAATCGAAAACTCAACCATCGCCAAGAGAAGCAATGAACACGAAATGTCAAACAGCAGAAGACCACAAAACGAGATCTGACAGACATCACTGGCTTCACAAGTTGATTGAAATATCAACTCTCACTTTGCTATTCTTCCATTTTCTACGTTTTGGTGGGAGAGTTTAAAATTCAGAAGTGAAATTGCAGAGCAGTGGAAAGACAGGGGCATAAGTTACCTATCCCTTCGTTCTCGGCTCTTCTCGCGGTCTCGATCTCGGTCCCTCTTTCTGTGTTCCCGTTCTCGCTTCCTCTCTTCGTCGCTGCTCGCAAATTCACTGTCCTCGTCACTGTGGCCTCGACCCGGGCTCTCGCTGCCATCCCTGCCCAGTCCGCCAGGGAATCCTTCACGGAAGCCTGGGTTGAAGCCTCGGCCCATACTGGGATCCCAGGGCATGCCAGGAGGAGGACCCATCATGGGCGGAAACGGTTGGCCAGGATCTGAAAGCGAATTTGTTATCATGAATTACTGCATATATTCAGGGAAAGTAGCTTGCGAGTTCAAAGAACATTCATAAATGACAATTTCAGTTGGTTCATTTAGGGCCCGGTCGCACTTGGAAGTTTAGTCGATAAAAACTCAGCATCGAGAGCAATACGACAGCTTCTTCAGTGTTTGGTAGCAACTTGCTGACATATATTTCTGGTGACAACCGCTGTTTGCACTTCAAATGATGCAAACGTCGATATTAATGTCGACATAAGTTACGAGTGGGCCGGAGCCTTATTCATTTGGTTCAAATTTTAACAGTGCCGTGCCGCGCATATACAAGTGTTGAAAATGAGTACACAGATGTTCCTATAAAACGAATAGGCAACTCTAATAAAAAGATATAAGAATACGCAGAATTTTGTGCTGAATAAATTCTGCAAATATAACACTGTAGAACAACGCCAGCAGGGTCAAAATCACTCGAAAAGACCAAGACAATTATCATGAAAGATGTAAAGTTGACTTTACTACTTCACGTGGATGAGAATTTAATAGATTTATTAAAACGAGGCAGACTTCGGCCTACAAAATTACAAAGCCAGTTCCATCTGGGACCAAAATCAATTTTCTGGGAGTTTTTATTTACTTTGCTGTGTGATGTGACAAAAGTAATTGTTCTCTTAAGCGATATCATATGCAAAAGATTTGTTGTCTGTTAACACCGATCAAACTAGGTCACCCGTGTAAACTGACACCAACCTCGGGAAAAAAAAACTAAAACAGAGATAAATCAGAAGAACTACTTATCATCGGGTTTAGTTCGACATGTTTATCTAGCCAAATTGAAAGTTGAGAAAACATTGCCAAGACAATTTAAAATTCTCTTTGCGAATACGTAGCAGAAAAACACCCAGACTTCAAGGACAAACCAACGCGACAAACGATAACCGTTTTCCCACGAGATAGTGATGAATTACAACGACAAAATCACCAGCAAGTCGCAAGCGATCTTTAAAACATGCACAAAAAAAGATTAAAACTTTCTGGAGGTACTTACGCGTGTAAACACTAAAGAATACAAACAGACATAATAACTATCACATCAAAGTGTTCTGTCAAGTTTCTCGGCGCCGTATTCTGTCAAATTATATTTTTTACTTTGAGAACACGCGAAGAGACGAAATAGAAGGGGGCGGATGGCTTGAAGACTGTATTTGCGTTTGTTATGGCGACTGACGGAGAAACGACGAAGAGAACAACATCTTAATTAGATTCTAATCTTTCTGTTGTTCGAGTCTGGCAGAAAACGTCCACATACCGAGAATAATGCTACGGCAAAACCGAGGAACAATTAACAATACCATGAAGGCACAATTAATATTCAGGATAAAAGCGCTGTGTGCTTGAGTTTAGCATTTTTATTTTCACTAACACGACATCATCAACTGAAATAGATCAATTACATTTCTCTTGAGTTTGGCTCCACAAACAAAAATTTATCCCTGGACAGCCAAATACACAACCAAGAGGTGAAACCACCTGCGGCATTCACATAATTGGTGTTGAGTGAAACTGTGACATGAACATCGCATCCCCTCCCATTGGTAAAACATTTACAATCGATTTCTTTACAGCTCTCAGACAAGTATTACTGTAAAAGTGACAGTTCAGCGTTCCAAGTTTCAAAGAAACACGTCAGATTGCAGCCGATCGGCCTTTTGAGACGTTGATCTTTTGACGTTCGTTCGCAGAGTTGTAAAGCGCTCTGCGAATGAGAACATTTTTCGATCTTTCTGGGAGCGCAAGCAGCGGCACAAGTGCCAGTGAAACGCTTTGCGGAAATCATCACTCACTAGCGCGTAAATAAACGGATTAGCCGAGCTGTTGGCCACAAAAAACAACACACAGAGTTTATAAAACAGTAACAGATACTCGAAACGTTTCGTGTCCGCCACTATATCCACCAGACGAAACACATTGTACGGCAACATGGTGATAGTGAAGACGAGAATTACGGGGCTGATTACTCGTAGCGCCTTCATCGTCTTGTCGTCCTGGCTGCGGATGCTTGATCTGGATTCTTTCCGCATGCTCACGTGTAACTCGAGACTTTCTTGAAGCCTTCTCCGGATCGCTAAGTACGTAAACAAGATGGTGGCCAAAGGTAAGATATAGGTGAGAAGAGCAGCCTCCGCCTGGTAGAGATCGAAGTAAAGCTGTTTGGAAAACTGCGGAAAGCACGCGGCCTGACCGCCTATGGTCTCGAGGTTCATGGCGAAAAACAAAGGAACGACAAACAGAAGAAAGGAGAGAAGCCAGATCAGAGAGATCAGGATCGAGGCTTGTTTCACCGCTCGACGAGGCTTGAGGCTGGCCTGGCCTTTCACGATGCCGAGGTAGCGGTAGAGCGCGATGGCGGTCACGGACGCGATGGACGCGGCAGGGAATACATCGCTAACAGGGTACAGGACTTTGCATGAGAACTCGCCCAATGGCCAACTCACGTCTTCACTTCTCAAAAGGGCAAACGGCAGACTGAATAACAAGAGGCCAAGATCAGCAATCGCCAGGTTGAGTATGAGGCAGTAGGGCAGGGAACGGATCAGCTTCTCTCGTATTACCACGACACAAACCAACACGTTGCCAACCACTCCGAACAGGAAGATCGCTGCTTCAAGCGCCAGTCTTGCTATTTGGACACCGAACGGCTCTATGTAGAACTGAAAGTCTCCGCTGCTGGAGTTTAGAGTTCGGTTCGTCGGCGGCGGCTCCATGGTGCTCGTTCTGTCTCTTGACCAAGTAAAGCGAACTTGTGTCTGTTTCGATCACCGCTGGTCACTGAGATAATCTGCGGGAGGGCGCGACTGGAAATCCGCGGGCGCGTGGTCAGGACTTGTATAAAAGTTGCTCGTGAAACGATGTGTTTAAAGAACGCCGAGAGTCTCTTGTACGGAGCGGGAACAGAAGGGTAAAGTAGAACGCGTGGGCTCCACTCACAAATGACGTCTTGTTTGAACAGGATGCCGAGTTATATTCAGTTTGAAACTGTTTCGTGTCACATAATTATTTTCTATTTACATCAGTGACAATGCCATTCCATTTAGATCAGGACTGATGGACGACATTAGTGAAATGGTGCAAACTAATTGTATTAAAGATTTGAAGACAACGGAAAAAATACAAAGAAAGAACCGACAATATATTTAACAGCCCCAACCAGAAAAGAACAGAGCGAAAAACCAATACTGGGAAATCGTACATGTATTTTTTAAATGCAGCGACACGGAAATCGACTGCACAAGATGCTGTCAGGAAATTATTAAAAACGTCACGAACGCAAGACACCTGTAATAAATCTGTCAAGAAATTAAAGTTCCATTCTCGAAATTTGTCGTTGCTTGCACGAAGAAACATATTTTAAATTGAAAATGAACCAAAAGAAAACAGAGCATATTACTTGGATATCGCGAAACGAGGATTCGTACATTTCATGAAGTAAACACAAACAAGCGATATGCCCATACGATATTAAAAAGAAAGAAATCGATCGGCCGCAGAATCAGAAATACTTGGCACCTGGCAGGTTTTATTGATCAGTAAAATGCCAAGCGGTTTCAAACAACGAAAAGAACCACCGCTAAAAATTACAAAGCAGACCCTACAAATTCGCCATCGCAGTATTTTTAAAATGAGTGGAAATTAGTCGCAACTGGTCCAATATACAATGTACTTCCAAAGAGAAAATAATGATCAAAGATGGAACACAGCGCATAAAAAGAAACTGGCCAATTTAATCTCTCAAAAGCAATTTATAAAGAAGCTACAGAACGATGATACAGTACATCAACGTACAGCGGGAAACCTGCACCGGCACCAAATAAAGATCAAAACCACAACTCAGACATGTTAGACTAGAGACAATGGAGAGAACGCAAACAAACTAATCCACAGCCTAATATATATATATATATATATATATATATATATATATATATATATATATATATATATATATATATATATATATATATATATATATATATATATATATATATATATATATATATATATATATATATATATATATATATATATATATATATATATATATATATATATATATATATATATATATATATATATATATATATATATATATATATATATATATATATATATATATATATATATATATATATATATATATATATATATATATATATATATATTTAACAAATAAACCAGCTTCAAGCGTGCTCCGTTCAGAAATAAAGCACGCAGCAAGTGACGAGAGCACGAAAGAAGTGTAGGGAGAAACGCGAGCCGAAGGCGAGCGTTTTTCCCCACTTCTTGAGTGCTCTCGGCACTTGCTAAGTGCTTTATTTCTGAACGGAGCACGCTTGAAGCTGGTTTATTTGTTTTATAACATAGAACTTCAAAACTTTCACAATAAAACTGTCTTTATTCATCATAAAATGTTGGAATGCTAACAGCGATGAAAAAATAGATTCTCCTAAACGGCTCGGCGGTCCGAATTGCCAAGTCATTACATTTTCGCTTCAATTTTTCAACCAGGCCGTCAGTTCTATAAAATTAGACAACATCTCACAGTAAAGAACTATATTTCCTGTAGGACTTTGGAATACAAGTACATGAAATCATACAGTCGGCTAGTGCATAAAATGCAAATTTGAAGGGAATCAACAAATGCTCCAACGGCCGACTCGAAAATTGTGTGAATGAAAACTTACCGATTTCTTGACTCTACCTCGTAGTACAATCATTTGAAGTCCGTCCGAAAATTCTTCAATCATTTTTTTCAGTCACATCGTCGGAAATTCTTTCTCTTGCATCACTACAAACACGTCTGTTCGTCTGTCTTCGCCGTTCATGTTCAGTGATTGCTCACGGCTGATCTTCTTCAACTGAATGATTTGCTCTCTCCTTCCTTGTTGAAGCATTCAACTTCATTCAAACAACCCACTGATGTAATTGTGACTCCCAAATATGCTGTACTTAGGGACAGTGCTTAAACCGAGTCGCTTTCCACGACGCTGACAAGAAACCTGCTGTTCTTCGACATAGATTTTCCCTCTCCAAACTGTTGAAGTGCTTTTTGATGAGGTCACGTTCTTTACCGATTCACGGTGAACCGTACTAGCCGGTGCCTTCACTTAAAGCCAAATTTTATCTCGAAGTTGGGCATTGGTGACTCCATTCTCGCATTATTTTCTCTTTTTTGCCAGAGGATGACGTAAGCGTGGTTTATAACTTATAAACCACGGGTAAGTGTGGTTTATACTCTGGCAAACCACGGTTTTCGACCAATCAGCGCGCGACTTGTATCGTGACTATGTTATAAATATATATATATATATATATATATATATATATATATATATATATATATATATATATATATATATATATATATATATATATATATATCTTTAATTTACTCTTAAAGCATGTTAGGCTGGTGAATAAATTGTCGGATTTGTTTAGTTTCGCAAGGTGTCCGTTTATTTGTGCAAATGACCAGACCTGTATTTCAACACCAGGCGTGTCGCAACTCGCGCGAGTTCCATCGCAAAATCAAGTCGGAGTTGTTGTCATAATAATCCGAGAGCGTAATTTTGTGCAGTGTTTAAATTCTTTGTTATCTCCATCTCGTGGGAAATTGACAATTCCGTCAATTCTGTGCCTCATTTTCATACAGGTCTGATGGGCAAATTGGAGTATGCTGCAATTACCGCAACGCACAAGTAGCCATTGAATCAGAAAGTAGTAACAAACAAAACGTGGTTTCCGCTTAGATTTCCCTAACAAAACAGGCACCTCAACTCAAACAGGAAAAAAAGTATTTAAAACTGATCACGACGCAGCTGAAGGCAACCTCACTTGAGGGGGAGGGGAGGGGGGTACTCCTCAAAATTTTAATTTTGGGAGGGAGTGTGCCGCCCGGAACTGAAAACCCTTATCCTATTTCAGACCAAAATTTGCGATTTGCGACCCTATTTCAGACCAAATATCAAAATCTCCTACCCTATTTCAGACCAAAGGCTCAATTTCAGACTAAAACGTTGAAAATGATACCCTTTGGGGGGCACATACCTATATGACTTATATATGGGAGTACCCCCCCCCCCCCCCTCATTTGTAATGTTGTGTGAACCACGAAGCTGGTTCACAACGGACACATTGTCATCACAACAATACCCCTTTTAATACTTGTACACCGTCTGTTCCGCGCCATTTCCGAGTTTGCCGCTAAATTTAGGCTTTGTGTTTAAAACAATATTACTCCCGTCTACCACAACACATGTTTGACAAAATGCGCGTTGGATTGGTGTTCAACGAGAAACAGACTTTAAATATTTATCCACTTTTCACGGCAAAGAAGAACTTGACTCAACCAACTGAGCCTTCTAAACTGTCACTGAAACTTAAAGTTGTGCCAACTTTCATTGCTCCGTTGTTTTCGTCAAGCACAGTGGCGTTCACAAAGTCCAATTTTAGACAGAAACATCGCAGGGAAATAGAGAAAAACAATTTCGCCCAACAGATTCTGAATTAAACGATCAAATCGATCCCCTTCTGTGAAACTAAACAAGTTGTCTGCTGTCTTTTTTTTTAACATTTTCCTGTCCGATGTCT
Organism: Plumapathes pennacea; assembly: GCA_964036295.1. Classification (NCBI taxonomy): domain Eukaryota; kingdom Metazoa; phylum Cnidaria; class Anthozoa; order Antipatharia; family Myriopathidae; genus Plumapathes; species Plumapathes pennacea. Next base: position 33,588,114 of record OZ038462.1, read on the forward strand.
TTGATGACAATCCGCAGCTTGCTCGCAGCACGAACATATCACGAGACAATATCGTACTCCTATAATTGCCTTTCTTAACACGCTGCTTCAATAACATTGAGATAGTTTGGAAACGATCATCTAACGCTCGTACTAATGCGCCTAAATTCATAGAACTAAAAAAAAAAAAAAAAAAAAAAAAAAAAAGAGGAACGTTCATGAGACGAACATTAGGCTATAATGAACGGAAACACTGTCGTTTCAGCAGTCAAACTTCAAAGACAACGGCTGCACGGGCAAAGATTTTACTCAGTAATATCACTGGAATATCATATAGCAGAAAGAAAATGTATAACCTTCGTACTAATAAACTGTCGAGCGCACTGAAAAAGACGGCGAAGCCAAATGAATCACACCCTTTATTATCGCGGCTTTCCGAAGCACATTCGAGAGTAATTCGTGCTCCATTACCTCGTAAATGTGATGTAAAATCTTCTGAACTGCTTAGTGGTATTCTGTCGTGCAAAGCAAGCAACTAACTTCCCAGTGGTTTTGAAGTTTACTTCGGCTCTCAATTTCGACCATGCGACCATTACAGAAAAAAACAAAGTTCTAAGTTGAGCAAGTAAATATATCAACTTGACAACATTGCCGACAAACTTTTTTTTAACAAAATGCGTATTAATCTGATGCGCCATTCACGAAAGTGAAAGAGAAATTAGCTCAAGTCGCTCGCTCCCAGGGCCACACGTTGTCTGATAACTCAGTGAGACTGGAACCAAGTGAATGAGATGGGACAATTTCAGAAATAAAGCGGACTGATTGGTTCCTCGCGAAACTATTTTTCTGCGTTTAACTAGTTGTAAACTACAGGGATGATTGATCTTAGTGAAGTGTACAAACCAAAGCGTTTTGAAGTTTCAGTAAACCCTAAGCAAACATCAAATTTTGCACACATTTCTGCGTAAATAGTAGAGCTGTCTACACATTTTGTCCGGGCATCTGCGCACGTGTACGCATTTTGAAACGTCCAACACCCGCGTACAAAATATAATAAGTTTTCAACAAGCAATGCGTGAGTTACGGAACTTGCTCACCGATTAATTTTGAGCCAATTTCCTGTTAACTCGAGATTTCACAAGATCAATACATTACTCAAAATCACTCGCAAACATCTCGCCCAAATCATACATCAGATGCTCACTGTACGCGTTGGGAATCTACGAAAATCCAAACTAAGCAACGTGATGTCTGTCTTTAGTTTGTAATGACAACAAAACATAGTTCAAGAATTCGTTTAACCTGTATAAGTGGAGAATGGTTTGTTCGACGTGTTCTGTTGTAATCAGTAAAAAGCTGTTTCATAAAAACATGCAGCGTTACACCTCATTTAGGCCTCATGGTCAAATTGGCGTTTAGTGCGTCAACGCACGACATCCAAACAGAATGAAAATATCCCAACAAACCAAGAAAGAAAAGAAAACGAAAAGAAAAAAGAAAAAAGAAAACGAAGATCCCTGAAATTTCATCCGACGGACAGCTGAAGTGTAATTTAAACCAGTAAGACTTGATTTGATAAAAACAGCGGAAACATTAGCAACAACAGCCAAAATGATGCATCTTGATGTTGATGTCGCCTTTGTTCACGATGTCTCGTTGTTACCTCAACTCACAATAGATCAATCGGAATCCCGACTCATTTGTCACAGAACAGATCATTGTCGATATTCGATATTGACGAAGAGAAAAGATCGCAATCACCGGCAATTGTGTTCTCACACTAAAGTAAAAGTTAATGTAAAAAAAAGTGAATACAAAAGAAAAGATGTCGTCTCGGAGTTTCTCAATCAAACAGTATTCCCCTTCCCAAACCATACTAACGTCTCGTATTACATTCGGTTCACCCAAATGTTCTTTCTTGTGGCCTTGTAGTTCAATATTTTCGCACACTCGGTCCTAGACTCTACTCTACATCAGCCAATAAACCACACCCTACCTCCATGGAATCCAAATGGCGGACCTTCCTCGAACCCAGGCCTTGGCGGGCCTCTGAGAAAGAGAGAGAGAGAAAAAAAGGAGCCATATGAGCAAACAACTGGACCTTCCGCGCTGCATCACGGGATATCAAACTCGTTCTCACAACTGCAGCTATCGCTTGTTAGTAAATTGATCTTTGCTTTATCGAAACCTTGAAATGGTCAGCCAGAAAAGCGCGCAAAATGACCGCCTCGGTCTTTATGTAAGTTGCGTTATAATGTACCAAGAACATCTCGCGACGTTGAAGGAAGCAAACGGGACAGCATCGCACTCGTACACGAAAGGCCATCTGATATATAGCTTCAGAGCAAATCTTTCTCTCTTTTTACCTTCACGGAAATATTCTTTTAAAATCAGCAAGTGAGTAATTCGTTAAAATGGGCGTAGTTCACATAAAAGGTCTGTCGTGTAAATAAAAGTTGCTTTTCCGGTCACGCAATCAAGTTTATAATGGCACTTTGCTAACCTTCTTGGGACTGGAGCCATGGGTCTGAGGAAAATAAAGTATTTTCATATTATTTTATTTCACGTCAATTCCATTGGAAAGTTGGTCTGCAAGGGATCAACCTGACCAAACCGCATCAAACCAATGCTGCAAACGTGTCACGTACCTTTCATCCATTCCTTGAGGAAATTCTCCCGGGGGAGGCATCCCAGGCATCCCAGGGGGAGGCACCATCCTTCCCGGGCCTCCTCGACCACGCCCTCGCATTCCCATTGGGCCGCGACCCGGAAAACCTGCGAGAAGATCAAAGAATCACGATGCTTGTTGTTATGTTATTTTGAGGTTGCTGAAATTTAACCCTTTCGCTCCAAAGAGTAATCAATTTCGAATTTCTCCTTCAGTTTCTCACCAGAAATATATCATATAGTAAGGAGAACTTGGCTTTTGATAACTTGCTCAAATGAAAGCTGATTAAACTATCAATTCTCGCTATATTCCTTATACAGTTCCCTCTGAAAAGGTTGGGAGAATCTGCATTATCAGTGCAATTCAATACAATCTTCTGCATCACGACATTCTATGTAAAGTTTACTACAACTGTGCAATCAATCTAAAGAACGTTTGTCCAATTTTGTTTCTGATTTGTTTTCCCGTTGAAAGTTTTGTCAAACGACAGTCACGTTTCCGAATGGGAACAAAAACTAACAATTTCGAAGATACACGCACACACGACGGTACACGCACACACAAGGACACGTACAAAGGCTTACGCGAACACAAACACACACGAACCCACATGCATGAAGATGTTCACAAGCAAGAATATGCATACATGAAGGAATGCAATATATTAGAAAATGCACAATTATATGAATACGAACAGACAGGAAGAAACGCACATACACAATGATCTCAAGAGCACGCAAAAACGAGAACACGAACACAAAGACACGCACAGACGAGCACAAACAGGAGTAGACGTGGAGGCAGCGTGGCCGAATGGTTGGTGCGCCGGACTTGGAATCTGGAGGCCCCAGATTCAGGTCTCGCTTGCTAAATTTGTAACACCAATTGCCAACTGGTTAGCCTCCGACCTTTACGTTCAGTTTAAACACGGCGTCACCAGCCACTGTATGCTGAATTACTGTGTATAAAATAAAGATACTTTACGTTTATTTCTTTTTACAGAAAACACAGAACCAGTGTAGGGCTTACCCATCATGTCAAACGGTGGGTGCATTCCATCATGTGGCATGCCCTCGTGATGAAACGGTGGCTGAGGCCCGCCCATGCCCGGAGGTGGGGGGACTCCTGGAGGGAGCATGCCAGGGGGTCCGGGAGGGGGTCCATCAGGACCTCCGGGACCAAACGGATGTGGCATTCCATGGTGATGCGGCTGACCTCCCGGGGGACCTGCCATTGATACAGGAGGCATCCCTCTGTTTGGAGGGCCCATGCTTGGGTCAGACCCTGGGGGCATGAATGGGGGAGGGCCAGAATTAGGGGGCATTCCTGGAGGCCCACCTGGTGGCCCTGTCAGAAAAAAAAAAAAAAAAGAAGTTAAGTGAGTACAGGAAACAATGATATCGATCACATCCAACAGACTTTATTCTATGCCAGAAAACAGCACCTGATCTCAAGTACCGTAAGCCACAAAACAACAGATTTTCCTGATGTCCCCAGAAATGCACCAAAACAGTGCAGTTTGCGTACTTGTTTTGCTTGAGTTACAAACCTGGGGGGAAGTGTCTCTTGGGGGGACCCCCAGGCCGAAGGCCCATGTCTGGGGGACCACGGTCTCCCATCATGTGTGGAGGCACCATCATCTCCTCTTGATCATGCCGCCGCCGACTTTCAACTGAAAAGAAAAGGGAGTGAGCTGGATACACCTAATAGACATATAGCATCAGCTCACAAATTTGACCAGCACAGTCTCATTCTATCTGCAATCGCTTACCTCGGGAACCTTCTCCACCAATCACATCAATGCTACCCTCTAGTTTACGCTCAGGGGGTGGGCCTGCTTTTCTTGGCCGGCCTGGTGGTCAAATGCTTAGTGTTGTTAATACTCATTTTGTGTGCAGTAGACTCCACTTATTACCATCAAACAAATTAATTTGTGAACATCACAGTGACCAAAAATACACATGGGACACAAACTGGGGCCCTCAGTAAACTAGGCCTGATTGTCTGGAGTGGTTTGATGTACACAAGTTAATAAAGATGAAAATTGTTTAAGTGTAAATGAGACCTTACCATCAGCCATGAGTTGTGGGTCTCCTGGAGGTGGCTGAGCTCCTGCATGATGGACCTTGATGCAAGAAGAGAACTTCAGCCTGCTGCTGACCAACAAAAAACCTTTGCTGGCCAAAGCGTAACTTTCAGTTGCATTATTTGGTGACTCATTGATTGCAATTGCCGACCCAGAGTGTATAGAAATGCCTTTGTCTTTAGGACTTAGCCTGCGCATTTGTCAGTTTTAGTGGATATAGGTGGAACACGTTTGGTCGCAATGCTGCCATTTTGCATTTTGAAAGAGGGTGAGCAATAAAGTGATAAGGGGGAGGGGGTGGGGAAACAAACCTTTTGCTTCACAAAATCTCAACCCCATGCCACTCCCCTTCGCAACTTTGTCGCTTTTTCTTGGTCTCTCCTCAGGCGTACTGTTCTCACACATCTGTATTGAGACCGCCAGCTACACAGGCTAAAGGATTGTCCAAATAAAGTGTATGTATATCTCAAGTTTACTTACAAAAATCTTCTTCTGCATCTGTAAATCCATTCTCATTCGTCTCTGCTTCTCACAATATTGTTTCCAAGTGTCCTCCGTGAAGCCATAGTTGAAGTAATCTGTAATATCCGCTCCTGGAATCCCAACAAAGCACATAACATGACACTGCAGTCTGACTTGTTTAAACTGTATTAATTTTGGTGAAACTTATGTGAGCGTCCTTCTCCTGGCTATTCGTCTTACCTGGCTTCCTCCAGGGTTTGTCGTCCACTGAATCCAAATCAAACTCATACACGGACACTCCATTGACTGTCCCAACAGCCTCCAAGTCTAAATGTCTCGTGTCTTTACCAGTACCTAAACAGCAAGACAAGTGCAAACTGTCAGTCAAGAATTCAAGAATAAAGACACACCATTTACTTTGATCAACCAAAAAATTAACAGCACAAAAAACTATTTTGACCAATCAAAAGTATACAGCAAATGCAAAACAAAACTATTTTGTTTACGTGGAGAACAGCTCTTTCTCCATGAATATGAACAGCTTACCTGGAGTCTTGGCAGTTGCACTGCCTCCTTTGAAGTTCCAGTTGACAGGAGTTCCATACTGACCACTGAGAAGATAAGAAAGTGATCAAACAAATGGCACAAAATAGTGCTTTCTCCAGTGTGATAATCAGAAGTTCAACTTTCCTATGCATCTGATTTTACACATCCTACTGTATATACATATATGTCTTATAGTAGTATTGTATTATCACCAGCATCATACATCAACATTTATTTCACAACAACCATTACAGTACATGAATTATCACCGCCATCATCATCATTGAATCTGACCTAGAGCAAAGTTCACTTACCCGTAACCAGCAGTTTCAGTATTTATTTCACCAATGGTAACCTGGACATCATCGTCATCATCGTCATCATCGTCATCATCATCATTGTCCTCTTCCTCATCTTCATTACTCTGTCAGGTTAAGGTTTTATGTCATTACACTAAGGCTTAACCTTTACTCTTATTGCCATTGCATCACCTCACGACACATCAGCTGAGTGTAACAAATGTAATATTATATTCTATTGTATGAAGCATGCAATCCTAGACGTAGGGCCCCACATGTAACCTTTCACTGCCAAAGGTAAACTTGGCTCTGTAAGACATCCAACTGCATGTGACCACTCAAATGAAAGCTCTCAATGAGTGCATTCTAATATACATGTACTGTAGCAATGTTCATTTCCAACTCCTAAACTGTCAAGTGAAATCTAAAGGTGTGGCCACTTAAATAAAAGCTCTCAATGAGTGCATTCTAATAGCAGTGTTCACTTCCAACTCCTAAACTGTCAAGTGAAACGTGAGCACCATACCAGCTCTCCAGCCTCCTTGGTGTCATCCCCTTCATTGGTAGTTGCAGGTTCTTCCACCTGTTCAGCTGTTTCTGCACTTTCGTTCTTCACTGCTTCAACACTAGGCAGTTCATAATAATTACATACTGTATCTATGAGCTTGATAAGACTCTAGCAAGTTCCAGTGACTACAAGAGTTTGTCCAATAATATAACAATCAAAGAAATCCTAAAAAATACTTCTTTCCCCCTCCCATTTGATATCCAAATGCATTGAGAATTTTATCTGTAGTTATAAATCATTGGTTAGTACTAGCTGAAACTCCGTTAAGAACAAGAAAAACAGCAAAGCAATGAAACCAGCAAAGAAGAAGAAATTAAAAAAAAAAAAAAAAAAAAGAAACCTTTCTGTACTTACGTCACTTTGTCTTTGTCCTGGGAGCCCCCACCTGGACATAACGACAAGAAAACATTTCACAATCCAAACCCTGCTCGCCACTGGGTCAAAAGTATTGACAACTAGCTTGTGCGCCATAAATATGAGAGATCAAAGCACAAAAACAGTTGGTAATCCATGGATACTACACAGAGTGTGTTATATCTCTCTCCTTGGTCAAAGCGATGCGGTAATTGGCAACTGATTTTTGAGAGGGCTCTCTTTAAACTTTATTACTTTGCAGCACCATAAACGCAAATAGAGAAACCTGTTGCCCAAAGCAAAAAATAAAAAAAATGTGTTGCCGCCAGACATTTGAACTGTGTGAGACGCATATTTATATCTCTGATCACGAACTGCGTCAAATAACTGAGAGTAAAAGAAGGACAGGTAAAGCCTTGTGCTGGCGGTCTTGTCGTTAATTGCTACTAAATCAAACTTGAGCGTCTAAACACTTGCCTCCGTATAAAAACTGTTCATCATCTTCAGCGTCCGCCATTTTGGCTTGACAGCATGGTGCGCAGTCCTTTCCGCGCATAATTTCCTGCGGTTGAACGCTGACCTGAGGGGTGGTGCTCGCGGCACAGCCGGCCTTTCACTGCGCAAAAAGAAAATGGGAGAAGACGAGGTCTCATACAGAGAGGAGGAAGAATCCTGTGAAAAGAGTAGTGATTCAGAAACCGACAACGAGGAGTACATCCACGCACCTATAGGTACATTCTTAGTCCATCTTTGTTTCGTGTTTTTTTTGTCTGTGGCGGTTTCCATCGCAAATCAAATAATTTTATTGGTACGCGACATGAGTGTGTTGTTGTGCTTGCCGTGCTTTTTATGGCTTCCCTGAAATCACGCTGTCACTTCAACAGATAAACTTGGGCCTGTCGGACGATGGTTTCGTCACCGGCTACTCACTTCGATTCTCATCGGAACACCGCCTCTGTCGGCTATTCAGGTACAAAAGAAGAAACTAGATTCGCCATGCTCGTTCTTGTTTTTCTTTTAATCAGAATTTGATAGCTTTTTTCTTTTGTGTCCCGCTTTCCTTTCTCGCTCGCTTCTATTGAGTTTGCTGTGATATCTCGATGCACAAGCCAAGTGCAGGAAATCAAATAAAGATAAAAGGCGAGTTGGGTGAAATTTGAACGGAGAGAACGACAGAAAGCTCCGGAAATGACTGGTGAAAATCAAGAATAAATAAGTAATTAGAATGCCAAGAAAAACTCCGCATCTTGACATGACCACTGTGTACGTGTTAGTTTTGTTGTTCTTGCTAGTTTGATAGCATGCTCGGCTGTCGTTTTCCAGATGACTTTATTCAATTAACAGCAGTTAGTGGCAGCTTCGTGAATCCATTCCTGTTCGATATCAGATTCAGGCATTCCTGTTGTACGAAATCTCTCATTCCTTTAATTTTCTTAAAAACGTTTATGTCGAGCGTACTAAAGCATGACGATCTGAATGGAACGATTAATTTATACACTCACTCGTGTGTGCTGAAAACTAAAAATAAATAAAACTTGCCAGGAAAAAAGTTGTGGTACAGTATAGCTAAACTTTATGAAATTATTTTGGCATGATAAATTCGGCGTTTAGGAACAGCAGATAGCAAATAAATGCCGGTGAAAAGTGCATTCAAATAAAAAATATATAGAGTAAACGTGAATTGCTATTTTAATGGGATTTGTTTAGTTCCTGACTGAGTCATATGAATACACTTTATATTATATTTTGGATTTTTAAATTGTGTGTGGTCTCATTTTGTGGGCCATCCCAGGGAAGTTATTTCAAGGTTTTCAAGGTCAAATGATAATGTATTTGTAACCTGAGATGTTGAAGAAAGTGTTTATAACCCAGGTTTTATTATTGTGATGCAGAGGAGAAGAACGCCACTTCTTACACAAATCATGAAGTTGAACAGTTTCTTTGGAACTGAAGAATTCTATACTCCCCTTGTTGTCTTCATAATATGGTTGGTTTAAAGATATGTGCTTGACATAGTAATTACTGTAGCTGGCTTATGATCAAAGTTCAAGGAACCCCAGTGAGCTGATGCTGTAGTATTTATTACAAACAAAGGTCGAAATTCAATACTAAAGGCAACATATTGAGGCCTGTGGAGTAGCCAAAGCATTTTACATTATACTCTGTGTTTTTAGAGAAAAGCAACACTCATCATATAAATAAGTGCAATATTCAACATCCCCTAAATTTCTGAAGTCTCTAAATAATTTGACTGAGATTGATAATTTTTTGGGCATATAAAAATACAAAGGGAATGTTTACGCTCATTTACCAGTAAGAGGATTTAAATATTGATTGAGTACCTCAAAGTGACTGAATAGTTGACCCCTTGTTCACTTTGAAAATGAGAAAATTATTTGCTGTATATGGAGATGTAGTTTGTATGACTTGAACTAGACAAAATAGCAAAACAGGATCTATGCATGGGCAAAACAAACAGCTGGCATAATAAATATTTCATGTTTCATAAATATTATCCAACGATACACACATGTTCCTTAATGATGAGTGAAGGATAAATAAGTTTTCTTCATGTGTAAATCTCTAACGTTAGATTGCTTACTGTACTGGTTTCAAAGAAGTACCACTGTACCAGACTAAATGTTTTTGATGATTTGTTTCAGGGTCATTGATGCCAGACTAGGACGAATGCTCTGTTTGCTTATGGGGATTGGATTTTATGTTGCAGGATTTCTAAAGGTGTGTAAACAAGCTGTACAGAAATTTAGAGGATGTTGATTATTGCACTTATTCATATGATGAATGTTGCTTTTTTCTAAAACAACTTTGATTGTGTTTAACTGAATAGATCTATCTTTGCCACTATAGTTGCCCATATCTAATTATCCCATATCTAATTACCCCATATCTAGATGCATACATGTACTGTATGTGAAGTGTCTTTGGGTCATATCTTTTTATTTCAAAGAAAGCAAAGAAGATATGAAACTCCACTTTGACCTTTTCTCTGCATGGTACATTATGTACAGTATATAGAGGATATTACATGGCGGCGCGAAGATATGAATTTATGAACGAGTGCTTCGCGAGTGAGTAAAATATTGTTTTTACCACGAGAAAATAAAATCCATACCTTCTAGCCGCCGTGTAATTTCATTTTATTATATTAGACATGAGTATTTTACGAGAAATTGCACAAACAACCGTGCAAAAGCGGGAAATGATGCCAATGATATCCTCACTAGTGAGGATATGGAAAATACGCCACTCAGGTCCAGGATGTAGTTTTGGATTTTATGCACGGCATATTTTCCAGTAAAACACTCGTGTCTATATAATAAAAATGTCATCAGACCACCAAACCTCAGGGTTTGCCATAAGCAAGATGTATGACCATTGGCTATGTGAGTGTTGTGTAAGTGAAAGTTCAGTAATTTGGTTTGGTTGCAATTTAGGAAACCTTCTGTCTTCCAAGACCTCCCAATCCACCTATTGTTCCTTTAGAAGTGGCCGGAGGAACCTGGTAAGGACACAGCAATAAGTCCACAGTCAACAGTGGGCATGGGGCATGTCCTGACTTGTTTCTCTAACTCTTCTGTTTATTCCCCAAAACTAGGGGCCTTCCCAGCCACCATGCTGTGCTTGGTGTGTTGATTCCATGGTGAGTTCCTTTGTAAAGTTCAGTGGAATCTCTGTAACTCAATCTCCCAAGGGAGGTGAAGATTGGTTTGAGTGATTGGGTGTCCAAGGGAGTTGGGGGAGGGGGGGGGGGGGGGGGGGGGGGGGGGGTGGATTATAGTGTTAGTAAATTATCAAAGGGAAACGACTTTTGTATCAAGTTATAGGGAGGTTCGAGTTATTGACTCAGGATTTCATGTAAGTTTAGATCATAAGAAAAGTGTCTGACCGGGTCCACAAATGAGATTGTGCACAACTTACAGAAAAACTACTGTAATACCTCCAACAGCTTAGACATCATATGGAGCAATATTATATTGAAAGCTCAGACAGTAGTTTGTTTTTATGTGGCGATTCTCTTTAAATTTATGCCCGTCCTTCCCAACCATTCAGTGCATGTACACAATGTAGAATAAAATCTGGGAAGTTTCTTGTTTCAGCATGGTGGTTACAGCTCTCATTTACCTTCTTCTGTTTGTCCAACTTTGTAAGTTGGGTTTCTGTACATGGAAAGTCATGAAATTGGAAATTTGTACCAGGCCTGGAAAAAGTCATGGAATTTAGGAAAATGTGTTAAGGTCATGAAAATGTCATGGAATTTGTTGTTTTTATCAAAATTAGGTTTTAGTTAATATTGTTGATAAATATTGAAATTTTGAAAACTTATGGCAACAGTTGGCTGCCAGGTCATTACATGTTACTGACGTTTGTAGGAGCTGTCAAATTTTGAAGGCATGGAATTGTGTTAAACTTCTTGGAAAATTCATGGAGTTTTTGGGCCCATGCTCTGTGTGAACCCTGGCGATACCTTTAAGTGTTTTCTTTATTTTCAGGTATATCTGGTTTTTCTCTTTGCTTCATTTCCCTCTCAGTCAGTGGGCTTTTACCTTTGTTTTCTTAGTGGTAGCAACATGTAAGTTACCCTCTGTTGTAATATTCAGTATTTTTTTATTTTGTGGCACAAGATTTGCTTAAAAAGTTTTTACTGTAACTTTGAACTTCCAAACTCCATGGTTTTTGTGTTATTACACTGTAATAATTTGTACATACCAATCTGGAGAAGTTCCAACCGTATATTATAATAATATTGCTACTCCGCGAATAATAGCCTGTTCCACCGTGATGGAAGCTTTGTCTTCACCACGAAATCTCTTTTCTTAGCAAACATTTCCACTTTATATCTTTTTAGCATCTTTGCTGTTATTTTTTATGAATAACTGATAGTCAATGAACAGTCTTAGCATTTTTATAATTGCTAGACCATTTAGTTTTGCAATTCATCTGATCTGTGAAATTCCCGGAGAGAAGTGCAGACAGGAGGCTGTATCACAGTTGATCCAACTTTTATACCACAACTTCCTTGCTTAGCAACACCTATTAGTATACTAATGTTAATAAATAATTTAGTGATATTTTCTTTTGATATTCTCCTTGTTAGGGTCTGTGTCAGTGATGTTTTCTCGGCTGTACCTGGGTGTTCACAGTCCTGCGGACATCGTGTCTGGTGGGATTGTGGGTTGTATTGTGCTCGCCTGCTGGATTAAGGTGGATAATGCTGTGGATATGTACATCAGCTTTGGCAACAATGGTAAAGATAACAGAGAACTTCTACGTTAGGGTTTTTTTTGGCTGGGTCACAACACCAATGTGCCAAACATTTGAACAATATTTTAAAGATTAGTGTAATCATAGACACAAAAAAGGAAAAAAGAAACCCTCTCCCCTCGCTGTTAACAGGGGGACCAGGGTAGCACGAACTAATGTCAATAAAAGTTACATTTTCCTTATTAATTATCAATATTTCTGCAAGCGTTTTGACTAAAAAGGTTAACAACTTGTGATCTTCAAATGCATCTGTGGTGCTTGATACAGTAAATTATATGCTGAGAATAATTATAAAATAGTTGATAGTTAGATTTATTAACAATACTATTATCGATGTGTTGGTATTATTCTGCAAGAATCTAAGAAATTAACTTTTCTTTGTCCAACTTGTTTTGCAGTGACCGGCCAAGCCATTGTCTACTCCCTACTGCTGCTTTTTATTCATCCAAGAACTCATGTGGAAACCACATCCATCACTGAAACAGTATGTACACCAGCACACCTTTTAGAGCATTTCTCAGATGACTGTCCAGAACCAAAACCAAAGCAATCACAGAGCCAATCAGTGAGGCAACCAAAAACATGTCGGATCAGTATTAGAAGTATGAGCAAAACCAAAACCAAGTAATTGTGATTAGTTTTACTAACCAATCAGCAGTGCAAGAACACACCATCAGCACTTGCTTTGTGTCTGAGCTAGTTTGGACCAATCGGGAAGCAAGCGCAAAAGCAAAGCAATCACACGATTACTTTCAACAGTCATGTGAAAAGGGTTCTATTTGCAATTCAACAATCGTTCTTGTGAAAGTGTGTGGTTGCTTCTCTTTTAGATAGCAATGCTGGGAGTGACAGTAGGCTTTGTGATGGGTCGAGCTACAATGCCCAAGCATTCGCCAAATTTAAAGGCTTTGTTGGAAATTGCAGATGGTGAGTATCATCTTCCTTGTGTCATCTAAAGTAAAATGAAACAAAAGCAACAGAGGGAATGTTGGTTCAGAATAGAAATTACATTTTAGGTTTATTACAGAAAAAAAGACCTCTATCCACTTTTGAAAACAGAAGCAACCAAGAGAAAAAGGAAGGACAAAACAAAGAAACAGGCAAAAAATAGGTTGTCATGTAAAGAATGCTAGTAAGCAAATATTGCTAATAATAATTGATTTGTTGTTATTATTGGCATGTAGTGTCAGGCTGGTTAGAAATAATCTTATAAAATGCAAGAAAAGATACAGTAACACTACTGCTATTAAATCAATATGCTGTTGTTACTCTTCAAGGAAAAGAAGGACAAAAATGAAATCTAAGTTCTGTTTGTTGTTTCAGACTCTACCACTTGGTTCACATTTTTCTGGGTTGCTCTTGCACGCCTGTGTTTGGGTGAGTAATGCACAACTACATTTTCCTACAGTAATCAGTTGCACAACTTTACTTGAAGAGACTTGTGCAGACATCTAACCTCTTAGAGATTGAAGCTCCAGGCATCTGAAACCCTGCTTATCACTAAGATCATTTGTAAAAAAGTGTTTTCTTAAATTTCCCCAAAAATATATTTTTTGTGTCAGACCTTTTTGGATACTGTTAACAACAATAGTTACTGTCAGAGGAATGTGAACAGTGTTTTGGTCGATTCTGTGATGATACTAAGTTGCCATTACTACTTCATTCACAGGCTATGCTCTGGTGCAGGCAACCAGACTTCTGTGCAAGTCAGTGTTGGGACATGCTGTCTCAAGTATCTACCGGCAAATTGGCATTGATGGCTACAGCGGCAAGTTCCAAGTACCGTCATGCACCATGTACAGCTCAACGTTTATCCTGCCCCCTGTACTTGCACAGGTAAGAAAATTTGCAAACCGTCCCAGCCTTGAAGCTGTTTTCATTCTTATCTTTGAATATATGGGAAAAATACTAATACTTGGGGTTAGAAGTTAGCGGTAGTCCGCTAGTCCAATCACTAGTAAAAATAACTGCGGACTAGTAAAATTGGCCACAAACTAGTACTGGCTGTGCAGTAAACTATCACAAGCCAATGTTATACTTGCGATCCCGTAATGTTTGGCGATATGACGCAGGCTCTTCTGACTCTGACAGCAGCATTGGCAGTGATCCTAGTGATCCCGAGGGAAACTAGTCGGCTAGTTACACTTAAAACGCTTTGAACTACCACTGAAAACCTAGTGGTGAATTCCTGCTGAAAAGTGTTACATAACAAGTAATTGCATAACTGTAAGCACCTAAAGTTAGAAACTCAGTTTGGTACTTTATTTTGAATTTGTATCACTTGTATTGGGACCAGTAAAAATCTTGGCAGAATGGTAAAAAGTTGGGGTCTAGTAGTCCAGCTGTCCAGTAAAAAAAAACAAACATTCTATCCCTGAATACCATGCCTAGATTTCATCAGCATGATATAACAGCACTGATTTAGGATAATCACAGTCAAACCTGTATTAAGCGGCCCTTTATGAGCAACCACTTGTCAAAGGCCCAAAAATGTTCTCTGTGATATACTGCAGATTGTCCCTCTAGTAACCCCTTAAATTTCACGCCTTGTTTGCCCTAGCAACTGGTGGCCATCTTGTATTCTTCAGAAACAACCAGAATAAACAAACATAGGTCCGCAAAGCGTACGTGAAGCTATTTGCTAGTTGATGATAGTCTATGATAGGTAGTTCGTGTTACAACGGGGCACGAACTATCATCTAATATTATCACCGTTTGATCGGGGTTTTACACTATGTTCTACTATGCCAGCTACGTACTATGCATGGCCAAACACAAATGCACAAACATGACAGTTTATTATATGATTATTTTGAGCTGATCGACATAAAAGGAGGAAAGTATAGCTTGCCAAAATATTTCAAGTCGTTCTGTAAATTTCTGCGAGGTAAGCCAGACTTTGACTCGTTCTAGTAGTTTCGTATTAACGTAACACACTCCAGCCAAACAAACCTGTTTCTCGTGCTCTTCGAACGGTGGTGAAATAGATTCACAGTAAAATTTCCTGTCGACTTTTCAGTCGATTTTTCATTAGCGACAAAACCCGCTAGAGACAATTTTTGTAAATAAACAACTCAGACAAACCACAGTCGATCTGGTCATGAAATCATGTGTCAACAAACATATCATGCGAGGTAAACCAGATTTTGACTCGTTATAATAGTTTCGTAACGTAACACACTCCAGCCGAACAAACCTGTTTCTCGTGCTATTCGAACGGTGGTGAAAAGGATTCATAGTAAAATTTCCTGTCGATTTTTCATTAGTGACAGAATCCGCTCGAGACAATTTTAAACAAACAACTCAGACATACCACAGTCAATCTGCATTTGCAATTATGGCATGAAATCATGTGTCAACAAACATATCAGCGAACGCAAAAAAACTAGGAATAAGCTTTTACCTTTGCCAAAACATATGTCATGGTCACACCATACAGCTGTGTTCCTTCTTTTGTGAGCGGAGCGTATATTCGCAAATGTGTCCAGAAATGTCGCTCTAAATGTGAATCTGTGTCGCCTGTTTGCCAGATACTACGGATATGTCAGCCGGGGCCTGAAGGGGGAGCAGATTTCCACATGCAACCAAAGAATCGGCAACGCTCACAGCCGCCATTAAATAATGACTTCCACGTGCGAGAGAGCCAATTATATTTAGAAAACCCCTCCCCGGAGAGGTAATTTAGCTTCTGACATTCTGTCGCAAAGTTATAACATTAGCACGGAAACCCTTCACTGGAAATCTCTCTGTGCATTCTTTGTGTTAAGTAGATAATAAAAGACAAACTTTCTCACAGGACCTGTACCACGGCGGCTTTTATATGGATAACACTTCATGCTCCTCCCTACTCAGTAGTTTTTGCCCCCTAGAGGGGGAGCATTTTAATGACCTAATGAGATGGGCCGAACGGCGATTCAACTATCGCCCAAACGCCGACATAGAAGCTATTTGCATATTGCAAATAGCTTCAAAAAATGATAACAAAGAGGATGTATTATGTACATCCTTGGTCACTGAATGACATGTTTGGGGATGTATTAAATGTACACTGTACGTCCTTGGCATTCAGGGGTTAAACAGCCACCTATGAGAGGTCCCAACTGGCATTGTCTTGGTGCATTTTTTACTGCAAGGGAGCCAAAACTAAAATTTGAGATTAATTACATGATAGAACACTTAGTTGATATTATCAATCTTTCATTCGACACACCTCACTAAGTTTTCAGGTAATCAAATTCAGTGTGTGATCAAAGGATGCCCGACCACACCCACGTTTTCAGCAGCTGCATGTTGTAGTGAGCGGTCACACATCTTCCTATGTAAAGTTCTAGCACAGCCACACAATAGTTGATAGACTTTTGTTTGTTATTTCACTGCAGAATGACAAGAAACAAACCAGAGGGAAAAAGTCTCAATCCAATAGCAACAGAAGAAAATGGAATGTAGGACATCCTGTCAAGTATGTTAGCTACCTGTGTGTGGGCTGGATGGCAATTTCTGGTGCCCCACTGCTGTTTCACAGTTTAGGCCTTACAGTCTGATTGGATGTTGAAACATGTTACATGTAAATTGAGTATTAAATGCAGAGAAAGGATTCTTCCACACACATCATTTTCGTGAGCAATTTAAAGTTCATGTGAAAGTGACTTGATTCCACCTGAACAGAGAAAGGAAGGAGTGTAATCATTTCTACAGTGCCTTTTTTTCTTCACCTAGTTCCTGGTAAATGGTGACCAGGGTTTTATCCTCGCAGGCAAGCTCTGGAATACTGTGCTGTGTTTCAGAGTAAATTGATTTGAACATTTTTGGGAAAACTTTTGTGATGGAAAAAAAAAAAGCCCTTCTGGCTTGATAAAGAGAACCATCTAAATCTATAGAAAAAATACTTATTTGTCTATCTTGCCATGCTGGAGTTTGTTTTCATGTATACCAGTTCATTTTATTGTGGTTTATGTCTAGAGAAATAGACTGACAGTCTTGGTGCTTCTTGACAAAATAATGCTCAAAAAATTAGCCAACATTTCATTTACAGTGTTTAGTACATTCACAGCAACATTTACAGTATTTGATACATCTACATTTAGTCCAAAAATGAAACATCTTAATCATCTGAGTTGATATGCAATAATTATGTTTCTTTTACACTATTGTATGGGAAGAAAATGCAACAAATACCAAGGCGTACCATGAAACAGTTTAATTTCACATACCATTATTTACTTCAGACCAGGCTCCTTTGTGAAGTAAGATAAGAGATATGATGAATGTTTAAGAAATATGAGCTGTCTAATAAATTTA
This sequence comes from Plumapathes pennacea, assembly GCA_964036295.1. Taxonomy (NCBI): domain Eukaryota; kingdom Metazoa; phylum Cnidaria; class Anthozoa; order Antipatharia; family Myriopathidae; genus Plumapathes; species Plumapathes pennacea. Next base: position 33,605,657 of record OZ038462.1, read on the forward strand.
AAATTATTTAAGAATATGAAAACTTTTGAAAATTGTATGTGTGGTACAATTTATAAAATTGGATGCTTTTTGATGGAATATTTACCTTATTGCTACACTGTACATTATCTTGCATAAATTAATTTCTGCAACACTAGTCAACCTTTTTGCTAACATTTTATTATTTAAGGTTTGTGTTCTTGAATGTTAGAAGCTTTTTCAACATTTGTGATCAGCAGTGGGATTAAAGAATTCTCAACTTCAAGTCAGGTTATTACCTGCACCTCAATGTGAAGAAAAGCCTGACCATTTCCTGAATTCACTCTATTGTAGGTTTAAAATACTGTATGGTATTGACATATTTTACATACTATATTATGATACATTAAGTCCAGAAACCTCTCAACACGACTCATGTGATCCATACAGATCAACATTGCCAATAAAATGAGGATGTGACGACCAGATTGACTGATGTCATATTTTTCGACTTTTGCTTACCAAAGCCTGTTCACAGTTCAAGAGTATGCAGTGATGCTTGAATGAAAACTGTTTTGTATCAACATGACATTTCTCTTGTAATGGAATGCAGTGGAGTGGAAAGAGAAATGATTTCCTAACAAAGAGACGAAATATATTAGGCAGATTAGTGTTTGTGTTATGCAAATGGGGTTTTGGCGGGAAAAGGAGTATATAAGAGGGCGATAGGATATATTTGCCATCGTGGTTCTAGCTCCATACCATCAGTGTCAGATTTCTTACTCGGATCGCTACACTCGCGTCTTCCCGTCGATTGCGTAGTTTTCTCCCGGGGCCGTTGGCAACATGTCTGCTAGCGGTCGCCGAAGATACAACCTTCGGAGTATGGAATCAGTATTTCGGGACTTTAACGGGCTCTTCGGTGACGACGAAGAAAACGGTCACCCGCAAACAACCGATCGCGAGGAATCGCAGCGCCGCCAACGATCGGCGAAGGCCCGGCGACGACCAAGGATCGAGAGTGCCTCGTCTGAATCGGGAAATGAAGCTGTTCGTGACGAAAACTCACAGATCGATGACACTCCGGCGTGGGCCAGCCAACTGATCAGATCTCAGAGAGAGGCCATCGCCAAGAACGATCAAGCGATGCGAAAACTCCGCCAGGAAGTTCGATCGCTGAAGCGAAAAAGGGAGGAGTCGGCAGACGATTTCCAATGGAAGTTTAAAGGGAACAAGATGCAGCATAAATTCAATCTGTCGGTCCAGGACAAGTTCCAGGAAATAGCAGAGGCCAACACGCTCCTGGAAGCACGGACCACCGCCGAAGAAGGTATGTCGTTGATCGCAGAAAGAAATAAACACATTATGATCGCCGACAGGGACGGCTGGGATACGGTCGAACTGTACATCAACGACCCTCTTGCTGTAGATGATGATGACGAGAAAAAGATCAAGAGGGCTCAAAAGGAAGCCGAGAGACTCAGAGAAAAGAAGAGAAAGGAGAAGGACTCGCGCTTTCGTAAAAATAAACCGTTCACGAAACCAGGTTTCAATAAGAGCCTCGACAGCAACCCAAGCACTTCCGGTCCACGGAACAGCCAATCTCAGCGTGTTGTCAACTGGTCGTCACCATCGGACCGGAAATCGTCCTTTCGGTGTTTTCGCTGCCAGAAACCTGGACACTTTCAAAGGGATTGCACGGCACCGAGCGGGACCCAGTGATGTTGATTTTGTATCAAGCTCGACTTTGTGTGACAAGGATGTGCTGTGTGAAGACAATGCTCTGCGTGAAGACGAGATCCTCTGGGACAACAACTTTCTGTGTGAGGACAATGTCTTGTGTGAGAATGATAATGTTTTGTGTGAAAACGACGTTCAGTCGGATTTTGATGAAGATCGGGGTTCATGTGAAGTTCGTGGCCGGCTTAGGAAACACATTCAATTTTGGAGAGACATTGGGGCTTCACGATGGGTTCTTGATGTCATCAGTAAAGGTTACTATCTGCCTTTCATCGCTGACCCGGTAAAGAAATGCTTTAACAATCATGCCAGTGCAGCTCAAAATGTAGAATTTGTGGAGGATGCCATATTGAAACTCCTGGATGCTGGCAGTGTATTGGAGGTTGATCAAGAGTACATCCACGTTTCTAGTCCCTTGGGAGTTGTTCCCAAAAAGAATAACAAGCTTCGCCTGATTTTGGACCTGCGGTATCTTAACCAGCATCTGGCCTCCTTCAAGTTTAGATATGAGGACCTAAAAGTAGCCTCGGAACTTCTGGATCAAGGAGACTGGTTTTTCACTTTCGATTTACGCAGTGGCTACCACCACATTGACATTGGAGAGGAACATAGACCGTACTTGGGTTTCTCCCACAAGGTTGAAGGAACAGAGAGATTCTTTGTATTTGCTTCTCTCCCATTTGGCCTCAGTACAGCTCCCTATGTGTTTACAAAGATGATGAGACCCTTGGTCAATCATTGGAGGCGAACAGCCAAGAAATTGCTTATGTATATAGATGATGGCATTGGCGCAGCTGCCAGCGAAACCACAACTAGTCAATTAGCCTCTGAAGTGAAGAGCGACTTGGACCAAAGTGGTCTCCTGGCAAACACAGAGAAAAGTGACTTCAGACCCAGACAGTGCGGTGAATTCCTGGGATACATGCTAGACCTCATACATGGCCAATTTCGAGTCCCCAAACGCAAAATTGATGGTTTACAATCCCTGTTGGCTGGTGCTGTCAAACACCCAGGCTTGATAACTGCCCGCTCATTGGCCAAGATCACAGGAGTGATTATTTCTATGGGTCTTGCACTTGGTCCAGTAGCTAGGTTATTTACCAGATCTTTATACCGTGTCCAAAACAGCGTGCCATCTTTAAACTGCAGGGTTTCTATCCCAGAGGATGCAATGCTGGAGTTGAATTTTTGGAAGGACAATTTTCTCGAAGTTGAGGGTCAACCTATTTGGCATTCATCCCCAAGAATTGATGTCATTTCATACTCTGATGCAAGTTCGACTGGCTGGGGGGGCTATATTGTGCAACTTGGAGATGCTGTTGCCCGGGGAAACTGGCAGCAGGAGGATGCAGGTCGCAGTTCAACCTTTAGGGAACTTAAAGCTGTGCGACTAGTGCTAGAATCCTGAGCACACAGACTCTCCTTTAAAGAGTGCATACATAGGACGGACAACCAAAACACTTGCTCAGTTATGTGCATTGGCAGTAATCATCAGGACCTTCAACAGGAGGCAGTGAGGATTTTTGCTGTCTGTCGCAGTCATGGAATAAGACTTTACCCGGAATGGGTTCCACGTCACCTGAACAAGAGAGCTGATTACTGGTCCAGAGTTATTGACACCAATGACTGGATGCTGAACCCAGCTCACTTTAGGGAACTAGATAAGTTGTGGGGTCCACACACAATTGATCGATTCGCTAGTTACAACTCCAAGCAACTGCCAAGATTCTGTGTGAGATGGCTGTACCCGGGTTGCGAAGTTGTTGACTCCTTTACAGTGAGCTGGGAGGGTGAAAACAATTGGATTGTTCCACCCATATTTCTTATCTCAAGGATCATTAGACATATGTCCTTTGGTAATGAGGTGGGAACACTTGTGGTGCCTTACTGGACCTCAGCTCCATGGTGGCCGCTGCTGGTGGAAAGTGATCAGCATTTCAAGAGTTTTGTGGTGGGCATTTGTGAAATCCCACTACATGAAGCAACATTCCTGCCTGGCCCTGCTGAGTCAGACTTGTTTGGGCATGGTGTCCCATCATCCAGAGTCCTGGCACTCAGAATCAATTTTTGTGAGACAAAAGTACCCCGAAAATAGGCAGAGGCATGGGGCTGAGTGAAGTCAGCCAGGATCCCACCAGAGTGGTGGAGGCAAGGTGTTCTTGCTGATTGAAGTCAACACAATTCCACCAGAGTGGTGGAGGATTGGTGTTTATGCTGAGTGGAGCCAGCAGAGATCCCACCAGAGGGGTGGAGGCATACTGTTCATGCTGAGTGGAGCCAGCAGAGATCCCACCAGAGTGGTGGAGGCATACTGTTCGTGCTGAGCGGAGCCAGCAGAGATCCCACCAGAGTGGTGGAGGCATGGTGTTCATGCTGAGTGGAGTCAACCAGGATGCCCACCAGAGTTACACCACAACTGGGCAGAGATGCTTGCAACTACTATTGTATCTTGTACTCTCAGGCCTTCTAATAAACCGTCGTGTCATGTCTGTCCTAGATATCTTTTGCCATGGTCCCTGGAAGAGGATCAGAACCCTGCAGAGCCCTTGCCTGAGAAAGCTGGCCAACAACCTGAAGTCCCTGGTTTTAATGGATAGGGCCCCATCCACTGTGCGGAAATACTGTCTCTCGTATTACAAGTGGTGCCGATGGGCGAAAGCGCATGGCCTTAAAGCCCTACCTGCTGATGGATTTCATTTTTCCCTTTACTTATCAGAGCTCGTATCCACAGCCAGCTCCCCTAGTCCTGTAATTGCAGCAGTGTATGGAGTATCATGGGCCCACAGGAAAGCTGGCATTTTGGACCCACTATCTCACCCTCTTGTTGTCCAGGCAGTTGGTGCAGCAAAGAGATTGTTGGCCCAACCTGTTGTTCGCAAGGAGCCCATCAAAGTCAAACATCTCGAGGAAATCTCCAGAACATTTGACAGACCAGGCATGTCTCTCACAGACCTGCAGACCCTACTAATCATTTTTGTTGGTTTTACTGGGTTTCTGAGATGGAATGACCTCAGCCATATCAGGGTAGAGAACATTACAATCATGCCATCGCATATGTCGATCTTCCTAGAGAGGAGGAAGAATGATCAATTTAGGAAGGGCCAGTATGTGGACATTGCGAGATTTGAGAGACTTCGTTTCTGCCCCATTAATTTAATGGAGAGATTTCTGGCCCGCAGCGGCTTAGAGCAGGGTCATTTGCTGAGGAAGACTGAGGGCTCTGGGAGCACGATGCACCTCACGACAACGCCACTGCCATACCATGTGGCACGCAAGCAGGTACTAGCCATGATTGCCAAGATTGGACTTGACCCAAAAAAGTTTGGTCTTCACAGCCTTAGGTCTGGCGGCGCTACTGCAGCAGCCAAGAGGGGTGCTGAGGACAGGGCTATCTCTCGCCATGGCGCCTGGAGGAGCACCTTCTCCAGAAATTCATACATAGATGATGATTCAGCTGCTCGTCTGGAACTGACACGGTTACTTGACAATTGAAATTTCTACTGTATCTCTATGCTTGCGCTACGTGTGGATTGGGGGCTAGGATACGCCACCGCAAGTCTGTGTGTCAGTCACTGTTGAGGAACTGAGTTAGGAAATGACATTTCTCTTGTAATGGAATGCAGTGGAGTGGAAAGAGAAATGATTTCCTAACAAAGAGACGAAATATATTAGGCAGATTAGTGTTTGTGTTATGCAAATGGGGTTTTGGCGGGAAAAGGAGTATATAAGAGGGCGATAGGATATATTTGCCATCGTGGTTCTAGCTCCATACCATCAGTGTCAGATTTCTTACTTGTAATACCCGCCACCGCAAGTCTGTATTGTTGTTTCTGTTTATACTTGTCCCTGTGCAACATAATTTGCGTGAGTGTGTAATAAAGTGTGGATTGGGGGCTAGGATACGCCACCGCAAGTCTGTGTGTCAGTCACTGTTGAGGAACTGAGTTAGGAAATTTATTGTTCTGCTGCATTTACAGTGCAATTGCAGTGTACATGACACTCATTGTTCCAGAACTAATAACATGCACACAATAATTTCTGCATTCTGATTGGCTGAGCACATGTCAATTAATCCCAAACAGTGCAAAAATGTGTAATTAACAGTGCAGAAATGTGAAATTAAGAGTGCAGAAATTTGAAATTAAAAATTGCTGACAGCTGGTGCGCATATTTGCAAAGCCAAACTAAACAGAAGGCATGTTTTTATTCCTCCGGACGATTCTGCTTCTGTTTATGAGAAAATAAAGTTCTTGAGACACTTTGAATTGCAACAAAATTGAAAAAAAAAATCGCAACGCAAATAATTATTGTATGCATTCCAAATTGCACTTGAAATCATGCGATTACCTATACAAATAATCAGATAATAAGAGCAGTGCAAACACTATAATTACAGACTTCAAACAAAAAAATTATAATTAAATGCAGTAAAACATACAAAAATGTGAATTTTGGGCATCAAAAGAATAGTATTGCATCTTAAGTATGTACAACTTCCAGGTAAACATCTGGAAAATTCTGTTAGGCAGTATGTAAATCTTTAGTGGTTTAATTTGAATGTACATGTACAGTACTATTGGCACAATGCGTGATGGCACCCAGCTAAACAGCTAGTTTCACTGACCTCCAAATTAAAGTTGCTTACACATGTACATGCACACTGTAAAAAAAAAAAAAATTAACTTAACTGGGTTTTAATACAAATGAATGTAATATTTAAATATTGAAATGCAAATAGAAAAAATAAATAAATAAGGAACCAAAATGCAGTGACCTAGTTACCTATGAAATATTATTACTATTACAAAAAATAAATGACACAGTGATACCAATGATTAAAACTAACTTTTGATTAAAATAAAATAACTATAATATGATCATCACACATGTTAAAAGATGTAAAGTAGTATGGTATACATGCAAGCATTTTACTTTCAAATTTCTTTCAAATTTTAATTAATTATTCTAAACTATTGAAATATAATCATATTATACAGAACATAAAATCATTGTGCAAAGCTAATCAAAATGACAAAAGGTACCTGATCCTTCAATTAAGAAATGCATAAATACCAGCATACAGCAGAAGTACAGTCACAGCCCATGGAAGGAGTAGCAAATGGTACCTAAAAAATGGTGGGTCTCGAAAAGTTTTGGTCCAATCTTGGAATCTGAGCAGCCCTTTTTATGAGTCTTGGTTTTTGAGTTTTGTTTTTTTTTTTTCTTTTTTTTTTTTTTTTTCTTTCTTTCTTTCTTTCTTTCTTTCTTTCTGTCTCAGAGTGGTTGAAGTCTCTGTCTCGGATTTTCAAACAAGGGCCTCTGTGAGTCTTGAATTTTACCATTCGCCACCCCTCATGGACTGGTTACTGACCATTTGTGTTCAAAAACCTGTTTGCCACATCATTTCTTTTGATTGATCTCAAAAGTTCAATAAATGTTCCCACAGTCAACTCGGGCTTATCAGCCATCAGGCATTCAAACAATGCTTTGGATGGTCCATCTGTGTCCTTCTCAAAGCGGCTCTTGATTGTGCAGGATTCTACTCCATAATGCTTGGCCACATGCTCATAGTTGCCACATCCTTGTTTTTTCATATCTAGCAACTCACATACTTTGTCGAAGGTACTGTATTTCTTGTTAGCAAACTCAGACAATGTCATCTTACCTGGAGGAAACAGAAGCAGAGCAACTAATAAACACCAGTAAAATAAATTGTTAGCAAATTGCATTTTTACAAATTGCAATAACACTATTAATAACAACAATAACATTATTATAAGTTAATAGTATATTTGCATTTGTAATGCTGTTTGTTTTGGTGTAAACGTTTCAACCAAAATGAAATAATGTACTGACAGCTATCCAATGAAAGTTATGAATGTTTGATGTAAACAGACAGTGGAGAGACTGAAATGGGAAGAAAAAAAAAAACTTGATGTACTCACAATTGGGATTCTGGTTGTCTTGCTCTGGTGTGCTGGACTGGCCTGAAACTTCTGTGCATCTTATGGTCACAGATGCTTCATTGACCTGTCCACTGGATTGGTAAACAACTGGTGTGTTTCTTGTTATGGCTTTCATTTCTCCGTTGACCTGTCCTTCCTCTGCCCTTCCCTGCTCAATTTCCACATGCTTCCTGGACCTGAGTTTTCTGCATAAAACCACAGCTGCTGCTATCACCACTGAAGCCAGGCAACCAATTGAGATGAACTTAGGTGTCTGACTGTAAAGTTTTGAAGGCAGCTTTTTGGAGGAGTATTGATTGGCAATCTGATTTGACATATTTGGGTTGGTCCACTGTGCTGGTGTGGTTACAGGTGATGGGGATGTTGCACACTTGCTCACTTGCCGAATGCTACAGCTCTCACTTGTAGACTTTCCTTTCCTTAGACATTCATCCATGATTGTGTTCTTAATTTTATCATTACAGCATGGAGAACATGGCTCACATTCTCCTGTTATCGTACTGTAATAATTGTCTTCACTGTGACATTTCTTGCCACACTTTGCCTCGGAAAAAACTGAGCATGTTTGGTTGACCACTTCATCTTCAGCACATGTATTACAGGTGTGGCATTGGGTGCTGTCATTCAATGCTGAATAAGTCTCGCCAGGAACACAGGGGATGCACTTCAAATTCTTCAACTCACTTTCTGGGATCTTTGTTTCACTGCTGCAGATGTGGCTGAACCCTTGACCAGGGGGACACACTGAGCAGTCGTGACAGCGGGTGGAGCCATTCTTCAACTTGACAGTCAGCTGAGTTACTTCACACCTCTCTGCTCCATCTGTGAACTTAAATGGGGAAAAAAAACTAAATTTAGATTATATTTAATTTTAATTTTAATTTATTTTAACAATAAATAGTAATATATATTTATGAATACAGTTGAACCTTGCTATTTTGAACTCGGTTAATTCGAAGTCCCTGTTCCCTTGGATATTTTTTTTTAGTCATTTACTATCAGTTATTTTGAAACCCTGCTACTTCAAACTTTTTTCATGTCCTGTGCGACTTCAAAATAGTGAGGTTTGACTATACATATATAATTTTATATTAAATTTTAATAGGATAACACATTCATAAACATATGATAATCAAGTCAAATTTTAAACAATAAATTCCTGATAGCTCATGCATTGAAAACTCCATTGGAACTATGCATTGGAACTATTGCAACAGTCAAAGCAAATCAATGTAACGTTTTGGTAGCAAACAATAATATGGGGTTGACTATCAAACATTGGCTCCAGAGCAACTACAGAATACCCCACACCTACTGTCACAGTTTTCGGCATGCTTTGTAGAATGAGAAAAAAGACAAAAGGTCTCATTGAAGGTGCAGGGTATTCTGTAATTTAGCTTGTCAATGATTCTCATACTTCTACGTTGTCTGCATGATCAGTAACTGACGCTCAAACCCCGGGGGGGGGGGGGGGGTACTCAATAGGAATTTGGGTAGGGGGGTTCCGCTGACTCTTTAAAACCCTGACCCTATTCAAGACACAAAAATGGAAATTTTGCTACCCTGTTCAAGACTAAGTTTAAATAAGTTAGCCTGCGTTGCACGCGTTTCCACTGGAGCATACGAAGAAATCGCGCGAAAATGGCGAGAGCAAAAATGTGGTTGAGGGAGGAGGAGAAGAGGAGAAAATCTTCGGAAAATAACCCTGTTTAAGACACGAAAATGTAAAATTTGATACCCTGTTTAAGACAGAAGACCCTGAAAATGATACCCTATCGGGCGGAACATCCCTGTATAGGAAATATATGGGAGTAACCCCCCCCCCCCCCCCCCCCCCGGGGGGCTCAAACGCAATCCCGAGGTTTCTCTTTAATTTATTTAAAAAATATTTAACTATCCGCTGTGATGACACCCCTGCACACACCCCCAAAACAAAACAATCGCTGACGCAACATGGAAAGGTCTCATTCCAGTTGTGTTCTGGAACTTTGAGATAAAGCTATCGCCTAAAAACCTCTAAAAACCCACTTAGCAAGACCTGCCCAGATATTATATGCCCAAATCAATACGTGTGCCGGTAGTAAACTTTCAGACTCGTCGATTAATTTACAGCGCCTTACCGTGATGGTTCCTAAAACACCCAGGAGGATAAGAATCTGTAACTGGAACATCCCTATAACCTAGGGAGGAAAACAGAAAAGGAAAGTCAACAAAGAAGATAACGCGCGAGACGTACAGACCAATGTTACACAAATTTTGAAACTTACGGCTCAGTCAGGAAATCTGGAACTCTTCGTGAAACTCTTGTCAACCTGTACCACTGTCTTCCGGTTCATTAAAAGAAGACACTTGTCTGCCTCCAAAACAAGACGCTTTTGAGCGAGTACTGTGTTGAAGAACTTTATATAGCTCGTCATCCCATGCACCAGAACGCAAATGCTCGCTCAAAGCGTAAATCTGTTTATATTTAAATGACAGATGTTTTTAAATATCTAACCATTTCATTGGCAGACAACAGCTGAACTTTGCACCGGAAACTCGTGTGAGTCATATGATTTTGGCAAATCGGGATTCTATCACAGCTGGCAATTGCTGGCTGTGGGGCTGGACGGACGCCGACGGTTTACTTTTCATACGATCAAATATCCCATTTGCGTTGATGCCACAGCTCTCGCTTCCAAAGCTTTCAGGGTTTCCCGAAACTTTGAAAGGTTGATATACTGAATTGAAGAGTGGCGACTGACATGCTTATACGTTTTTGCAAGGTTCGCACATTTTCTTCGTGTTTGTGTTTATATTTGGTGCCACACACAGGAATCAGTGAGGCGGGTCAAGCTACAAACACCTTGGGTTTCCCGCCAAATCACGATAACATGATCTCCTCGACCGTCTTTATACTTCTTCGAAACAAACCTTTTGAGGTTTCTCTGCCTCTCCAAGTCGAAGTTTCTGATGCTGCGTCATAATTCTTTTGTTTACTGCGCTTTGTTTAAAACATGCATCGTAATCAAATTTGGCTCCGATTTCCCCTTCAGTTAATTATTATATTCACTTGCTCTCTTCGCGATGTATTTATTGTTTGTCCTCTAAATTTGTGGTGATGCAGTTTACACGGTTTTATACACGTACTGCACGTGAAAACCCAAATGTTTGTTTATAGAGAAAATTGTCTCCATGAAACGCGGACCTGTTTGTCCGGCATAAATAGTCCTTAGTATTCTAGCCAGGCTTGTCGATGGGAGCTGGAGTTTGTAACCAAAATAAAACATAACTGATGGCAAATAGGTATTTTACATGGATTTCGTAAACTCCGTCGATCTCAAGTATTATCAAGATAGTCAAGCTTATAAAAGAAACGGTAAAAAACGGAGCAGACAGTCACAAATGCTTTTTTTCCCTGAGTATAATGCGCTGGCTCATGAATATTTACTAAAGGAAAAATTATCGAAGGTACTACTTTTCAAGGGCTTACCGTATTTTGCCAAACGAAACGAAACTGACGAAATGAAATGAGGAGAATGACGACCTAATGTCAATGGAAGAGTGTACAGCCGACAGATAAACCCCAAACGTTGACGGCGTCGGCAATCATTAAGAGACTTGTATGGAGTATATCCTTGCGCTTCGAATTTTAATGGCGAATTAAATTTGTATTTTGCGAAACGAGTTATATAACTAACGGTCGTGCTCGCTGACTGCATAGGTTTGTTAGCCTTGCTGAGTTATATGTAACGTTTCTTTGTCACCGGTCTAAACCGCAATCCTTTAGCGCAAAATCGGTTAGAAGCCCGACCGGAAATACGTAACTCGAAAAAACTGTATTTTGCGAAACGAGCTATATAAAGAACAATCCTGCTTGCTGACAAGTCTAACAAATCTATGCAGTCAGCGAGCACGACCGTTGATTATATTAATCGTTTTACAAAATACAAATTTAATTCGCCGACGCCGTCAGCGTTTGTTTATCTGTCGGCTGTACACTCTTCCATGTATAAGATCGTCATACTCCTTATTTCATTTCGTTTCGTAAGCCCTTTTCAAGGCATGAAATATCCGACGTTTTCGAACCAAATGTGTTAAAACCTTGCAAGAGTGTTTTTGCCAATGATAAAATTATGTTATCATCTGCTGTTACAAGAGCAGACCCATCTCTTAAGAGAATATTCTGTAAAAGAGGAATTCATCGCCAGAAATTTCAGACATCCGGTTGCGCCATCTCGGAAGAGGCATCAGGTTTCACGCTGACAGCCGCTCAAGAAATAACAAAGAAATGTATGGGATCTGATAATAAATTGTGCTTTTCGCTTAACTGAAGCACGTTCGTAAAAATGTCTGGGCAGCATTCGGAAGAGGAAAGCTTCCTAAACACAACAGTACAAAAAATATTTATCTCCGGTAAAATTCGATGTGTACTTTTTTGAATTTAAAATTTCGGCCGACGTAAGAAGGGATTGATAGCAGAATACGCTCAAAACCGGCTACTGTCACTTTTTAAGCTGCATTTAATACAAGAACCTTGGGTAAAACGCAAAATGTCTACCCCGTACCTGATTGTCGAAGGCATGAACATCTCCTGTGAAGCCTCAGTCAGTCCCCTGGAGCAAATTCGATGTGTATTTTTTGTGTTTGAATTTGCAGTTCACAGCCAGCCATGGCGAATACCTCCCGTGAAATACGCTGACTTCGGATGTTGATATTTTGGGCTGGGAAGCTCCAAATCGCATGAAAATTGTACCAAACGAAAGCTAATTTCAACTAGGTCGTTCAGCGGCACGTCTCCTAAACGTAGCAGTCTCTTTTTGAACCGGAGAAACCCATCCCTCCCCCACCCCACTGAGGCAAAGTACGTAACAATGTTGAATGTGTGAATGGCGCATGCTCATACCGCACGCCGCTGGGAAAGACCGGAAGCAATCGTGGACGCAAAATGTCCGGAATTTCTGGCGATGTGGTGCCTGAGTATTTGATTTGGCTTGTTCATCTTTTCACTAAATGAGACTAAATCATCTGGTATAAGGTCTTCGTGTTACGTTGGAGCTAGATTTTGTTTGTATTGGTAATATGGGAAGTTATCCACTTTGACGTAAATCGGCCACGTTCAAGTTTGACGGTTCCGCAGTTTCTATCAACTACTAATTGTTTCAAAAATCTAATTCCAAGGTAACACAATCACAACTATCTCTATCTAGTTTATCTCCGCAAAATATCAGTTCATCACGTTCTGTAGCCACCTTATGTTTTGGGACACCGAGAGAACGTCAGTTCAATTTCCGCCGGAACTAAAGCTCTTCGTCGACTCAATTTACACAATATATATTCTATAAATTGCGACTCTTTCATCGATCCACGTCGCCGTGTGATTCGGAACAGTTCGTCCATGTACATTTTTAATAAATGCATATATAGTGACTTTGGAGGTCCAGCGTAACCTTAAAGTGATCCGTTGCAGGATTAGTCCATTGTAGTTACTTTAACTTATAACGTAGCTCGTCACTGGTGTGGCACAAGTTATTTCATCTTTCTTTCTCGCTTCCTTTTTCTGGAGCTGCCTCACCGCGCGGACTGCACGACAGTTGTGTCGCAAAATGTCACAATTTCAACTTCTTTATCTTGCTGATGAGTCCCCCACCCCCACTTGTGCACTTAAAGAAATTTTATACGGGGAGGACCCGCCTAGGCTTTCTACCCTTTCCAAATACTATTCTGTAGTCGAAATGGTGAACCATTCATGTACCCCCAGTGGAATGTCGCACACTTTTTACGCCTTTGAACCGGAAAACGTCTACAAAAACAGGTCGCACGCAACTCGCTCGGGAACGCGACTTTTGGGAACTTCTCAATCGAAGGACAAATTTTGGAACCTCTGTAACACTGCCAGTACGATTTTTCTTTGGCCAGCCATTCTTACCGACCCTTTAAAATAAGTTTCGTTTTCCCTACACTTTTTTATACGAGAGGCTCGAAATGAATCCGTCTGAAGGCTATGTCGAAACGCTTTTGTATTTGATCCAGACAATGCTTAATCCTTGCGGAAGTGGAAGTTCCGTGTGTAGGCACCAGATCAAGTCTTTTTAGAAGACAAAATCGTCACTGACTCCCCAGAATAATCATTTATTTCAATAACAGCAATATAAAATTACACGCATCTAATCGATTAAACAAATGATTCAACCCTAAAGCATCTTTTTCAAAACTACTGTAGTTCTCACAAGTACTGTACTAGCATTCCACTATAACTATTATTTTATACATGCTGAAGCAGTTCTGTGTTTTGCAATTCAAAATCAACTTACAACTTAACTGACAGCATTATCTGACAGCATGGCTAAAATCAAGAATAAGATATACCTAGATATATAGTGACATGAATATACAGCAACTGCCAATACATAAGCTCTTAACAATAGTATTGTCCTAAGATTGCTATTATATGCATAAAAATGCATTTTATTCCATTTTTTTTCCTATAGTTAAAAAACTATGCACAAATAAGTTAAAAAAAGCAGTGGAGGTTCTGCAAAATATTACTTAATAATCGGCCTTCATGACTGCTGAAAAAATAGAAAAATGCTCCGAAATATATGCAAAATAAATATATTGTACACGTGATACAATGAATCTTTTAGCAAAAGGCAAAAAATAAAATTTACAGTTATGTAAATGGCTCTTGGAACATTGAATTTGTAATTCACAGCACACCACAAATATCACTATTACTCTTGGGTATTTATATATCGAAATGCATCCACAACATCTTGTCTCTTGATATTCTGCAGAACAAGGAAGAATTCTTGTAGTGTAAGCTGGGGTGATGTGCCACCAAGCCATGCAAACAAGGCCTTGGATGGGCCATCCCCATGCTTTTCAAATCGGCTTTGGATGGTCTGGGCTGTAACTCCGTAATGCTTTGCCACTTGTTCATAATTGCCACACCCCTTGATAGGTATGTCCAGCGTCTCGCAGACACTTTCAAATGCAAGGTAATACTTGTTGGAAAACTCTGTCAAGGTCATTCCCTCTGCAAAATTGGCAGAAAATGGAAAATGAAAGATTTACTAAGTTATTTGGCCTTATATTCAAAATTATATTATAATCTAGTTCAAAATTTTATTATATTCTAGTTTATTAGCACAGCTGCAGAAACCATGTCACAGTGTGACATAAGTTATCTGTTACAACAGGATTAACTACACTTCTGCCAACTGAGGACACCACACTGACTGCAAATACACAATCTGAGATTGTCCGCAGTTTGTCATCAACATCTTAATATTCAAACATATATGATATTTCATGGAAATTATAGGCAAATAAAACTAAAATAGAACTATCATACATTGATCAACTATGGCTAGTTGACTTGTAAAATGAAATGGTTGGTGCGTGATTATTAGACTCCTTTCTTGTGTACAAGTTAATCCTGTCTAAAAGGCATTATTTCATTCTAGCTGCTTCTCCTGCATGCTTTGAACATTGATTCTGATCACTTATTTTGTAGGGAGCAAGTAATATATCACATACCATCAATGGAGTATTGTGCAGCATTAGTGCACACTGGCATTAGAGGGCTTTTTGCCTGAAAGAGTCATAAAGAACAGCTGTAAGAAGTATTTTAAAATAACATTATAACATGCAAAATGTCAGACTGACTGCAGATGAAATACTCACTTGGATGAGGTTTTTCATGGAATCTGACTTTGCAGCTGGTGAGAGAGTAAAGTGAAGAATGTTCATTATCATTGAAGATATTTTCAAGTTAAGGTATCAGGATACCCTCCGGACTTTGCCAGATTCGAAAAAATTTTTTTTGGCTTAACGAAATTACTGCATGTTTTACCTTGTGTTTCTGAAAACAAAATTTGGATACCTATTTTTTTTCCCGAGATATTTAAACGAAAGGATTTTATCTTTCTCTTTCTCGCCGGAAGCTACCTGTCAACAGATCGTTAGTATCACCCGTAACTGCGCAGCATGCGGCTTGCGCGTCAGTCATGCAAAACAATAAAGTAGAAATTTTAGCCGCGCGACGGGTAACGCATGACTAACAGCAAATCTGCAAGAATAACGAAATGCCGCAAGAAATCTTTCCTTGTACGCCTTTGTGAACGCTTTTCTATGTTTACGCTGAAACAAATTAAATATAACCACGTGAGCGACGAAATGTCACAACGTGTGATTCTTGCACAATGCCGATTTATAAACCTAGAGCAGCGCGTGGACCATGCTCGATGGTGTGGTGGCTCAAGAGCACTCCTGCTTTTCGCAGCTCTCTTTTTAGAACGAGTTTGTCGTTTGCTTGAACTAATTCCGAATTGCAACTGTGGCTGCAAAAGGTTGAATTGGTGTTGAGTGGTGAGTGCAACTGTGAAGGGAAAATAGATGTTGCGAAACTTACCCGAACGAAGCATTGATGTCCGTAGTTATACACGGCGGTCTTTTGTGCTGCGTGTTTCAATTACCTACAAGATGCCTGGAAAGCCTCTATGCGAAAGCACTAACTGCGGTGTTTTGACAGATTGCTGACAGATGAGGCGATTATGTAAACAGGTTTCCGGCTCCCTGGTCAGAATCTTTAAATGTGTTTTTCTCGGTGTTTTTAAAACGCGGAAAAGTGTTTCTTTCGGAAACCTGCATTTCAATGGATTTTAATCGATTGGCTTGAAACTTGGCAAATATGTGAATCAATATCAAAGCTACAAAATGGTGTCTCCGATTTTATTTCTTTTTTTTCGTTCGGAAGATATTTCCACTTTTGTCTTGCGCGTAGCTAGAAATACGATCGGCCAACTTTAAAAGTCAATAACTTTGTATATGGACAAGATATCAAAATTCGGAGACACCTTTTTTTTCTTCATTGTGTCAACAGTAGGCTGAAACAATAAATAATCAAATCGGGTAAAATCCGAGTGACATTAGGCTTTTTTAATGAGGCAAGGTCAAAATTCACTCGGAAGCTGATAACTTTCTTTCTTTAGCAAATTCAAAAAATATAAAGCTTTAACCTAAATCTGTGATTGTTGAGCTTTCAGAAAATATATACTTTATTATTAGTTAAATGTAACGCTAGCGCGAAAAATGGGTTTGAACGCATGTCGTTCACGAGGGTATCCTGATACCTTAAAGCCAGTGTGCTGATCACTGTCAACTGGGGGTGGGAACACTTGAATAAACGTAGGTCAGGGAGGCTCCACCCAGATTTTTACCTCCTCTTATAATAATTAAAATGTTTTAACCCTTGTTGTTGAAAAGGTAACTTATTCTATAGCTCAGGTAAAAATATGTTTGGGTGAAGAATGCATATGGTATACTTACAGGATTTAAAGGTCAAGACAAATCTTGTAGTAGCAGCACTTTGACTGCCATTTCCACCAGCCGATGTTCCCAGCTCTGTTCCACTCACTGGATCTATATTCTTACCACTTCTGTTTGAACAGCATCTTCTATACACTGCCACTACCACAACAACAACAACAACCAAAGCTATAACAATAGCTATGAAAGCTACAGTTGTTTTTGCAGTTCCGGGTTTGGTTGCTGCTGATTTTCCTGTTGTGGTGGAGCTGGTGGCCAGGGTTGGCACCAGTTCTGTAGTATTAGCTGTCTGCTTGTCTGTGGGCACTGCTGTTGTTGGTGTAGTTGACCATGGGGCTGGCTTATTCGTCGGCTTCACGGTTGTAATTGGCTTACAGCGGTCTTTATGGTGGAAACTACAGCTTCGCTCTTTGGGCATCCCTCCGTCTAGGCACTCTTTCTTCACCGAATCGATTGCCTTCTCTCCACAGCACCAGGAGCATTCCTGACAGTTTCCTGTGGTAGTCTCGTGATACATTCCTTTGCCACACTTCACATCATCGCATTTCTTGTCAGCTGTTACAGAGCAGTCGTGCTCGACCACTTGTTGATCAGGGCAATTAGTTTCAGTGCAAGGGTAACACTGAAATGTGTCATTGGAAGAGGAAAATGTTTTTCCATCAACGCAGTCCAGGCAATGTACGTTCTTAACATAATTAGCTGATATATTCGTACCACAGCGATGACTCGGTTCTTGTCCGCGAGGACAGAACGGACAGTTTTGGCAGTCGGTGGAGCCATTAGGATGTTGTACCACAAACTGATCCAGCAAACATGTTGGTGCTGTTGACCATGGGGCTGGCTTATTTGTCGGCTTCACGGTTGTTGGCTTACAGCGGTCTTTATGGTGGAAACTACAGCTTCGCTCTTTGGGCATCCCTCCGTCTAGGCACTCTTTCTTCACCAAATCGATTGCCTTCTCTCCACAGCACCAGGAGCATTCCTGACAGTTTCCTGTGGTAGTTTCGTGATACATTCCTTTGCCACACTTCACATCACCGCATTTCTTGTCAGCTGTTACAGAGCAGTTGTGCTCGACCACTTGTTGATCAGGGCAATTAGTTTCAGTGCAAGGGTAACACTGAAATGTGTCATTGGAAGAGGAAAATGTTTTTCCATCAACGCAGTCCAGGCAATGTACGTTCTTAACATCATTAGCTGATATATTCGTACCACAGCGATGACTCGGTTCTTGTCCGGGAAGACAGAACGGACAGTTTTGGCAGTCGGTGGAGCCATTAGCATGTTGTACCACAAACTGATCCAGCAAACATCTGTCGGCTCCTGAAACACTCTTCTGTTTCCAAGAAAAAGACAACAGCAGTGAGAGAACAATAGCGTCAGTTTGAAAAGGGCGTTGAATTAGATACCAAAACTCAAGAGCGGCGAAAAATTGAGCCTTCCCTTTCCCACAGGTAGCCCAAGCGGTGGGATCTGGGGCGAGTGTTTGATATTTATGCATCAAATACTGAGATAAAACGAACAAAACTTTGCTGATGTGTTTATCTGCTCTTCGGCTGTGTGTTCACAATTTCAGCCGGTTTCGGTAATTTCGGCTCCGCAACATCATTGCCCGGGGGGGGGGGGGGGGGGTACTCCCATATATGAGCCATACAGGTATGTGCCACCCCAAAGGGTATCATTTTCAGCGTTTTAGTCTGAAATAGGGTATCGATTTTAGCATTTTAGTCTGAAATAGGGTTGGAGATTTCAATATTTGGTCTGGGCGGCACACTCCCACCCAAAATCTTGAGGAGTACCCCCCCCCCCCCCCCCCGGGCATCATTGGTATCATCAGCGGAGAGGGAACAGGGGTGGGGGGATTGGCACTGCCCTAGGAGGGACGCGGATGGGAGGGGCGAAAATAAGAGAGCTATAAACGGAACAGGCGTTCTACTCGAAGCGAAATCCCGAAGATGGTCAGCGGTAATTCGCTCTATTATCCATTTAAACTTTTGCCAAATGCTTGACGCCATTAATTCTTGTATTCAGTTTGCCGCCAATTGATCTGCGAATTAACCTGTGGCCTCCGAAGAACCCAAACACTTCTAGGAGCTCTGGCAAGAGGTCTACGCTCAGTGTAATAAGCTGGCGATTTGCGAATTCTATTGCACGGATTAGACGGAACTGGGGCTTAGCACGAACAATATTGAGTTGACAGCAGCGAACAGCACTGGTAAAGAAGAACCAATATAATCGAAATAGACTCGCTACCTCTCTGGAACCTTCCATGAGTTTTGACAAATGTGTTTAGTTGGCTGATTTCACCTTGGGAGTTATTTACTGTGAGACCTGAAGCATCTCGGGTACCGGAAATCGCAAGGTGGAGTGTCGTGGTCAAATTTACCTAAGGATTCGCTGATACCAAGGTGTGTGTAACCACAGCTATTATGCCGAAATCAATATGTGTGTGGTAATTTTCAGACTCGTCGATTAATTTACAGCGCCTTACCGTGGTGGTTCCTAAAACACCCAGGAGGATAAGAATCTGTAACTGGAACATCCCTATAACCTGGGGAGGAAAACAACAGGTAAGTCAACAAAGAAGACAACGCGAGACACGGAACCATGTTACGCAAATTTTGAAACTAATACCCTTTAGTCAGGAAATCCAGAACTCTTGGTAAAACTTTCGTCAACCTGTACCACTGTCTGCCGGTTCATTGAAAGGAGACACTTGTCTGCCCGCAGAGCAAGACGTTTTTGAGCGAGTACTGTGTCGAAGAACTTGTAGCTTGACATCCCATGCACAACGAACCGCAAATGCTCCCTGATCGCGTAGATCTGTTTATAAATGACATGCTTTTTAAATATCTAACCATTTCATTGGCAGAGATCTCGACACCGGAAACTCGTGAGAGTCATATGATTTTCTCAAAGATTTGCATTCTGCCACAGTGCTTGTTGTTTACTTTTTATACGATCAACAAAAAGCCCATTTGCGTTAAATGCCACAACTATTGCTTCCAAAGCGTTCAGTGTTCCCGAAACTTTAAAGTTCATATACTGAATCAAGAGTCGTGACTGACGGATACGTTTTGCAAGGTTGCACATTTTCTTCGTGTTTGTGTAGTATTTTAGGGCCAAACATGAATCAATGAGACAGTGAGGGTCAAGCTGCAAACACCTGAGGTTTCCCGCCAAATCACGCTAATATGATCTCCTCGACCGTCTTTTTACTTCTTCGAAGCAAACGTTTTAAGGTTGCTCTGCCTTTCCAAGTCGAAATTTCTGAAGCTGCGTCATAATTATTTTGTTATGCTTTGTTTAAAACATGCATCTCAATCAAGTTTTGGCTCCGATTTCCCCTTCACTGAATATTATTCACTCACTCTCTTCGCGGTGAACTTATTGTTTGTCCTCTAAATTTGCGGCGATGCGGTTTACACGGTTTTATACACGTACTGCATTTGAAGATTAGAAAACCCAAATGTTTGTTTTATAGAGAAAATTGTCTCCATAAAACGCGGACCTCCTTGATATTCCAGTTTCCAAACTCAGTCAAAGTTCAGGCTTGTCGATGGAGGCTGAATTTGTAACCAAACTAATATGCCTGACGACAAAAAGGTATTTTACATGGATTTCGTAAACTCCGTCGATCTCAAGTATATCAAGATAATCGAGCTTATAAAAGAAACGGAGAAAAACGGGGCAGACAGGGGGTCCAGACAGTTAACAAATGCTTTTTTTTTCCCTGAGTAGTTTAATACGCTGGCTCATGAATATTTAATAAAGTAAAAATTATCGAAGGTAGCATGCACTTTTCAAGGCATGAAATCTCCGGCGTTTTCGAACCAAATGTGTTAAAACCTCGCAGGAGAGTTATTGCCCTATGGTAAAATGATACTATATTTCAACTGTATATATCTCTAAAGAGAATATTCTGTGAAAGAGGAATTGGTATCTTGTTCATCTTTTCACTAAATCATCTGGTATAAGGTCTTCGTGTTACGTTGGAGCTAGATTTTGTTGGTAACTCCGGGAAGTTATCCACCTGACGTACGTTCAAGTTTAACGGTTTCCATTTCTGTTCTAAGGACTAAGGCCTTGTTTCAAAAATCTACCTTTTACCTATCTAGTTTATCTCCGCAAAATATCAATTTATCACGTTCTGTAGCCACGTTATGTTTTGGGACACCAAGAGAACGTCAGTTGAATTTCCGAAGCTCTTTTTCCGACTCAAATATTTGTACGCAACATATATGCTAATTGCGACTCTTTCATCGTTCTCCCTGAAAAATTCGTGCACGAAAATATAAACTACACGTCGCTGTTATTCGGAACAGTTTGTGCACTTACATTTTTAAAGTAAATGCATATATATAATGATTTGGAGGTCAAGCGTAACCTTAAAGTGAGTTGCAGAATTAGTCCATTGTAGTTACTTCTGGTGTGGCACAAGTTATTCCATCTTTCCTTCTCACTTCCATTTTCTGAAGCTGCCTCACCGTGCGGACTATAGCTACACGACAGTTGTGTCGCATAATGTCACAATTTCAACTTCTTTATCTTGCTGATGAGTTCCCCATCCCCACTTGTGCACTTAAAGAATTTTTATACGGGAAGGACCCGCCTAGGCTTCTACCCTTTCCAAATACTATTCTGTGGTCGAAATGGTGACCCTTTCATGTACCCCAAGTAGAAATGTTGCACACTTTTTATGCCTTTGAACAGGAAAACGTCTACAAAAACCCCCGGTTGCACGCAGCTCGCTCGGGAACGCGACTTGAGGCTGTGACAATGTGCCAGTACGATTTTTGTTTGGCCAGCCTTTTTTACCGACCCTTTAAAATAAGTTTTGTTTTTCCATACACTTTTTTATACGAGAGGCTCGAAATGAATCCGGCTGAAGGCAATGTCGAAACGCTTTTGTATTTGATAAAGACAGTGCTTAATCCTGGCGGAAGTGGAAGTTCCGTGTATTGGCACCAGATCAAGTCTTTTTAGAAGACAAAATCGTCACTGAGTCCCCAGAAAAATAATTTCAATGACAGCAATATAAAATTACACGCATCTAATCGATTAAACAAATGATTCAACTCTAAAGCATCTTTTTCAAAACTACTGTAGTTCTCACAAGTACTGTACTAGTATTCCACTATAACTATTATTTTATACATGCTGAAGCAGTTCTGTGTTTTGCAATTCAAAATCAACTTACAACTTATCTGACAGCATGGCTAAAATCAATAGTAAGATATACCTCGCAGATATATAGTGACATGAATATACAGCAATAATTGCCAATGCATAAGCTTTTAACAATAGTATTGTCCTAAGATTACCATTATACGCATAAAAATGCATTCTATTCCATTGTTTTTCTATAGCTAAGAAACTATGCACAAATAAGTAAAAAGGTTCTGCAAAATATTACTTAATAATCGGCCTTCATGACTGCTGAAAAAATAGAAAAATGATCCAAAAAATATAAATATAAATATACTGTACACGTGATACAATGAATCTTTTAGCAAAAGGCAAAAAATAAAACTTACAGATAATTTACAGTTATGTAAATGGCTCTTGGAACATTGAATTTGTAATTCACATCACACCACAAATACTCAAAGCAAAGGAAACATTTAAGGGTAACAATATTAGATAACATGTTTACATTAGACACATTTCCCTAATTTGTATTAACTTTCCCCTTCCAGATTGGCAAACAAATACCAATACCATGATAGATGTTCTATTGTTTTGAACTATATGGAACTACATTTACCAAAATATATAGAAATGAACCATGTGATATGTTTAGTGCAGTAATGGGATGTCTAGTTACAGGCCTAAAACGTGTTTGGTGTAAACATGGCAATAAAATATTATGATGTGCTGTCACTATTACTCTTGGGCATTTACACATCGAAATGCATCCACAACATCTTGTCTCTGGATAATCTGCAGAACAAGGAAGAATTCTTGTAGTGTAAGCTGGGGTGATGTGCAACCAAGCCATGCAAACAAGGCCTTGGATGGGCCATCCCCATGCTTTTCAAATCGGCTTTGGATGGTCTGGGCTGTAACTCCGTAATGCTTTGCCACTTGTTCATAATTGCCACACCCCTTGATAGGTATGTCCAGCATCTCACAGACTCTTTCAAATGCAAGGTAATACTTGTTGGAAAACTCTGTCAAGGTCATTCCCTCTGCAAAATTGGCAGAAAAATGGAAAATGAAAGATTTACTAAGATATTTGGCCTTATGTTCAAAATTATATTCAAAATTATATTATAATCTAGTTTAAAATTTTATTATATTTTAGTTTATTAGCACAGCTGCAGAAACCATGTCACAGTGTGACACAAGTTATCTGTTACAACAGGATTAACTACACTTCTGCCAACTGAGGACATCACACTGACTGCAAATACACTATCTGAGATTGTCAGTTTGTCATCAACATCTTAATATTCAAACATATATGATATTTCATGGAAATTATAGGCAAATAAAACTAAAATAGAATTATCATACATTGATCAACTATGGCTAGTTGACTTGTAAAATGAAATGGTTGGTGCATGATTATTAGACTCCTTTCTTGTGTACAAGTTAATCCTGTCTAAAAGGCATTATTTTACTCTGGCTGCTTCTCCTGCATGCTTTGAACATTGATTTTGATCACTATTTTTGTAGGGAGCAAGTAATATATCACATACCGTCAATGGAGTATTGTGCAGCATTAGTGCACACTGGCATTAGAGGGCTTTTTGCCTGAAAGAGTCATAAAGAATAGCTGTAATAAGTATTTTAAAATAACAACATGCCAAAAGTCAGACTGACTGCAGATGAAATACTCACTTGCAGATCCTTTAATGGGATAAGGTGTTTCATGGAATCTGACCTCGCAGCTGGTGAGAGAGCAAAGTGAAGGATGTTCAGTATTATTCAAGCAAATATTATTTTCAAGTTAAAGCCAATGTGCTGATCACTACCAAATTGAGGGTGGGGACACTTGATTAAATCTTCTTCAGGGAGACTCCACCAGATTTATAACTCTTTTATAAAATATTTTACCCCTTGTTGTTAAAAAAGTAGCCTATTCATATAGCTCAGGTAAAAATTATGTTTGGTTGCAGATGCATATGGTTATTACTTACAGGAATTTCCACCGTTTCCACCAGCCAATGTTCCCAGCTCTGTTCCACTATATGGATCTACGTTCTGCCCACTTCTGTTAGAGCAGCATCTTCTGTACACTGCCACTGCCACCACCACCACCACCACAACAACAACAAAAGCTATAACAGCTATGAAAGCTACAGTTGTTTTTTCAGTTCCGTGTTTGGTTGCTGCTGATTTTCCTGTTGTGGTGGAGCTGGTGGCCAGGGTTGGCACCAGTTCTGTAGTATAAGCTGTCTGCTTGTCTGTGGGCACTGCTGTTGTTGGTGTAGTTGACCATGGGGCTGGCTTATTCGTCGGCTTCACGGTTGTTGGCTTACAGCGGTCTTTATGGTGGAAACTACAGCTTCGCTCCTTGGGCATCCCTCCGTCTAGGCACTCTTTCTTCACCAAATCGATTGCCTTCTCTCCACAGCACCAGGAGCATTCCTGACAGTTTCCTGTGGTAGTCTCGTGATACATTCCTTTGCCACACTTCACATCACCGCATTTCTTGTCAGCTGTTACAGAGCAGTCGTGCTCGACCACTTGTTGATCAGGGCAATTAGTTTCAGTGCAAGGGTAACACTGAAATGTGTCATTGGAAGAGGAAAATGTTTTTCCATCAACGCAGTCCAGGCAATGTACGTTCTTAACATCATTAGCTGATATATTCGTACCACAGCGATGACTCGGTTCTTGTCCGCGAGGACAGAACGGACAGTTTTGGCAGTCGGTGGAGCCATTAGCATATTGTACCACAAACTGATCCAGCAAACATCTGTCGGCTCCTGAAACACACTGTTTCCAAGAAAAAGACAACAGCAGTGAGACAACAGTACCGTCAGTACCGTCAGTTCAAAAGAGAGAAAAGACCCTCGAACTTTGTACCCTAGGTACCAGGCTTCTTTCGTCGAAGCACTCTGTGCGACTAGCGCGGCGTGCCAAAATCGGAAAGATGACGAAAAAACACTTTCTACTACACCGACACATAAAAACTTTAACGTGTTGCAGGTCTTAGAAACGATGAGTTTTTCTTCGCTTTGCCAAGTTCTCGACAAGACGACATAACCGATGCATAAACAAATGTGGCGCAATAGTCTTCATGTTACGACGAGTTTTTAAAGTGCGAAGCAATAATCCCCCGTTTTGCTAACGGTGATACTGAACTGATTGTTAATATCTAATTTGTCATCCGCGCTGTCACAAACACAACTTGACCGAAATATGGGACTTTCAAGAAATGCTGAGTCATCTAATGCAGCGGCAGAATATACAATATTGCGAAGTTTATAGTGGACTTTAATAATTTGGACCTTACACTTTTTTTTACAGCAGTACCACTTCCAGGCCCAAAAATAACTTTTTACAAACTGATCAAAACTTACCACTTTGACTATAATCGCTGCAAGGCCAGCAACCAGCAAACGGATTTGCGATGGCATTTTCTTACACCTGAGAGAGACGCACACTATCAGGTTTTGAACGAATCGTTTATCACTTCATAATGATATAATACTTACACTTGACCGACAAACGTAACAAAACACTACCGACTTTTTAGAAAACGTACAAGCGTGAATTTAAATTTTAAATCGGTAATTCAGCAAAACAAACTGCGTGAATGGGGAATCCCCGAGTACTTACGTCATTGAGAGAACTTTCCAGACGCGTCGTAAACTGTTTTACGTCTGTTCCACACTGCTTCATAAACCGTGTGGCATGAAATTTTCGTGAGTTTGACGGATTTTTCGACGATTCGCGAAAATTAAACTCGGCGAACTCCCGCGAAAAAAGGAATCCGCGAAAGTTTACTTCATTTCAGTTTAGATTACCAAATTTCAATTAAATCGACTGTAAACAATATCTTATCACGGCCTTCTTCTTTGCATTTGAAACAAAATGACCAGTGTCTGCGGTCTCTGTGTAAATGAACCTGAACGAGGTATATAACGTGCAACTGATAGGCAGCCCACACGGTCTGGTGACGTCACGGCTGATCGGTTAATAAGGATTTGTATAAGAGATTTTCAAATCACATTTTACGCGTGAAAATAAAAAATCTTACCCCTGAAATTGGTCAGATAACAGAAAGAGTCCTTACCTCCGCGTTTGATGACTTTCGAGGCGATTTGGTGCCGATTTAGCGATGATACGTTGTGGTGATTGAGAGGTAGCCAAAGCGGTGGGGTCTGGGGCGAGTGTTTGTGTTATAAGGGCTAGAGTGGGGATGTTTATGATACAAGTAATGCATCAAAAACTGTATTAAAATGAACGAAACTTACCTGGTGTGTTTATCTGTTCTTTGACTGTGTGTGTTCGCAATGTTAGCCGATTTTCGGCCATTTCGGTAACTCCACGCAGTAACTTGGGGCAGTATATCAGACATAACATGAAGTACTACCGCTGACACAAGGCTCACCTTGGGGAGAATGCTAAGAAATGCGACCAAGAAATGCTTGAAAGGAGAGGTTTCTGGCGCGGGACTGTGCTAATTTCGCTTTGTCACAGTAGCGTTCTATACCTTTGCCCTGCTGAGTCCTTGCGATTTTAGTTGGAGTGCATTGGTTCAGTGATCACTTGCGGAAACAGAGAACACGAGAATGCAAAAACCGCCAATACGTACCTCCCACACCGTAAAAACTATAAGTGAGGTGAGCAAAACATTACTAGAGAATATACAACTTATTGAATAGTTATGGAGTAACTACGGACACTTTCTCCACTTCCTGGGGTGTCCGTTTATGGGAGCTTTGACTGTTTGTCAAAGTGGAATACACAGTGGAGTTAGACCACCCTTCCCGCTAATTTTTTTTAGGTATATGTTGAAGTGGTACGCGGATACGCAGCCAAGCTAGACAACCCCTCCCCCTGAACAGCTCCACTGTGTTTCCATGTGCCCACTTCATATAATGCTTCAAAAAGATAGGAGGAGGGGTGGTCTGACTTCATCACATACATACAGGATACGCAGACAGCCCTTCTGGAGGTGTGGGGTGTTCTGGGCCCGGTTTTTCGAAAGTTGATTAAGCTAATTCAGGATTAACGAAATTCTTTCTCTCGACCTCTCTGCCAATAAACTGCAGGGTTTTGTTCAAAGATGGATTAAAAAGCTCGTTCCAGCTTAAAACGTTACCAAGAAAGTCATTGTGGACGAAACTTTCACGTTTTCAGGCTTACATAAGGCCAGAAAATTTATACCTAATCCAGGATTAGCCTAATCGTGCTTTGAAAAACTGGGCCCTGTAGTTTAGTGCCCAGTTTTATTGGTGGTTTATTTAGACCTGGAATTTTAGCTCGTCTGTTAAGGAGGACAGGGTTTGGGTGGGGGGGAGGGGAGGGGGTAGTCAGTTTGCTTGAGCAAACTGACTACTCCCTCCCCCAAAGGTTCTTCCTTGTCCCTAATCAAAATAGGAAGACCCAACTGCACTGCACAGTATCAAATCAAACAGTTTTAATTAACCACTGCAGGTTTGCCAGTGAATTTCTGAACAAAACAATGCATTGACACTAAGTGTGATCAAGGGTATGTGTTAAGGTTTATATACCCACATAATTCGAACATACAGTTTATACTCCTTGGAAGTATTATTTTGTGCATCTGCAGCCCAGATCTTCCTTCTGGACATCACTTCCATTGGGCTGCATTTATCAGCATCAAGACATAACTTGGTCTAACATGAGTTACAATTTCACTGTGTGAGAGCTCTGTTTACCTTGTGCACAAATTGTGTTATAAACAATGTATTGAGCACAGTCCACTAAAACTCGGACTCTGCAACCACTTTGCAAAACATACCATACATACAAAGTTGAAGCACTGTAAACATGGACACTGTCCACATTGTAAAATCTGTACCAGCTACCAATAATCAGGATTTTTCACTGCTTGGAGGAACTAGATTCCTGTGCATTTTATCCCTTCCTTTAGTATTATTGTACAGTGCTCAATCATTGCCCAATGTACAGAAAAGTACTTTACTGGCATAATTATAATATCAGATTATGTATTCAAAACATAAGTGATAGAAAGTGACTGAAATACAACAATTCTGGTACAGATTTGTAGTATGCAATAATGAATTTTACAGAGGGAAACCTAACGGAACAGGAGCCATCTCTTGTCCTGATAACTGTGGAAAACAGGGCAGCTTAAACATTCTCACATTGCTGAGTGTACAGGAAAGGTTTTAGAATCTCCACAACATCATATCTCCTGATGCTGGGGATCTGCAGAATCTGCACCAGCTCAGCTACAGTCATCTCGGGCCTCCTCTGAAGCAGCTCTTGAAACAGCACTGTAGATGGGCTGCCATCTGGTTCCAAATTCTCTTGCCCAAAGAGCTGGATTTCATCTGTGTTGAACTGTAACTCTTTTCCAACGTGTCTCCAATACCCTACTTTCCTTAAAGGCATGTCTAAAAGCCTACAAACCTCTTCAAGCACACTTGGTGGCAGACTGACAAGAATGGTTGAAGGCTGATGGAGATCTACTTCCACAGGTCCTGAGAATAGAATAACTCAGCTTTAGCATTTTGCAACACAGAAGTTTATGCCATTTACATGTCACTGTGTTATTGTACATGCTGGCATCCTCATATCATTCAAATGGATGACATGACCTGTTACTTACCTGTATCCAAATCTAGTGATACAAGTGACTCACCTTCCTGGTTGTCCTGTCGTGCCTCCTGGGTATGATGTCTTCTCATTGTGTGATCCTACGGACAGGAGCACATACATTTGGCAGATATGAAAATAATTCAACATCATTAAATCTCCTTACTGCTCTGATATCATAACATAACTGAAGTTTGAGTTATGCAAGCATCTTTCACTGTAAAGAACAGAGACATTTGAGCAACAACCACATAAACTCCCTGGATGAGCTGCATTTGGCAGCTCTTGGAGAAAAGGTAAAGTTTGAATATAGTTAAAAAAAAAAAGCAACAACCACTAGCTATAGTCCTTACCTCTTGAAAATAGGTGTACACTGGTATTTTTGCAACATCATTCCCAGCATGCACATCAAGAATGCAGTGGAATTCACGCTTAGAAGGATTATTGTGATGGAAGGTGATGTCCTGCTTTGGTATTTCCAGGAAGGAGTTGCTCCACTTTTCATACACAATATCCTGGGAATAAAAGATATGTTATAACAGTGACAACCAGTTCTGCAGAGTTGTACAAAAGTGACTGCTATTTAGGTTGTGACTTATAAACAAACAAGATTTCTGCATGCTAACACTGAGAGTTTGTGAGTGCATAATTAAATTATATATAAATTATATAAATTTTATATTCTATTGTGTCTGACACTTGGAGATACAGCCCTTTGTCATAAAAACTGCTGGCTTTGATAAAGGGGTAATGATTTTGGAACCACAGTCAACACAGTATAACTCCTTGTCGTGACTGAAAATTCCACCCTTCACAGACACAGTGTGTTTCACCAGTCCTCTAACATTACATTTTACCTTTGGATAAGTTTCAATGGTGCATCCTGAGGAGACATCTTGTACTGTAGTCTTGACAGCTTCATCTGTGAAAGCTTCAATGTGGAGTGACTGAATTGCACCAAGGATGGTTTTCCCCTCCTCTTTTTCAGTCATAAGAACTTTCTGTGGAATTACAAGCAATGTCAGCCTGCTGAATAAAAGAATCATAAAAATATTCCAGCTTCGTTGAAAACTGCATTTATTTTGTAGCTTCCCTGAAGGTTGCTAGTTTCACATTCAAAATATTCTCTATCTGCAGCACTAGCTGTGCCAGGGGACAATCCAAACTGGTTAATCCACCAGTCAGATCTTTGTAATTTTAGTTTTCTGTAGCCTTCAGAAATGGTGTTTTGGTGAGCCAAATCCCAAATTCTTCCAAGGGGAGCATACCCTTGGACCCCTAGAATACCACACATTTGGTGCTTGCATATTTGGAAATTGGTCCAATTTTCTCCTACATCCACATCCACTCACTTCAAGTGATGATTCACAGTCATCCAGCAGGACCAATGTGATGGTGAAATCTTTGCCCACTATTGCTTCACCAGCAAATGCCATACACTTCATGCGCTTCTTGACAGGACCACCAGAAGAATTAGCTCTGCCAACAACTGCAAATGCAAGTAATTCTGAGGTCTCAAAACCAACTTCGTTGCCACCCACGTCAATGTCCTTCACAGGAACAGTCCAGTCAATGTCTGAGTTGGAGTGGCTTGTAAGCTCTGCTTGACGAACTTCTATGCACCAGCCATTCCTTGGAGACAAGCGGGATGCACTGTGTGGTATCTTAACTTTAACTAACTTTGATAAGCCTTGTCCATGAGGATGCAACTTAATGACAGGACTGAGCAAGATCTCATCTATGTCCAGTTTTGGGTGAAGGGATCCATCCCAACAGATCTCCACCCCCACACTTTTTGCATGATCATCATAACTACTTGGATCAGGGAAGAATATGAGGACGCCAGACTTCTCAAAGGACAAAGTTTCTGGGGATGCATATGATTCAGGCTTTTCAACAACAGTTGTTGTTACTGAAAGAGGCTCTTGATTATTTCCTAAAAACAAAATTTAACAAACCAATAATTTTAACAATACAGCTGTGTACTTTTTTTCATTTACTATAATTATTATACCTACATCAACCCTACACTGGTAGTGGTGCCTCTTTATATATGCCTGACATGCTCAAAGAGATTTTAAATTGCCACTCTGACACACCTAGTACTTATGTCAGTACTTATATTATCGGATTTCAGTTGTATTAGTTAGTCTCCATATACAGTCGCTCATCAGCCTGAGGCACAACTTGCAGTGCAGGTTCGCTACTCTTTGGCTTAAAAATCACCTGCCATGAGATTGAAGTCCACAAATGACTCTCTTTGCTCAGCTGTCCACTTCCTATATACAAGCATTCCTTGCAAAATTCCATCACAAATTCCTTTGCAATTGCCTTCACACAATGGACACTTAAAATGATCTGTTGCTCTGGAATTTGAAAAACTATTTATCATCCCTTTCGCTTTGCCCAGCTAGAGATATATTTTTATACCTTGCCATGCTGACACAGACCAAAATTAGTTCCTATGGAGATCAACCAAGGGGTCATTGGGTGACATGCTTGGGGGGGAGGAGGGGGGGGGGGGGGGGGGGGGCAATAGGTGTGAAAAAACAATGGATTTACCTTGGGTGTGTTGAGAAGACATATCAGATTCACAGTGAGTCATTGCATCCAATTGTTGATAAGTTCTTGATCTTTGTCGTCGGCAGTGTCTCTTTTTATAACAGAAGACTGCAGCTATTGCCAATGCAATAAAGACAACTGCTATCACTGCTATTGCTCCACTCATTGGCATTCCTAGTACTGATTTATTTTTGTCATTCTTTTTTTGACAGACTTCAACTGATCGCAGGGTATAACTACATATTTGCTCAGAAGGCATTCCCTGATACTTGCACTCAGGTTCAAAGACATCTTCGCTGTCACCACAGCAGTGAGAACACTGTTTACATTCACCATCATCTTTACTCTGGTAAAATCCCTTGCCACATTTTCCACATATTGTGTCACTTGTGGTGGTACAGCTTTGCTCATTTGTTTGACCGACTTTACAAGGTGAGCATGGCTTGCAAGATGTACTATCATTTTTGTCTGAAAAGCTAACTCCTGGTACACATTCTGTACAAGTTTGAATAACAGAACTTTCCAAAGTATCTCCACATTTAAGTGTAAGTCCATATCCTACAGGGCATGTGCGGCAGTCAGCACATTTTCTTTGTCTGTCTGGACCAACTACAATGTACTGGTTCTCACGGCATCTTGGTGTGCACTTTTGTTTCCTGTCAACAGTACATTGCTTGTATAAGGGCATACCTTGATTTTTACACTCATCTATAATTGTGTCATCCTGATTTCCACAGCACCATGAGCATGGTTGACAGTCGCCTGTTACGTCAGACAAGTAGAATCCTTTGTCACAGCCTTTCCCACAGATCGAGTTTGATGTGAGGGTGCAGTTTTTTGTGGTATCCTGGTGGTCTGAGCAGATACCACAGGAGGTACAAGGATCAATTCCTTGCTTCTCAGAGTAGCTTTCACCTAAGATGCATGACTTGCACTCAATGAGTGTCCCATATGAAACAAAACTCCCACAATCTGGAGACAAGCCTTGTCCTTTGGGGCACACTGGACAGTCTCTGCATGTAACATTCTTGAACACATCCTCAACAGCAAACTGGTCGTACCTACACTTTGGTGTTGCTGTTGCCTGGTAAGTGGTATAAAGTAAATTAGAGGAAGAGCACAGTATTATTACAAATAATTCAAAGTATTCTATGTTGCTATTCTTGGGTTGCATGTGACATCATGGATGAACATTAACAAAAGATTGCTCTTTATCCCTGATTGTACTCTGAACCAACATGGCTGCAATGTCTTTGTTATTCTGAATCTCCAAGGATTGATTGCAACCCAAGAATTGGATGTCTCCCACGTTACTTAAAAATGTAAACAAAGTGGAAACAGAACTAAGTTGGTTAATTGGCCAAATAAAGTACAAAGAGAAATCATGGTTATATAGAATATTCAATTTATAGAACAATAGCAATACACTCAAAATGCGACGAACGACTTAGCAAACCTCCAGTGACAAGCACAAAGTACAGATAATAAATCGAGTATAATAAATTAATCAAGTATTGTGCTCTGCAACTCACAATTTCCGAACAATAAAATACCTAATCTAAGTATTCGGGCATTTAAATATTTTTTAGTAATAGTTCCTAAATACAGAGACACATGCTAGCATTGGCGCCCATGAACGAGACGTTACTTACATCGCTGAGTAGCAGACACAGGATAAAAAGAACTACCAAAAGACTCGTGTAGTTTCCAGCCGCCATAATGGCTTCTGAGGAGAAAGACAATGCATCACTAACGGGAGAACCTTATATGGGCAACACACAGCAAATCGCACACGAAATATGCATGGTAATTATACATAACTAGAAGATGGAGAAAGCGAAATTTTTAGCTAAAATGGCGCACTCCCAAACCAAGGCGAACGAAACAGATTTGAGAATTTCCAGTAACAGCCTTGCACTGTTACTTGTGATTATGTCTACATGAAAATGGAAAATAACTCACATTTGAGACTGCTGACACCTCGAGATTCCGATCAATGTCTTCCTGAGAAAGACGAGGCAATATGCTTTTAGTCGTACGATATTCCAAATGGAAAAAAAGTCACAAATTGTAAGTAGAGAACAAGTCGTAAATTGTAAGTAGAGAACAACTGTGTGTAGTTCTTAAGTAGCGTCACTGTGCGGATTTTACCTGAATCAAGGGCGCACATATCCGCCGCAAAGTTTGTCAGCGTCGGGTTTGAACAAATTGTGCAAATCGAGCACGTCTCAAGCCAAACTGGGGATTCCCCGTTTATTTTCCGCGTCAACATTTTACTCGAACCAATCATTTCAAAGTGTACACACCCCATCATCCAATCACCGCACCGTTCAATCTTGTGACTTCCTGTATTTTGTATTAATTAATAATGCAACGTTGCATGTTGTCAAACTAAAAGAACTGCCCAAATGAAGCTACAGTAGTCGTCGACTGGAATCGTCAGTACGGCGTCTGCCAACGAACCACCAACGTTTCACTGCAACACCGACTATTACAGGACCAATTTTCAGACGGACTAGAACAGTCACAACGGTTACCATTTCTAAAGACACCGCGTGAGTAGTTAATTTTATCGCAACAGCGAGCAAAACGATGGATAATATTTGTTTCGTTTCATGCGCGGAGTTTAATGATCTGCATGCACGTCATCGCGTTTTTATTACCAGTAGAAAGGCTGGCCGCGTTCGCACTTAAATGGATAGATATGACTAAGCATGAGAACGACGGCTTCTTCGAAGCTTGGTAACAACTCACCCACGATATTCGTCGGAGACCAAGCCACAGTGCAAAGCGCCGTTTGCACTTAAAAAGTTGTAGATGTCCACACATGCTATTTTTTCCGGAGCCTTTATGAAGTTCTTAGTTGTATGTCAGTTATCAGGGGGGAAAATCAGCGTAATATTGTATGGAAATCGTCAATATCTACAATGTGTCTGATATGATAAGTAAAATATTTGTTTCCAAAACAATAATCAAGCCTATGAAGTCGCCACGCACTTTGATGGTTTTCAAACCTGGGTTTTGTTTGGTACAAATGAACTTCTTGCCAAGAGTGATCAGAAGCTTACTTGGAGTAATTACCT
Organism: Plumapathes pennacea; assembly: GCA_964036295.1. NCBI lineage: Eukaryota > Metazoa > Cnidaria > Anthozoa > Antipatharia > Myriopathidae > Plumapathes > Plumapathes pennacea. Next base: position 33,640,044 of record OZ038462.1, read on the forward strand.
ATTGTATGTGCAATTCAGTATTGAGAAAAAGCTTCCAGGGTTCATAAGCTGGCCATCCTATCAACAGCCTTCATGTTATTCTCAGGAGAACTAGCCCATTAATTGGATTGAAGTGCAAATTTTACCATTTCAAAAATAACCTTTGCATCCAAATAACATTATTTTGCAATTATTGGTTCTCACCAAATTTCTTTGCACACCAAATTTAGTCTTCTGTAAAAAATTTTAGTCTTCTGAAATTGCATTTTCTGCATTTTGAGAGCATTTTCAGTGAAATTTCAATGAAATTTGAAGGTTTCAGGCAGCATATTTATTTATTTTTGAATTGTATGAAAATCTGGGAGATTTCAGTAAAATTTGGGAGATTGCATCAAAAATCAGGGTTGGAACGTCTGAAAGCATGATAAATAACAGGGGTGGATCCAGGAAACTGAGAATAGAGGCACCAGGTGCTGCTAGGTGTGAGCCGCTTTTCAAATACAGACCTCCTGAAACAGCGACTTCCTGCATTTTTAGACCATTAAGCCAGTGCAACAAGCAGATTGAATAAATCTCAAATATCAAGGTTTGAAAGGAAATTTATCTTTCATGTACTTCCAGTAAGTTCGGTACTGCATCAAATGCGCATGATACTTGAAAAGTTTAGATATACAGGTTATGTTGAGCAACAAACCCATTTTCTCTCATTGGCTCTAAGGCTCTTTTCAGACAGATTTTGCAACATCATTACACAATAGCACCTGCGCTGTGTTGCTCTCACAAAGCAGTCATTCAACATTGCCACTTATTTCTCAATTTTCTTCACAATAATTTATTGGTTATGAAACTGAACAAAGTTCTGAATTGATTGATAGAAACAACAAAAAAAACAAAAACAAAGAAAACCTGTGTACCAGTGTATAGGTCTATATTTTCTAAAAAATCCCAGACCCAGGTGAAAGGGGAGTGGGGCACAGCCCCCTCAGTCCCAACTAAATCCACCATTGATATAGTTAATTGCCTTTAATAGCTAATAGTTGAATGTTTTATTAATGGAATAAAGCAGCTGAGGCAGATCAGGGAGGGTTTAGAGCTTCATAGGCATGAGCTGCTAGGGGCTGGGGGTATGATCCCCCAGAAAATTTTGAAGACTAGATACCCTGAAATACAGTTTCCTGCATTTTTGTAAGGCTTTGGAGCCTCTCTATTTATTTAGTGAACTTTCCATACTGTGGCACTTGTCCATGTATTGTTTTCACAGTAATACCTCATGAGTTGTCAAAGTTTTCATATGCCCCCCTCCTTTATCTTCATTTTTTTGCATGCCCCCCCCCCCCCCCCACCTCATAAAAAAATAAATGGTCCTTTATCACACAACCATTGCATCTATGTACCAGACATTTTGTAAATACAGGAGCACTACCTCCAATATCTTGTATGGAAAAAGGGAAAGATCCGTTCTCTTTTCAATATATTACCAAAGTCCACAAGAAAGGCAGTACTGGTATCACAATGAAAGGTACATCTTAGTTATTAAATGGCATCAAGCTTTTGCCTTGTAAAGTTAAAAAAATTTCAGTTCTTATGCTTTAAATTTTGCTACTTTGGTGTTATGTGATATCTTTAAAAAAAATGTGACCCCCTTTGAGGTGCTAAAAATGCTAAAACCAACGGACATGGAAATCAATTTCATCTCCAAACATCTGTATAAAAAATATGTTCTGTAGGTTTTGGAATTGAATCTTTACTTTATTGGGTAGCATACAGAATATAAAATGAACTCAACATACTTGTGCATGATCTGTGCGACTTGAAAATGCAGCAACAATCACGTAGGGCAGATATTGCGATCTCGTTTTCCTTTCGACTTTTAAAATTTTTAGAAACGTAATCACGAGTAGAGTATTTTTTTTTTAATACACCCAATTCATCGATAACACAACCGTTGCTCTTACCTTGTGACCGAACTGCTTTTTCAATTAGCCCTTCTGTCTGCACTACAGTGCGTCGGTAGTTTTTTTCGGTTCTTGAGGGTGGCTCTAAATCGTCTTACCTCGCGAGGAATTAGTGTAAGATTCAACGGTCTTATGACAGAAAGAAGAAATTGCTGGAAGTGGCTACGAGCACATGTTCAGTGATCTGACCGTCGGACCCTGGTAACAAGCTGCGCGCGGGGCCGCGCGGGAACGTTCCCGGAAAGGGATTCCCCGAAGAAATGAAAGTGATAGTGCGATCGAGTGTGAAAGCAGAATGGAATCTTCGACGGTCTTGTGAGATGAGAAGAATTTAGACGGTTTCAAAGTAGGTACTTATGACAGATCCAGTTTTATAGATGAGGCCAAGAAACACGTAAAGAACAAGGTTGCTTTTCGAGAAGTATCAGTGAAAATTTTCGAGTATTAAACCCGGGGCCGTGTTCATCAAACTTTCGTACGAACAAAATTTGTTTGTAAGTATAATTTACGCATCGGAAGTTCGACCTAATAGGTAAAACTTTTTTCGTAGAGGAAAAGTTTATTATAGTAACGCAAGGATTACATCCTTGAACTTGACAACGCTGAAACCCAGAATTTGGGGAAGTACCGTGGATGGAACTGTGGTCGCCATCTTGAAATGAATTCGTTCTTCGGTTTGTTTCTTGCTCGAATTTCGTTGTTCATAAAAAGACCAACTTTTGTCCCACAGTATTTATCCCCGAACGAAGTGAGGGAAATACTCACGACACTAATGCAGTAATATTATACCGCCTACTTGGGGACTCCAAGCCTGTCGCCATCTCGAAATTTAACGTTGTCTGTCAGTTTGTCAGTCAGTCTGTCGTACGACTTTAGGCGCGGTTACCCTGCTAACCAATAAGAAAGGCCGGATCGATCACGTGTGCCCTGGCCTGTAGTTTTACTCAGCAATGTTGTTTTACTCCGAAATAAGAGAAATTAGATTTGAACGAAGCATTTAGATTTGAACGAAGCAACAATATATCGAAGCTGCGTTCACGAAAATGGAAAACTTAAAAACTGAAAAACTTGAAACACAACAGTCTCGCGAAGCTCGTCTTCAAATGAGAAGGGAACAGGCACGAGCAAGGCGAAATCGTGAAACGAGCGAACAACAACGCATGAATGCCGATCGAAAGCGACATGAACGGAAACGGGTAACGCAGACAACTCCGCAAAGAGAACAGCACTTGAACGCAAATCGGAAACTTCAGGAGAAAAAGCGGGCCGAAGAGAAGACTCCGCAAGTTAAGACAACAGCGCATAATGCCGACCAAAAGCGACATGAACAGAAGCGGGTAACACAGACAACTCCGCAAAGGGAACAGCGCTTGAAAGCAAATCGGGAGCTTCAGACGCCGTTTTGTGTTAAACTCAGATACTTATTTAGAAAGGACAAGCAACAAAGGTTAGTCAGTGGAAATCGAACAATCACCGTGACAAATATATATTTTGTAACTCGATCACTTCAAGAATGTATTAAAATCTGTATGCTGATCATTTTCCCTTGAAGTATTGTTTTACTACGCTTTTGTTGCCAGTTTCGGCTACCGTATTTGCTCAGAGCAATCGGAACTTAGAGTCTTGAATGATTTAGTCAGATGTCTTATTTTTCTGTAATCTGACACGCGGTGATTGCAGCGAGAATCGTTCACAAGCCCTTAGAAGTATTACTGGGTCTGAAGCCCGTGTATAATTTGAAGTAAACTGTTCAAGTTTTGCTTTGATTCTGGGAGAAATTTTGCTGTTTTGAGTGGGTTCACATACAAAACAATTCGAGCCTATTAAATATGCATGCCTGAGTCTGGTGCATGCGGTAGTAAAAACAAATCGCACAGGAAGCCTATTTAATTGTACTGCCTATGAATTCAAAATTGTAAAATCAGTGTTCCTTTCAGTTCCCGTACTACGACGGCCGACCAACTTCAAACTTTGAGTATTAAATTTCGAGAACGTGCTTGGCAGACTGTATGAATTAATTTGACGTGCCGACCGTGGGAAATACGTACTTCGTCACGCAATCGATTCTTTTTTCAACGCAAAAGTATAACACACACCATCCTTTTTCTCCTTCCTTTGCGTGTAGCACTTGAGTTCGAAGAAAAGATTGAGTCAACATTTCGGTAAAACAAAGGCTACTCTTATTGGGAGTTACCAAAGTAAAAGTCCCATCAATGGCAGAGTGAGGGGGTATATGCGATTATCGTATTTCTAGTATCATTTAAAAACCGTTATGAAACACGTGCTTCCTGATTAGTAGTTTCGACGACTGTTTCGACCCTGACAGCTTCGATAATGGATCTTTATATGTTTTTGTACAGTGTTCACTGACGTTAATGAAATAAGGCACAAACAAACATGAAAATATTAAGAACACTTCAATATGGGTGGGACTGAGACACACTAATAAATCAAAGATGCACAAATGTACGTATGTTACTTCTATACAACTGCTTGTTCGTCATCGCGAAGGCCGTGTTTCAAAATGGCTTCCCGTAAAGCGTACGTGTACTTATCGGTGATCGAAGCGTCTATTTCTAATACTTATTTGACGAATTTAGACAGCGTAGAGTGTTCAAGCGTTATCTTTGAACATTTTTTGACAATTCTAACTCTACGGTTTGCAATTTCACTTATTTAATGTAAATGGTATTCATGAAAGGCCAAAGCGAAGTAAAGCCTGGTCCTCACTAGCGCATAAACATAAGCACAAGCATAAGAATAAGAATAAGAGAGCGACAGTGGCGACATAAGCATAAGCATAAGGAACAGACATGTTTGATCCTTACGCTTATGCTTATGTCGCCACTGTCGCTCTCTTATTCTTATGCTTATGCTTATGCTTATGTGCTAGTGAGGACCAGGCTTAAAGTTTTTTCTTCGCTTCTCACCAAACAATCAATTTTTATTTACGTTTTTAATGTTGTAAACTTCTGTATAGTTTCAACCATTGTTTCAATAAACAAGCTGCAAAAAATGTGAAGTAAATTATCTGATACTGCAGAGGTTCCCTATTTATGAGCAAATAAATCCTTGGTCTCCATGGCCATCTGCCTTGTAGGGCTGGTTCAAATGTTGAACTTCTGCCATGTCAAATCTGTATTTGAATTTGATTCAACAAAAGCATGACATTGGTTCTAACTAATTCAGTCAATCCTATTGCTAAACTGTAATTAGGTCAGTGGTTGTTGTTAAAAGTTTGCAAAAATTTAACATTAGATTTGTCACATGAGAAAAATGATGTTTGAAACAATGTCAAACTTATCACAAATCTGTTGAACTTAATTGATTCATTATGTTAATTTGTCACAGATTTGACAGCAGAAGTTTAACATTTAAAACTGGCCTTGTAAGCACATGTTTTCATGGTAATATCTCCACACAAAAAGTATATAATTTATAAAGGGAAGGGTGCATTTGTATACTTGAAGGCTTATGTATATCACATCTTCTGGATCACTCGTATTTTTCTTACTACCTATCAGGGAAAAGAGCCAGTTTTTACTATTTACTTAAAGCCACAAGCAAACCTTGCTTTTTTATCTTTTCCTTTCTGAAGCGGAAGATGTCAACTTATGAGTGGAATAAGGAAGAGGGAGAAAACTCCTTGTCCAATGATCAGACTCCAACTGCTGTGCAAGAAACACAAGCGGGCCTTAATGGTAGGTTGCAACATATTTTAAAAAAATTCCTACTGTTAGCTCACATACAAGAAAAGTGGTGGTGGTTGGTAAGATTTGGAGCTAAAGTTTGTAGAATCTTGCAAAGCCTCTGAATTTGCTGCTCTTGATAAGTCCTTGAATTCTTATGATGCCTTAAAGGGTTCTTGAATTTATACAGCAGTCCTTGAAAAGTTTCTGAATCTCTAAGTAATAATAAGTTGATCAGAACAGCTTGAATCAACCCAGAAATGAATTGACAGGCAATTTGACCTTGTGGTTGGCAAACCACTTGGAACAGCATGGGGGATACTGCATGTTCAGTTGCAGTCTGTCAAGAAGAAGCTTAAGGTATTTGCCCTGGCAAATTTGGACGTTTTTTGAATAATCAGTTAAAAATATTATTTCTCCACTGCAAAAATAGCTATTCTTCTGAAATTTTGTGTAGTGGTGCTTGAAGTCACTTGGATACTATAAAAAATATATAAATGGCTAACTATAAAATTAATTGGGTTAATAGCCAACCCCCTGCAGGGCTTGACATTAGCGCTTGCCCGGGACAACTAAAAATTCTAGCCAGGCAAGTAAATTCAGTGCAGTGGTAAAAAGTAGAAAGTAAAAAGAATAGAACCAAGGCTAATTTCAAAGCAACAAGCCATGTGGCAACTGAACGATGAAAAACATGTGCATTGTCATGGTGTTGTGCTGCGTTCAGACACTTGTATAGATTTATTGGCCGCTCTCTTGCAAAAGAATAGATAAAAACAATTATTATAAGAGACTTGCTGAGAGCATTTAGAACAGAGAAAAACATGTGCACTGATGTAAGAGAACATGAATCAAAGCAGCGGTGCCGCTCAAAGCTCGCCCATTCTTGTTGGTCGATAGGGTTCACATGGTTTTTGTTTAAAATTTTATTTTGCTTTTATAGTTAGTGAGACATTATTCATATAACAGAATCTGCTCAAAATTGTGCAGAAAGCACTCTTTAGTTGAACCCAGAAACTTCCAAAGAAGAATCTTTTTGTACATTGGACACCTAGATTAGGTTCACTATGTTTCAACTGTTCCATTGGTGACAAATTCAAAGCCAGGATTGCAGTCATGATGCTGTAAATAGTGCAGTACAAAATAATATAAATCAAAATGATAATACTGTTTGTGCAGTTAGTTGCTCAAACAAGAAAGATTGTGATTCTTCAGCTGTTGAGGAATGAAAAGCTTATTTGAGAGATTATAAAAGAAAGCAAAGAATGGATCAACAATATCTTGCTAAAGATAAGCTAATGAGAATGCACATGAAACAGAAAAAGTAATCCCAAAGTAAAACAAAAAGAAGATAAAGCTAAGAAAATGTACAGAGAAGCAAACCCAGATTATGTGAAAGAAAAAGAGAGACAGGCCAAAAAAGGAAAAAGACCCAGATTTTGTTAAAGAAAATAAGACAAGCCAAAAAAATACAAAGGCAAAAAAATCCACAATTAGTGAGACTAAAAGAAAAACAGACGAAGCAAAAACAAAGAGTAAACAAATTAAAAACCATTGAGGGTCTCATTAAGCAACTTCATGAAAATATTAAATGTGGACCTGAGTTATGTGTACTTGCTGTGATCAACTTTGGTACAAAGCTGGTGTGATTAGATGTCATGAACATTCATTCAACTCAGATCTTAATGCATCAATCAAACTTTGTATCACTGGGGAAGAAAGTGTGAACAATTCTGAATGGATTTGTCATCAAAACATCAAAGCTGGTAAGATGCCAAGTTGTGCAAAGGCCAATAAAATGACATTCCCACATAAGCCACATAAAGCCTTAATTTTTATGTTTCGTATTTGGCCGCTGCTTACACAGATAAACATATTTGCGAACCTTAATCTTGCTCTTATTTACAAGCTTTACGTGCCTCGTTAGACAGTGATTGGCACGGGTTTCATGCCTTTTACAACATTCGGCAAGAGCAGACGACTTGGGAACAAATTTACTTATGTAGCGACGTACCTTACGCCGCACGTGTTTGCTCTTTCGCAAAAGCCTTCGAACTTTGCGTAATGGAATACGCGACGGTTCTTTTCTCTCGCTTCCGATTAGTTTTACCCTTCCACGTAAAATGTTAACGCGACCTTCCGTCAAGCACTTCACGTTCAGATGTTTCTACCGCAACACAATCCTTGCCATTCGATCTGGCGACGTGATAGCTTGTGTCAATCACAGCTGTAGAAGCACCTTCGTTTGACGCCTGGTCTTTGTTTACAAAACAGCACAATGTCTGCGTTTCATGATCACAGCATTTCATTAATTTCAGTGTCGCTCAATCGCGGTATATTTTCGTAATCACAGCACAATCCCTACATTCGTAGAAACACCCAGGCCTAATGGCCAAACAAACTTCGAATGCTTGACAACCATCACAAACAAGAAATTCCACATGAAGCTTCGACGTCTTCTGTTTGAACGAACTGCGTAACACGACCATGCCCAAATTTGGAAACTGACAAGTTCCTTCTTTGGAAATTCCTTATTTGGAAGTCCATTGTTGACACAGAAGCCTGGAAGGACAGCGTGACAACTTCAAGCTCGCCTTCACTTCGTGAGGCGAGCTTAAAAAAGGAATCACATTATTCCTTGTGTTAACGCAATATCGGATCATTCTTCACTGTCAGTGTTTTGTTTATACCAAAACGTCTTCTCCTTGCACTTGCTTTGGAACAGCTTTCAAGCGTGGCTCAAAGAGATGTTTGTAATTTGTAGCTGTGATGTGAAGGCAACTGCAATCTCAGTCCATGCTTCATTATCAGTGACCAACTGATAGACGTCTGATCATCGGGAATTGTTTAAAGTCTCTGATATGGAATGATAACCCACAATTGAACGGTGATACTATTATTGAAGTACAAATAATATTAAATGCTTGCTGTGATTTTTTCTGGAGAAAATTGCCAACCTTCAGGCCTTCTAAATGCAGCCCCATGCGAGTATACCAGAAAATAATAAACTTTTTGTATATTAAATGCAATAAACTATATCTGAGTTGAAAATTAGGTCATTTGGAAAACCTAAAATTAGCCAGCTCGTTGTAGCTGCATAGCGGTGATGTGGCAGTTTGTTGTGGGAGCTCAACCTCCCGCAGAAAAGTGAAAAAATTATTGGACAAAAACCCCGGTTATGAAAAAGAGAAGCACAAAAGAAGGCCCTAAGAATCGTGAAGACTTGCAGACCCTGGCTTGACTTCCAACCAGAAGGTGTTGTGTTTTACACATGATGCATCAGCGCGAATGAAGACCTGAAGTATGAAATCGTGAGAGGATGCCAGTCAAATTGCTTAAAACACAACACTAGTGAAGTGCACATTCATGTAGTTGAGGTGTGTAACAACCGCCAAAAAAAAGGTCAAATGCAATATGATGTTTTTCTGGACGATTAAAAAGTTTTCCGGGCAACCAGTTTCTCGAGCTTGGTTGTCCGACATTTACAATACGGACAACCTGAACTTTTTTAAAATTTTGAGCACTGTTAATGTGTTGTAATTTTAGCATTTAAGTTTATCAGTCAGACTAGTTTAGATAGTATATATATCTTGTTTCATTTTATTTCATATTATTTAGATAAGTCGAAGGAAAAAGTACTGTATTGCATAGTTTGATTTTTCACTAAATCAGGAGCTCTATGTCTCATGCCCTGTTAATCACAATGAGTTATGACATCTTCCCTGGAAAGCACTCCTTTTAATTGCTCATTATTTCATTTTACTCAGACCAACAGATAATATTGTAAGTCCTTGAAAAATGAGGGACATCAGATGACTCACATTTCAGGCCAGCTCACTAAAATGATTTTCTATAAACTTTCCCAGGACTTAATTCCTGAGATCAATCTGACTGATTAATCCAAATGCAAATTTAAGGGATCTCTGGCAATGATGAAAAATTCTAATTTTGTCTCATTTCTCCTTAGATATTCAAAATAGTCTCTCCTGCACATCTTGTAGAAAGCAACAACAATTAGTTGAAATTGGATCTGGGAACACAAAAGCCTGTAGTCAATGCTGTAAGAAAACTGTGCTTCAGCAGCCAACAGCTAGTCCAAATGTGGTGCTGCCAGGATGCTGTACTGATGGGTCCAAGTCAGGGTTATTGCACGAGGAACCTTGTCCAAGCACAGCACCTACCAGTACTCCTCTGGATAAAGTGAAAGATGACTCAGCATTCCAACCAAGTACAGCTTCTAGTTCCACAGGTAGCCCAGTTACAGGGTTCCAAAGCCACAACCTTCCTCCAGGGGAATATCTAAAAAAACAACCATCAGAGGGAGTAGAGTTTGGAGACATTTTGATGGGCCAGGAATCTGGAGGTACCGTAGCTGGCTATAATTTTATAGAATAATTTTATGATTGACTGTGCATAAATTATCAGCTTGATTTATATATTGTACTGTACAATAATCCTTGGAGGAAAAGATTCCAGATATTTAAACTAAATGGCTTGGTTTGCACTGAAATCCAGGAGAAAATGTGATCAAATTTAAGACTGCCCAAGGTGTGATCTTCTAGGAAGTCAAAAACATTCCTGAGTTGAGCTCGGTAAAACACAATTTGCTGTCATTGTCCGAGGCTGGGACTTATATTCCCAAAAAAATATACCATTGGTAACAGTCTGGAGTTGTCCCTGATATCCTTCATGAAAAGACTGCAGATGTTATGTAACTTCATAGCCATGTTTGTAAAATAATGCAGAGAGATTACGGTATTAGATTCAACAAACATTATGTATTAAATATTTAATATTAATATTATTAAAACACATGGAGATATAAAATCTGACTAACAATCCAAACATTTAGGTGTGAAACGAAACTTAATAATTATGTCTATGTTGTAATAATTATTATTTCACACTACTGTTATATGATTGTACACTTAACAGTATTTTTTCTTTAAATATTGCAAACTTCAGGTGAAAATGTGCAGAACCCAGAAACAAAAGGTTGTGTGATTGTTGTTCTTGGAAGAGGTCAGAAAAGAAAGGCAACAACCTATACAGTCTACATTGTGACAGAAGATATGTTTGAGATGGTAAATTATCATTCTATCTACGTGTTTGGTCACCTACCTTTCATAACATCTTTTCAAGCAGACTTTGTAACAGCCCCCCCCCCCCCCCCCCCCCTCCCTCAATGCTGAGTTTGTTATATTCACAACAGGGTTCCCAAGGACTTTTGACCAGGATTGTACACAAAAGGATTGATGTTTCAAATAAATGGATACCTTTCATCTTTCTTATTTATGTTCATGTAGCCTTGATAAAAATAATTACAAAACTTGACAGCTCAAACATAAAGTAGCCCAGATTCAGGAAACATAAGCACTCCTCTCATTGTAATAACCATTGTTGCTCATACCTTTGCCATTATTTTCATGCAGTCACATAACTTTTTCAAGAGTTGGTATGTCAAACTGTTGTCAATGAGTTGGCGCAACAATAAACAAAGTGTAATTTTTCATTGTTTTGTTGTTTAAACAGGCTTTTCCCATCATCCAAAGAAATGAAGCAGTTATTTACCAGAGTTCATTGATTACTTTGAATGACATGGAAACCAAGCTACCTCAGCATCGCTACAATATTCCCATCACCAAACAGGTGGACATCAGAGTACGGCTCTGTAAAAAGGAGACATTTAAAATTACATCAGCAGACAAGGTACACACGAGCTGTAACTAAACAAATAGTGACTTTAATTCTCAGAAATGGATAAATAAGTGAGACCAGGTTAATGACTTAAAGGATGAAAGGTAGTTTAGACGGGAACATTATGGTATTGTACACCCAGAATTTCATACAAGCAGCCACAGCTAATTAAAGTTTCCAAACTGTCCGAGTTTACATTAATTAATTATTAGGAACTTTGCACAAGATTTTACCACAGGAATGTCCAAATTACAATTAGTTTGTCTCACTCAATGAAAACAAAAAAGAACAGTAGAAATGAAAACTGAACTGATCGAACACACCTGTAGTCCTTAAGTTAACAAATGTTAGTATATACCACACAAGTGAATAGTGGCTCCTCAATCTCGGAATATCAAGTACTATTCACCTCCCGGCGGCTTCCGGTAAAACAAAATGGCGCGCGAACCTCATCATCGCTACAGTATTCCCATAAAGTCAGCTATGGATTGCTCTTAGTTCTTGATTATGTTTGCAATTTCAAAAAGGTCTCTACATTTTGTGTGTCACCCTGCTGTGCATATTGGTAGCAATCAATCATCACTTGGTCACCTGATTACCCACAAATAGGAATCACCATGCACAGCTATAATGTAAAGAACTTCCTCACTTTTCAATTAGTGTTTAGTTAGAAGGTATATGGTATGACCATTGATCAATTGCCTTGACTGTATTCACAGTTCACAGTACCCCTGGAACACATTGAAAGAGACAGCATGGACAGGCTGTTCCCTAAAAATGTTGTATTCCAAGTGACTTGCACGGGATCATTAAAAGAATGGTGTGAAGACAGGATATGTTTGTCTCTTACAACAGGAACAGAGACTTTCCATTTGACATTTTCCATCTGGGTAGGTACCCTCACATAAAAATGTACCCAACTTAAACCATAAGATAATAATATTATTTTTATAAAACAATATGATCTCTCAGCAGTATTTATAGCAGCCATGCACAACCTTTCTCAGCTCTCACACATTGTGCTTAGGAGGTCTAGACTGCTTTGAAATCTATTACACTAGAGTTTTCCTCTAGAGAGGAGTATGGTATTCAAGACAAAAATCTGGAAATTGTAGTACAGTTTGTGCCATTACTTTTTTATCATCAAATTGTTTTTTTTTTTTTTTTTGGGGGGGGGGGGAGAGGGATGCAGGTCTGAACCGAGGTGAAAATATTGTAGTATACAGGTCTGAAAAAGGGAGATTTTATGGTTTACACTGGCCTTAAATAGTGTTGAAATCATATATTTTGGTCTGAAATGGGGCAAGGGTTTCAGAACCAGCATGCATCAACTTCCTCTCAAAATGACCCAAAATGATGGGGAGTATAACTCCCTCCCTGATTTTTTCATCTAATACGCAGTAAGAATAATTGTGGGTGGCCAATACTAGTGAATCTTGAAATATGGTATACCGTGTGGCGTGAAATTTTTGCAAGAGTTTAATTTTGCAGATTGCCATGTTTTTGCATTTCGCAGGAAGAAATTTTAGCGAATTTCGATTTAAAATTTTACTGTTGGGAACAAATTTTCACGGATCTCAGGCAAGTTTCTGTCCGGTATTTCACGTTTGACACTGGTACAAAACCACAAGGGGTTTCACTTTTTCTTAACATCTTGTTTATTAATCTCTAATTTACAAAATGTCACTAATCATCCATCACAACTCAAAGCTACAGTATACAGTGGGTGGTTGACCTGGAAAACACGTAACATATAGTGCTGGACGAATTAATTTTAATAAATATATGGAGTAAATTTTTCACAATTTTTTTTTTGCGTGAGTATATTTTCGTGGGATTTAATTTTCGAGAATTGTCGGCAAAAATAAACTCCCGCAAAAATTTCATGCCACACGGTATGTAAATGTGTGAGAGGGAATACAACATCAGCCCTAGCTAGATACATTCTGCTTCTCACGGTTTTCACTATTAAACCCAATCTCCTTGAATTTCAGGCTTACCAATCAGACAGTCAGTGGCAAACTAGAGAGTCCTTAGGTACTGTAAACTTTGCTAAGCAGGTTCTCACCACGTACATGTACTTTATATTGTCTACAATAAAACAGACACAATTACTGAAAGGGGGACTGTTACAGTCAAGCTTCAATATTATTATTCTCTGGACAACTGTACATTCTGTGACTGGGAAACTCATAGTCTAAACAGTCTTGATACTAAATGATACTTGTCTCAGTGCATGGACTTTGACTGTATGAGTAACTCAAGGCTTTTTTATGCCTTTTTAACCCATTTCTAATATTGTGGCACACCTCTTTGACAGTTGTAGCAATGCCTGAGGAAGACATCAGAGCCATGAGGAAATGTCATGTGGATCTTCTGAACAGTATGCATCAGATCTTTGATGTTCTGCAGTATCTGTATCAGCTTGAGATTCTCGAGGAAGATGAGATATCAGAAATTCAAAAACTTTCAAACAGAAAGTGTCAAGTTGCAGATATTCTGGAAAAGATCAAGACAAGAGGTGATGTTTTAGACATGTTCATTGAGGTTTTATCAAGAACAAAAAATGGTGAAGCTGCTAAAACTCTGCTTGAGAATAGAATGCAGTGTGCTGGGAAAGAAGAAAAGGTTATCAGTTAACTAAAAATTCTAGTGATATTCTAGAAAGCAACGTGATCAGAAATGACACATGTAAGTGTATTTCAACTAGTGTGGAGCAGTTTTCAAGCAGTACTACTTTAATTTGTGATTGCTTTGTTTTTGCATTTTGTTTTCTACTGTTTGAATGGTCCAAACACGTTTTGCAGCATTCTTAGTCAATGACAGTAACAAAAGCAAGAAAAAAATTTCAAAAACTTCCATGGAAAAATGGTGTAAGTGAAGATTTTTAACATTCCTCATCACACCACACACACCCTATAAAAAAAGGTGTGTCTCACTGATTGAGCAAGGCACAAAGTTGATTATATACACGTTTATTAAGTCCTTGTAAATATTATCACCTGGATGTATAATATTGGGCTCCAGTTATAGATGGAATATTTAAGTCCAAAAAGGTGAAGAAACTATAAACTATATTTAAAGTACCATTTGCGAGCTGCCATTAACCGTTAACTTTTTCTTATGTTTTTTTCACATTTCAAACTTTTGGTTTGGGAACTAGTCATGCGACATTTCAAGCGCAAAACTATTGGTTGTGACCATGCAAGGCAAGAAACTGACAGATCACACTCCCTCGATTTGCTGTCTGAAACGTGAAGGTTTGCGGTTAGGAACGGCTGGTTTCCCACATTATTGTGAAATGTCTGCAGTTAAAAATACTGCATGGAAGTGATTTTGAGTAATGCAAGGTGAAAACAATCCACAAAGAAACATTATGTTTATTCTCCTTCGAGGATTTTACTTCTGAAGTGCGAAAAACGGTTGGAAGGTACTTCAGTGGTTCGGAAATAGCGCGAGTCCAATATCGCTATGACGAGGGAACTTTTTTGAAACAAAAGCAAGTGCTCCTGGAGGGAGGAAGCCTGTAGCTCTGTCACCACCAAGAAGACAGATTTCATCAACAATCGAGTTCCTTAGATCTTTGGACAGTGGGAAACCAGCGCAAAATAAGCAGCCCATATTATTGACGCGTAAGAAACGCATTCTGACTAAAAGATGGAAACCAAACATATTTTTCCACAAACAAAGGCGAAAAGATGAAAGAATATTAAATGTGGGAAACCAACCGTACCTAACTGCAAACCTTCGCATTTCAGGCAGCAAATCGAGAGGGTGTGACCTGTCAATCTCTTGTCTTGCATGGTCACAACCAATAGTTTTGCGCTTGAAATATTTCGTTACTAGTTCCCAAACCAAAAGTTTGAAACGTGAGAAAACAAGAGAAAAAGTTAACGGCAGCTCGCAAATGGTAATATTTTCATAATGTATCCCAAAGACATGGTTTAATAATCTGCATGCAATAAATTGTTATGGACGTGCTGCTCAAGTGAGGAGAGGCTAGACTAGCCTGCATAGCTTGGTCCTCTGGGGCAAAGGCAAGGGGGAGGGGAGGGGGAGGAGTGAACGAGAAAACGCGGGTGGAATTGGGGAATGGGGAAAGGAGGGCCTGCAGGCAAACCACCTAAAGTCGATTTATCCGTACACACAGCGTTCGGAAAATTGCCACTGATCAATATGTGTCATCTGTCAATCAAACCCTGAGACATGGGGCGCAGCAAGCCTTGATGGGCTGCGTGATGCTTATTTTCAGGACGCTTAATGGAAAAGAAAGGTTTTAGGTTCATGTTAAAACCTGACCAGGATCTGATGACTGTCTTTCCAACAGGTTTTGGAAATAGTTGGATTTTTTTTAGCTCTTGGTCTTGTTGGCCAAGAAGCAAGATGGCAATGCCAGTATTGACTTTAGGGTGGTTTGTCTGCAGGCCCTCCTCCCCCCTCTCTCTCCCATTTCCCTCCTCCACCCGCGTTTGCTTGTTCCAGTCCACCTTTTGGTTTCATTTCGTAGTTCAAGAGTGGGAGTTTTCTAGTTTGAGTTACCTGAGAGTTAATTACTGTGAAAAGGTTGAAATTTAAACTTTTACTAAAAAGAAAGTTAATGCCAATAATTGCCAGAAAATATTTCTGAGGTTTGGAAAACTTACTCGTTAGTTTCACATAGTTGTGATTCTTCGAATTTTGTCCCAAGAATAATATTTCAAAAAAAGAAATGTTTGTTTGGTGATGAGAAATAATACTGATGATCTTACGATGCAGTTGTCATTTGGTTTGAGTTACCCGAGAGTTGATTAATGCAAAAAGGTTGAAATATGAACTTTTACTAAAAGGAAAGTTAATGCCAATAATTGCCAGAAAATATTTCTGGGGTTTGGAAAACTTACTCGTTAGTTTCACATAGTTGTGATTCTTCCGATTTTCTCCCAAGAATAATATTTCGAAAAAAAAGAAATGTTTGTTTGATGGTGAGATAGAACTCGGTAATCGTATGACGCAGTTGTCATTTGGTTTGAGTTACTTGAGAGTTGATTAATACAAAAAGGTTGAAATATGAACTTTTACTAAAAGGAAAGTTAATGCCAATAATTGCCAGAAAATATTTCTGAGGTTTGGAAAACTTTCTCGTTAAGTTTCACATTGATGTGATTCTTCCGATTTTCTCCCAAGAATAATGTTTCAAAAAAAGAAATGTTTGTTTGATGGTGAGAAAGAATACTGGTAATCTTATGACAGTTGTCATTTGATTAAACAACGTTAACATGAGTAAAGTGCTGCGAGAGAAATTTTTCTTTACAGCTTGACCTTTACCTTTAACATATCACTGTTATTGTTATCTATAGTGTTACATAGCTACATGTGATGCCAATAACTTCAGGTATTAAATATCTAAATCTAGATATTATGGCTGGGATAAGCCAGTGCGGGACAGGGGAGCTGCACTCCAGTTTCTTTCCCCTGGAGGGCCAAGCTATGCAGGCTGATGTTACAGTTCTGCAGCAAGTTAAGTTGGTAAAATGACAATAGATATCACACCAACTGTAAAAATTTTGGTTTTTTACAAAATCTAGTTAGAGACTAATAATGTACATGTAGGTAGACATTGTACACTAAAGTTGTATTTCCTAAGATAGGGGTGAAAATATGATAACCACTCCACTAATGATGTGCATATGGGCTTGTAAGTGCTAAACCAGCTACTTGTGCTTTTTAGAAAACAATCAAAAGTCAGACTGAGTTGTTGAATTGGCCTGAAATTATAATGACACGTCTGTTTACCGATACAGTTTATATACTATATTATATTACTGGTATCATTATGTATTATAACCACTTTGACCTGCTTCGATGATTAGCTATAGTTGCAAAAAACAGATATCATAAACTTTGATGAAATGATGGTCAGCTGAATCCACTGTACCTGATTGTACAAGTGCAAAATGTTTGAGCCTAAGGACAGTAAGACTTTCTGCTTTAATCCTTATCAACATTTTATAAACAAGCAAAACTGATGCATAATGGGGGCACTGTAATATTTTTATAATAATTTATGGATATTGTTCCGTGTGTACACATAAATGTACTATAAGTACCACAGAAGCATCATTTAGTAATGGATGGTTATTTTCTGCTGACAACAACGCAGTGCAACCCATTGCAACACTTTGCTTTGTTTTACCTAACTGGTTCCATTGGGGGTAGTCAATGTTGTAGATGTGCATGGATGTATGGATGAAACTTGCATCCATAACATTTACAGACTGTTATAGTGGTGTTAGAATTATGCCAGTAATCCAGCATGATAAATGTGTGCATGTTCAGTAAATGCTCACTGAATCAGAGTCAAGATTTAAAATTGTTTTCCCAATCTTAGGAGAATTGACAATCTCTATTGTATGCTATTACTATTTTAAAGAAAAACATATTATTCATAAGGTAGATAGTTAAATACGTGCAATTTGGGGGTGGTGAATGGTAAGATCCAAGATTTGCAGAGACCTTTGTTTGAAATCCGAGACCAAGACTTCAACCACTCCGAGATGGAGTGGAAACAAAAATAAAAACAAAACTCCAAGGCTCATAAAAAGGGCTGCTGAGATTCCCAAGATCAGACCAAAACTTTCTGAGGCCCTCAGTTTGTCAGGTACCATTCACGACCCCTCAATCTGATTGGCAAAACTGCATGCAATGCTGTACATGTAAATTGGCCTGATGTAAGCGGCCTTTTTGTTTTTCCGTATACTTATGATATTTTTGTCATACAAAAGGAATAAAGCTGCAGTTGTTAACTGCTATGTAAAATTATAGAGCCACTTGGTAAGAACGAGCAATATCCAGTATGCCATGGGGTGTTCTTTCTAATTCCTGCATGCTTCTATAACTTAACATAGCACACTGACACATGCTTTGTTTCTTTAGTAATAACATGCATACAATAATTTCTGTATTGTGATTGGCTGAGTGTACGTCAATTTTTCCCAAACAGTGCAAAAATGTAAAGTTGGCAGTGCAGAAATTTGAAATTAAAATTGTGACAGCTGACGCACGTGTTAAGTTGCAAAGCCAAACAAAACGGAAAGCGTGTTTTCATTCCTCAGGACGATTCCGATTTTGTTTTCGAGAAAATAAAGTTCCTGAGAGATACTGGTGAATTGTAACGAAATTGAAATAAGATTTCGTGACGTAAATTATTGTATGCATGTTATTAACAAGTAATCACATGATTTCTCGTGCAACTTTGGAATAAATGAGCACTCGTAATTTTTCAAAGACCACATGCGGTGCTCGTGCAATTTTGTGGTCTTTGAAAATTTACTCTTGCTCATTTAATCCAAATTGCACTCAAAATCATGCGATTACCTATACTGATTAGTATATAGTTAAAGGTGTATATGACATACAGTATGCAGCTGCACTACCATTATTTTAACCCTTTCTCTCCCACATTAACAAGGCAGATTCACTTAAAAAGAAAATGTACAATATTCATAGTTCTTTCAGCTATCACCTAAGTAAACTATTAAATGGCAAGTTCAAACTGTTTGATTTACTTTCACTTAAAATCAATCACATCTGGGAGTACGCATAAAGGGCTAGATAAGGTTAGCTAGGCAATATTAGAACTGTTGGAGTTGTTGATCATGCATTGTGTTACCTTATCCCTTGTGGCAATACTCTGCTCTGTACAGTGCTCAAAACTTCAGCCAACACACTGTATGTCAACCGGCACCGATACATTGTACATTTTACACTAAATTTGGCTTGTTTGTTGGAAATTGTAATGTCAAATCTAAGATGTAATAATCAGACAACAATAGTCAAGAGTGATTGGTTTTGTAAACATTTATTGTACCACCAGCAGAAAGTTTAGTAAAGAAAACATCAAACAATGCACCACTGATAGCAAAACTAAAAATGCAATTTGATAATAAATCAAATCTCCCGCTTGAATGGGAGTCAATCAATGGACTGGTCGGACAATGGAATCTGAAAATTGTACTGCAGCTTACAATAGCCCCTTCTTTCACCCAGATCCAGACGGTGGGCTAAACTACAGAATACCCCGCACTTCCAGAAGAGCTGTCCGCGTATCCGGATACGCGGTGAAGTCAGACCACCCCCCCCCCCCCCCCCCCAACTTTTTGAAGTATTATATAAAGTGGAGGTAGACCACCCCTCCCCCTTAGTTTTTGAAGTACTATATGAAGTGGATACGCAGTGGAGCATGCGTCTTTAGGGAAGTGGCTTGCGCGGTGATCCGAGCAAAATGCACAAACAAGAAGTGTATTCTGTATAATATTATTTAATGCAAAAGAATACAATGCTATATAGACTTACTAACAGCTGGTAAACTAAACGTTAACTGCAAAAATATCATGCGTGTTACATTAGTTTCAGAGAGTAAATTCATACTGCGGTAATGTATAATCAAATTTGTATGCCAATTTAACATCATTTAAACCCCCCCCCCCCTCCCCCCCCCCCCCCCCCCCCTCCCAAAAAAAAATTTTATCCCTTGGATAAAATCCGCTAGCGGATTCAGTCCCCCGCGGATAATATCCGCTAGCGGATTCTATTCCCCTCTCGCGGATTTAATCCCCCCCTAACTCATACTCGACAGCGAAGCGTTCAAAGGTCTTAGAAGCCGTGTCTTGAAATTTATCATGTAGTTGGATGCAAAGCACATTAGAGACTTGAAACAAAGATCGTTTTTTAACAATAGGCATAGCCGTACGCCATTCCCTTTAACCGTCGGTCGGGGTTGTGGCTGGTCGGCCACGGTCGGCCACATACACATCGTTTTCGAAAGCTCTAATGTTGCTTTGATCAACTAAATTAAACTAAACAGCATCGCGCGTCTGCTGACTGTTTAGATCCATTTAATTGGATCGGCAACTCATTGTAATTTTCGAAAGCAGATACGCGGCTGGTTTTCAATTCAATTCCTTTAAAGCGTTGAAAACGTTTAATTAGGCGACTTCGATTCATTCGAAGTGTTAAACGCCTTTATAACAATGGGCGATTCTAAAAAAGACTTCAATTCAATTCAATTCCTAAGAAGCGTTGAAACGTTTGATTAGGTGTTTGGATTCCGATTTGAAATCACAGTAGGCGGTTCGATCCTTCAATCACTCTGGCTATAAAAGGCAGTCTTCTATCACGTCTCGCATTTCCCGCGATCGACGATGTCTGAAAGTGAAGCCTTCAACCAAATATTTCAGTCGTGGTTCCACAGGTACTTATCCCGCCGCAGCTCGTCGTATGTAAGGTGGCGGGACTTCTTTTTTCTGTTGTAGCTGCCTCTTGCGTCGGAGCATTGCGTGCTTTTCTCATGCAAAGACCATGTAGAGCAACCAGCTTGCACGCCAAATGTTCTTTTCCGAACTACCTGGTACAATCTAGTGCTTTTAAAAATAGACCGGTAGTAATACTTCACGTGAGGATACTTGGTAGCATTCAGCCAAATATTTAGGCGGACGATAAACAACGAGAAGACAACTTTCGGCTACGTAGGGGGAGGGGTGGTCTAAAACCAGTGCGTATCCGCGTATCCGCGTATCCACTTCCAGATATACCTCAAAAACTTAGGGGGAGGGGTGGTCTAACTCCAATGTATTCCTCGTTCTACTGATGAGGGTGGTCTGGCTTGACTGCGTATCCGCGTATCCACCGTTTTCTAGGGGTGCTCCAAAAAATGCGGGGTACCTGTAGTTACTCCCAGACTGTTTATGGAACCCAGATTGTTTTAATTGAGTTGCCAGTCCAGGGTAAGTTACTACACTTGAACGATGAACGCAATCAAACCACTACCAGCTCTTCATATATATAGTTCGCCCATGGCTTCCGTGCATCCACAGAGCCAACCGATGTTCAGTTCGGATGGGATATAGGCTAGTCTCTTGCTTCAATCGCCCACATCTCAAGTCGCTTGCGACGAAAGTCAGTTGCATAATGTCATCGCAAATCACGTGATAATGCGAACCAATTACAGTGTGCTGATTCTCGACCCAGAAAAATAACAGAAAACAAAAACAAAAACAAAAAAAGAAAAAACAGTCTCCTTTTTAAAGTTTGTGCGCTACGCCACAAGCAAAAATACATGACTTATCAGTGTTCCCAGTGTGCTGTTATTCCTTGGTTTCAAATATTTTGTTCTTACAGGGGACCACCACCAGATGAAAAATCGCTCAAATTCGCTCAGAAATGAAACGCAAGGAATAACAGCACACAAGTGATAATATAAGTCAAGTATTACTATTTTTTTTATTTTTACATTTTTAACTGAAACTCTACTCAGATTCTCGCCGAACAAAAACTGCACCACGCAGTATATCAGACATCACATGAAGAGAATTGAAGGAGTACTTGTGTTTACCGCTGACACGCGGCTGGCTCGCCGGGAGCAGGGTGGCCAGAAACATCTCCTTTCTCAAGCATTTCTCGGGATTTTTGTTCATTTCGCTTTGTCGCAGTAGTGTACTATACCTTTGCCCTGCTGATTCCTTGCTATTTTAGTTGAAGAAAATCGGTTCAGTGATCGCTTGCGGGGACTCAGAGAGCATGAGGATGAAAAGCGCCAAAGCCTCCCACTCCGCAAGGATAAGTGAGGTGAGCAAAAAAAGTCACAAAAATTGCTAGAATACACAACTTATTGAGCAGTTGTACTAATGAATTTATTTAAACCTGAAGTTTTAGCTATTCTGTTGAGAGGGGCTGCCAAAATTATACAGCGACGCAACTTTCAATCAGTCTGTATATATATATCACGGTATCTTTTGCGCTCAATTGTTGCTCACTTGAATCAGTGGCTTAGTGAATGTCTGGAATTTACAACAACCCAACTGCACTTCAGGTCATTAAAAGTCACAAGATATTACCTGTACTGTACCTTACAGTTTAGCATGGTACATGTACTTATAGTATTTCTACCAGTGAATTTCTGAACAAAACAGTGCATTGACACTTGATCAAGGTATGTGTTATATGGTTTAATAGCACTCACACAACATGTTCATAACACTGTCTTATACTCCCCAGATTAGCATTTTGTGCATTCTGCAACACATCTTTCAACAGCTTGTGTAAACACCACAGAAATATAGTACATTCTGGACATCACTTCCATTGGTCAGCCTCTGTTGCCATTACTACGTAACTCAGAATAACTCAAGGTAAAATTTCACTTTGGGGGTAAGCCCTGTTTATCTTGGGCACAATTTGTTATAAAAAGCATTACTCTGTAACCACTCTGCAACACACATACCATACCTACTATTGCATGCAGCTTTGTAAGTTACACACCGTCCAATGAACAAAGGACAATCAAATCTGTACCAGCTACCAATAATCTGTAAGTATTACTGTGGGATTTTTCATTGCTTTAAAGTGCAAGTAAAATGGTTCCCCAAAAAGTGGTATTCTTTAAAATTTTGGATAAACAAAGTGTGGGAAGAACCCCAGGGCTGACTCCCATATAAGAATGGACGGGGATGCTCGTCTTACCTCTTGGGTGGCAAAATCACGGGTTTTGTGCTCACCATCAAACGCTGACATTTTATGTGATGTGGTACTGATTAAGGGTCTGGTCTCAGTTGTATGAACTTTTACTGTAAATTGGTATACTTTTATTGGTACTTTTTAGGGGTCAAAATAAGCTCAAGCCATGCCCATTTTAGTACCTGTTGGGGGTCAAAACTAAAATCCTGACAAGCATCCCCTTCCTTTTTATGTTGGAGTTCACTTGATCATAGTTGCACAAGCATGTATTTTATCGGCAATTTCAGTTTTTAAAATGGAAAGGGATGAGGATCTCTATGCATGAAGATTATTATGATGCATAGATCTCTATGCATGTCATTTACTTAATTTGTGTTAGTGATATTACACAGCAATATTGTTACTCGTTTTTGTGCTCTACTAAAATTATCTGGTCAAAACACAGATAAGTGACTGAAGTGCAACTCTGGTACAGTTTTGTAGCATGCAGTAATAATTTTTTAAGGTAAACCTAAACGAACATGAGGCAGTTTATGCCCCCTCCACTGTACTGTGAAACAAGTCAGCCTAAATGTGCTCACATTGCTGGCCGACCCTTTTATTCTGGGCCTCATCAACAGAAGACGGCTGAGTGTACAGGAAAGGTCTGAGAATCTGCACAACATCATATCTCCTGATGCTGGGGATCTGCAGAATCTGCACCAGCTCAGCTACAGTCATCTCAGGCCTCCTCTGAAGCAGCTCTTGAAACAGCACTGTAGATGGGCTACCATCTGGTTCCAAATTCTCTTGCCCAAAGAGCTGGATTTCCTCTGTGTTGAAATGCAGCTCCTTTCCAACATGTCTCCAATGCCCTGCCTTCCTTAAAGGCATGTCTAAAAGCCTGTAAACATCTTCAAGTACACTTGGTGGCAGGCTGATGAGAAGGGCTGAGGGCTGGTTGAGATCTACTTCCACAAGCCCTGAGGATAGTAGGATTCAGCTCTAGCATCATACAAACTGACATTTATACCATCTAAAACATGTCACTGTGATATCAACTGTACATTCTGGCATGTCATTCAACCAGTTACTCTTACTCAAATTAGAGAGCTGCCAAGCACATGCTGAGGGTGTGGGTTCAAGCTCCACTCAAGCCAACTGAACATTCAAAGTACTGGTATCAAAACCTGGCTCTCTACTCATGGCTCAGATAACCATGTAAAATGGCAGTCCCATCTCCAGTTTGATAAAGAACCATGGGGATGTAATTGAACCACTGGGGACGCAAACAAATCTCTAGCCATGACCACTCTTAGTGTGAGCAGGCCATGTTCAAATTGGAGCCTTGGCTCTGGTGCTGTCCAAGGAAATGATATAAAGCTCTGTAAATTTAAATTTAAATCTAGTAACTCACCTTCCTGGCTGTCCTGCCGTGCCTCCTTGGTTTGATGTCTCCTCATTGAGGGATCCTACAGACAGGGGAACATACAGTTATCAAATGTAAAATATTTCATTGAATCAAAATATTAATCTCCTTTCTTCTAAAGATTGCTCTGATTATATCATTCATAACTAAAGTTTGATTTATATTGAGCATCCTCTACTCTGTAAAAAACAGAGATACCCAAGCCAACAACCACCAGTTAGTCCTTACTTCTTGAAAACAGGTGTACACTGGTACTTCTGCAATATCATTCCCAGCACGCACATCAAGTATGCAGTGAAACTCCCACTTAGAAGGGTCATTGTGATGAAAGGTGATGTCCTCCTTTGGTATTTTCAGGAATGAGTTGCTCCACTGTTCATACACAATATCCTGGAAATAGAAGACATGTAACAATAATGATGACCAAAATATACTCCAATTTTGTACAAAATGAACATCTACTGCAGTTGCTGCTACTTAAAATATTGTGATTTGATGAACTAATAAAACAAGACAAAATTATGCATGCTAACACTGCAAGTATGTCAGCTGTATACATATATACATGTACAATGTGTACGCAGACTTTTGAAACCTGATTTGGAGCACTGATTGTAAAATGTTGGCTGATGTTTGGAGGTGGAGGAGTTAATAGGTGTCAGCAATTTGCTGGCTTTGGCAAAGGTTATTAATTTAGAACCTTCAATTAACACAGTATTGCCTTGCAGTGTTCAGAAATTCAACCCTTCATGGATAAAACCTGTTTCACATTATGTCAATGTGGACCAACAACACTTACTAGTTCTTCTAACATTACATTTTACCTTTGGAGACGTTTGAGTTGTGCATCCTGAGGAGACATCTTGTACTGTAGTCTTGATAGCTTCATCTGTGAAAGCTTCAATGTGGAGTGACTGAATTGCACCTAGGATGGTTTTCCCCTTCTGTTTTTCAGTCTCGATAACTCTCTGTGAAAAGGCAAGTACTTAATGCCAGCCTAAATTCAAACCCTGTTAAAGAGTGCATCTATTTATGAGATTTCATAACAGGTTGTTAATTTCACTAAGTATTCTCTTTCTGAAGCACTAACTGTGTGAGCTATCCAAACTGTATACAGGAGAACCCCTAAGGAATCCTGTGCCTTTTGGTGCTTGGTATTTTGGAAACTGGTCTGATTTTCTCTTAGATCCACCCCTGACCCACTCACTTCAAATGATGATTCACAGTCATCCAGAAGGACCAATGTGATGGTGAAATCCTTGCCCGCTATTGCTTCACCAGCAAATGCCACACACTTCATGCGCTTCTTGACAGGACCACCAGAAGAATTGGCTCTGCCAACTACTGCAAATGCAAGTAATTTTGGGGTCTCAAAACTAACTTCATTGCCACCAACATCAGTGTCCTTCACAGGAACAGTCCAGTCAATGTCTGAGTTGGAGTGGCTTGTAAGCTCTGCTTGACGAACTTCTATGCACCAGCCATTCCTTGGAGACAAGCAGGATGCACTGTGTGGTATCTTAACTTTAACTGGCTGTGACAAGTCTTGTCCATGAGGATGCAACTTAATGACAGGGCTGAGCAAGATCTCATCTGTGTCCAGTTTCGGGTGAAGGGATGCTTCCCAACAGATCTCCACCCCCATACTTTTTGCATAATCGTCATAACTACTTGGATCAGGGAAGGATATGAGGACACCAGACTTATCAAAGGACAAAGTTTCTTGTGATCCATATGATTCAGGCTTTTCAACTGAAGGAGGCTCTTGATATCTTCCTGAAAAGAAAAATATTAACAAACCAATAAGTTTAGTATATGGCAGCTGTGGCAAGCTTTCACTGTACTTTCTGTGTCATTCTCCATACCTATAGTATATCAACCTCATATTGATGATGACAATGTGGTTTTCCACCATGTGGACATACATGTACACTTCCAAAAATTATGCCTACTGCTGTCCTGTCTTTTCCTTTATAGTTCTGGGAACTTGGGCTCAAGAAAGGAACAAAAGTACTGTACTTTGTAATATTGGCTTTTGGGTAGGGGTCATTGGGTGGCATATTTAGGGGAGGGGGGCACGGGGCACAACAAGTGTCAAAACCAACTGTGGTAGTTACCTTGGGTGTGTGGAGAAAATGGTCCAGATTCGCAGTTAACCAGTGAATCCAGATGTTGATAATTACTTCTTGATTTACATTTTTGGTGGTATCTTTTTTTATAACAGAAGACTGCAACTGATGCCAGTACAATCAAAACAACTAATATCACAGCTATAGCTCCACTCACTGGCAATCCCAGGAATGAAGCTTTTTTGTCATTCTTTTTTTGACAGACTTCAACTGATCGAAGGGTATAACTACATTGTTTCTCAGAAGGCATTCCCTGATACTTGCACTCAGGTTCAAAGACATCTTCCTTGTCACCACAGCAGTGGGAACACTTTTTACATTCGCCATCATATTTGTCCTCGTAAAATCCCTTGTCACATTTTCCACATATCGTGTCATTTGTGGTGGTACACTGTCTCTCCTCTGTTTGACCAACTGAACAAGGTGTACATGGCTTGCAAGATGCACTGTCATTTTTGTCTGAAACACTAACTCCTGGTACACACTCTGTACAAGTTTGAATAACAGAACTTTCCAAAGTATCTCCACATTTATGTGTAAGTCCATATCCTACAGGGCATGTGCGGCAGTCAGCACATTTTCTTTGTCTGTCTGGACCAACTACAATGTACTGGTTCTCACGGCATCTTGGTGTGCACTCCTGTTTCCTGTCAACAGTACATTGCTTGTATGAGGGCATTCCTTGTTTTTTACACTCAGTGTTAATTGTATCATCTTTATCATCACAGCACCATGAGCATTCTTGACAGTCACCTGTTACTTCAGACAAGTAGAATCCTTTGTCACAGCCTTCTCCACAAATTGAGTTTGATGTAAGTGTACAGTTTTTTTTTATATCTTGGTGGTCTGAACAGATCCCACAGGGAGAACAAGGATCGATTCCTTCCTTCTCTGAGTAGCTCTTGCCTGTTTTGCATGGCTTGCATTCAATGAACATGCCATATGACACAAAGCCTCCACAATCTGGAGACAAGCCCATTCCAATAGGACATGATGGACATTTTTTGCATGAAACATTCCTGAACACGTCCTCAACAGCAAACTCATCAAACATGCACAGTGGTTCTCCTGTTACTGCCATAGGAAGAGCTATCTCCTGTGGCAAGTAGAAAGCACAGATGTACCATAAATTATGAGAAAATGAAGAGGGACATAAGGCTAATTATTAATTAAATACCAGATTTGTGACCAATAAAGGCCTGTCCAAATGAAGCCAACATGTTGGTCCAACATGCTGCGCTCGTTTGGACACCCTGTTGGACGATGTTGGATAATGTTGGACGATGTTGGATGAAGTTTGATTTCGGTCAAACCTTCTGCCCAACATCGTCCAACATTTCTTTTGTTCTCGTGTTCGATGAACCTTGGCACAACATGTTGCGTTCGTTTGGACAGCCTGACGCAACATTGTTGGATGCATGGATGCACACAATTGTGCTTCTTTAAAGATGGCGGACAATGAACATCCACGTGAGGTACCAGGATCATTTCGCGATAAGCAACAGTGTCTTCAATCATCAATTCCCTTACGATGTTCGTAAAATATCCCTTCTCTTTTCTTCGCTTTATCCATGTCCTTTTTTTCCCTCTCCTACTCCTTGTTTCTTTATCTTCCAACAATTCCAGAAGTAATGTGGCTGCTAAACATTGTCGTGCTTTAAATCTTGCCGCCATTACTCCGCGCGCCAGACTACAAAGGATTTTGGGTAATTTTTTTGTCCCAGAATCCTTGTCGTGTTCAGTGTTCTCAACACCAATGTTGGACGATGTTGGGATCGTTTGGACACCCCATCCAACATCATCCATGTTGGATGATGTTGGGTTCGTTTGGACGGGCCTTAAGGGTTATACTTTGTGCAAGCTCAACATTGACGTAACTTAAATTGGAGAAGTTCAATACTTACGTAGCTCAGAAGCAGGCGCAGGGTACAAATTATTGCAAAGTGAATCGGCCTCCCTTGCGCCATTTGAAACTAATGATGAGAAAGAAATGCATCAAAATACTGAAACAGTGCATGCGTTAAATGACGTACACAACAAAAGACCGCGCTGAAAGATTGTGCCACTCCTATGCATGTATATTTAACATATAACTTGACATAAACTCTGGTGTGATACAGAGATTTCCGCCACTGAGATGTGTAACTGAACACACGTAAAAATACGATACTTTTTACGTGTGTTGATATGAGCCAAGCACTGATCTTGCATGTTTTGGCATTTCGTATTCATCTCGATATCTCACTCGTTGCTTCGCTCGTGAGATATCGAGATGAACACTCGAAGATAAATTTCATATCTCCGCGCGCCTTGTATTTTTCTTTATATATAGCGAATGGCTGGAGCGAACAAGAACTGCCCTCACTGATTTAAGCTACAAATGCTTTGAAAACTGCCTTGAACTTTTACTCGCGGTATGTAATGGTGCTGAAACGTCGAGATCCCAATGCGTGTCTTCAGAAACGACGACGCAAGGTGCGCAGCGAATGTTGTTGTGAGAGTGGCAATCAGATGTATGTTGTTTGTGCAACTGTAAGTAGGAATCACTGCGAATCGTTTTAAGCAATAACACACCACGGATTTTTACCTGTATCGAAGACTAGTACCCTCCAAAGTTCCCAGAAATAAAGTTCTGGAAGAATCTTGCGAATGCAGCATCTTTTAGCGCGAGTCCGGGGATTCCCCGGTTTTTCGGACCACTTGCATCAGCAAATTTTACTGTGAAACAATTGAAACCAATTGATTCCGAACACACCTATTCCTTCATCCAATCACTGCTCTGTTTTGTTCTCATGATTATGTTATATTTATATTTAGCGGAATGTGCAACGTTTCGTATTTCTCCAACATAAAAGAGAAGTCGGGTCTACCATTGTTACAGATGTCGTCCTCACAGCCGTGAAGCTGCGCAAGTTGAGGTAAATCAAATGCGCTCCAGCAGCAGGCAAACACTAACACACTCGATCCTTAATACAACCTTTATGAGCTGAGACGTTCTGTATTTCCGACAGGAACCAGAAGACTGCGAAAGACGCCGCGTAAAAATTAAGCAACCTTCTGCATGCAATGCGCGGAGGTATGTAAAATAGAAATACTTTGCGGCTCTTTTTCACTTTTAAGTTAAAATACTCTCACTGAATTGATTACCCTCTTTGTCTGCACTTTCCTATTTACTCCACTTACAGATACCCCAAAGCAACATCACACTACTTACTGCGGATATTTGTGTAGATTGATTAATTCCCAGAAATGCGTAGAGATGATGGCGTGAAAAGCGGACCTTTTCGCGAGAACTTTTGGGCAATTTCTTCTGCTTAGGAAAATGGTTCAGATGGTGAATGCCCAAGCTCTACAAGTCACACATTAAAATGACATGTGCGGGTGTTTGTATGTATACGTGTAAGCTCTGTTAATTCAATATTTTACGTGAACAATATGAATAGGGACATAATTCAGCGATGGTTAACAGCATTCGGTGAAAACTAAAAGAGACGCAATGGTAATTGTTGTGTTTAAATAGAAATGCAAGAAGAATGTATTAATGGTTATTGTTAGTTTGAGTCATATTGCAGAAAAGAAATGGACAATTGACACAGATAGAGATATCAGAAATATACTTTCCCCTTACTATTTGTTTTGGTACTTGATCACAAACTGGTGTAAAACTGATGGGGATGGGTGTATATCCTTGAAGGATTTGATTTGTGGATTTATTCACAACTGACACTCATCTCGATACACTATATTCAAATGTCAGCTTTACTAAAATTAATGCAGGTTTTCTTTTTTGAAGACAAAAATGTCAGCTTATGATGGCAAAGAGGAAGAGGGAGATTATAATTCCTTGTCTGCGAGGGATATTTCTACTGCAGTGCCAGAGACTGCATGGGTAGGGCCTGGTGGTAGGTTCCATTAATCTATACATTATTGCTTCTTCATTCTTTCTTTAGTCATGTGGAGCTGAAAAAAATGCTTATGAAATGCTGAGAATTACTCTTTTTCGCTACTGAAGTGCAACTAACCGGTTAATTGTGACAAAAATCGAAATCCTGAGCAAGCAGAATGATAAGAGGTTTTATCCATATGTAATGCCATAAGATGTGAACAAGTGTTGTGTCTAGTCGCAACACGGTGGCTTCTTGCTAAAACTATTCAATCTCTTCAAATTTCTGCATATACTACACTGCCATGTGAGGTCTTGGAGATGAGAAGTACAAATCTCCTGCACACGCTGGCACCGTCCACATCATGTGACTTCACATGCATTTTAATTAGGCAGCAAACTTGTCACACTTTCACAGTGAAAATATCAGTTTTCACGTCCAAAAAAAAGGACAACAGTATCTAGCTGTTTCCATCTGATGAAACCTCTTCACTCGACTATGACTAATCCACTCAGAGATTCGAAACATAAGTCAAAAACAACTGTCTTCCTAGCTGTTAGAGACTGCTGTATAACCTGGACAATCATAACCAATGCTCTAATAATCAATTCAGCCAAATTCTAATGCTAAACATTTGAAAATTTTAATACTTTGTTCCCTATTTTCTTGCCAGATTTCTGTACATCTTGCAGAGAGCAATTACAGTTCCACAAAAGTACAACTGGGAACACAAAAACATGTAGAGGTTGTCACAGCAAAAGTTCCCAGAAAACTGTGGTTCAGCAGCCAGCTGCATCTGGTTCAAATGCAGGAAGGCCACAAGGACACTGCACTGATGGAAGAGAGGCAGGGTTGCTGCATGAAAAAAACCATCCAAACACATCAGCATCTCCAATGCATTTGGATCAGTTGAGGGATAAGTTGCCCCTACAATCAAGTACAGCTTCTGGCCCCACTGGAGACCCTGTTACGGGGTTCCAGACCCACACCCAAACAACAGGCGAATATGTCAAAAACCAACCAACAGAGGGGGCAGAGTTTGAAGGCATTTCAGCAGTCCATGAATCTGGAGGTACAGTAATGTGAAAAAAACAACAACAACATCAAAAACATTTTTTCCACTGTGAGTCAGACGAGCTGCATCACTTCAGGTCAAGTATGACATAATGTTGTCTTACAGATTCTAATAGAAACTTGATAAATGTTAGTATTAAAACTCATGAAGCCGCAACCAAAAAGTCACCAAGTGACAGATCATAGGGACCAAATCTGGTTGCATGTTCAAAACATGAACTTAGGCTAACCCCCGGCGAAAAAGCTAAATATTTGGTTAAGTTGGTTTAAGCTAGCTGGCTTGCCACACTTATGGGAATTGGAAATCAGCTGCTGATATGAACAGCCAAAATGACCAACCATGTTCTCCATGGAAAATTTAATTTCACTGGTTGGCAATATGATAAAGTATGTTATAATGCTTTACGCTATCAAATAGTGATCTTTTGATGGCCTGACAAAGTAAACATGATACATCATTTTATTCTTTTCAGATTTTTGAAGTATAAGGAATAAGTTTATAGGGAACTGTGATTTTATGCCCGAAAGAGCATGAAACAGTGGGCCCTGCCAATGGTCTCTGGCAAGAAAATATTTTTGATACTCTCCAAGCAGGTCAACAAGCAAACTCAGCCATAGCCCGAATTTCAAATGTGTACTTGGCATAACTCCGAATTCTGACCTTCTTTTCATCCCATGTGAAACTTGCCGTTGATCATATTGGCTGTGTTAGAGATTTAAACTTACAGTTAGTATTTCTTCATGCTTATACTTGGCATATAAACTGTCCTATACTGAGAATGAGAAATTCTGCTCTTCTTTCTTTGACATGTTGGTTAAAAAGAACATTCGAAAGGGTTTGCAAATGGTAATATCTGAGACTCACCTGAGGACACCCAGACCCTTGTTTAAAAATCTTAGAACAAGGCTTTAACCACTCTGAGACTCCAAAAAGAAACAAAAAAAAAAAAAAAACGAGACTCTGAGACTCATAAAAAAGGCTGCCAAGATTCCGAGATCAGACCAAAACTTTCAGAGACCCATGATTTCTAGGTACCATTTACCACCCCTACAGCTGCAATTATATTAATTCCACAAAAGGGATTGATATTTATCAATCTATTCACCAGTTTTGCTGATGTTTCCCAAGTTTCTATCAGAATTTGCGAGACCACAAACATTACATTATGTTCAGAGTCCTCCCACATACATGTATGTAAAAATATAGATTTTGACGACAGCATTGTAATGTCATCACTTGTGTACTTTTTAGTGGTAGGGCTTTTATTGTTGACGAAGTTCTATTCTGATTGTTTTCTCAAATATCAGGTGAAATGCAAACCTCAAATAAAAGATGTAAGATTGTGGTCTATGGGCGAAGCCAGCGAGGAAAGACAACAGGAGATTATTCAATGTATTTTCTGATGGAAAATACATTTCAAAAGGTAAGGAAGCAACACTAAGGGGGAGGGAGGTGCTTTGAGCTGCTTTTGTAGGTAGGGGGAGGGGGAGGGAGGGTCTTCAAAGTTTTGTCTGGTCCAAAGCAAGATAGGGTACTGTGATTGATGTATCATCGTAACATTTTACTGATACTGAATGAGATAAATAATGCATTGACTGACATTTGAACCATATGAAGAACAAAACCAAATGTAATATTATTTTGTAGTACCTGTATTAGTTCAGAGCATTCAGGACTTTTCATAGTTTTGTTGTTCCAACAGGCCTTTCCTCTCATTCAGAGAAATGAAGAAGTCTGCTACCGAGGTGTACCGATTCCTTTGATTGAGAGTACCAAGCGGCCAACACATCAGTACTGTTTGCTTGTCACTGAGCTGGACAAAGAACTGGTCATCAGAGTATGGCTCTTATACAAGGAGAAGTTTGTAATCACATCTGCATCCCAGGTACGCAGACCACTAAATGAGTGGTCAGGGGTGGTTCAGTGATAAAGAGACCCTCTCACCCTAGATGCTTTGTGCACCCATGTTTATATTTACATAGTAGTAGTAGTTTATTTCAACACGTTACACCGAATGAGCAAAAGCTCGTTTAAATGTGTACATGCATTATTACAGATTAAGAATAATAAAATCACTATATTAAGTTAAATTGTGAGATAACACTCATTATTAATCTAAATATCACCAAATAATAATTAATAATAATAATAAATTCGGAGCTCGACTTTCCTGAGGCACCCACATTATGTCTGATTCAATCTGAGTGTTGCTGCTTGCCCTATCCAATACACTTTCTGAGTTTGTGCTGATTTATTTCGCGATAAAACGCAGAAAAACATGAGAATCCGCCATTTTCATATGATGCAAAAATGGCCGTCGTCAGTCACTGGGTGCACAAAGCATCTATGGTGAGAGGGTCTCTTTAAGCAATAAATGTACAATCTAAGCTACTGTATTGGTACGTGGCAACATTCTGGGTTTTTTGGTGGGAGCCTGAGAAAGAGGGATAGCACACATGCATTAGTGGATGAGTTTGTTTATTATAATGTAGATGTTTTATGTGACTGTGTATTTCTAAAGTAGTTCCAACTCAGTGGCCAAGAGGTAAGGGTGGTGGACCAGAATCCGTACTGAAGATCTGAGCCAGTATGGTAGGGAGGTGTTATGAGTTCTGTGTCTGGATGGAGAGGAATAAACACAAGATAAACACAAAGGGACTAGAGAACACAAGTGGCAGGCAGCAACTTGCACGGAATGTGCATGTGTATAACAGAACGGAAACAGAAGTGATATTAGTACAAGCTATAACAGGAGATTTTTCATCCAGAGAGGCCTCGTGTACAATATAATTAACACATAACAGGACTAAATGCTGTCCAATTTTGAAATAATTGAATTAAAAAAGCAGTCCTCTGAATTTTTCTCATCCAATTATTTCCAAATTGGACAGCATGACTAGTCCTATTACATGTCTAATAAGGGGCAATTTTTAAATTTTATTAATGCTTTATAATTCATTAATTTGTCTATTTATTTCATATACAGTTCACAATACCCCTGGAACAGATTGCAAAGGAAAGTATGGACAGACTTTCCCCCACAAGTATTCCATTTCTAGTGGCTTGCACAGGGTTATGGAACGAATGGTGTGAGGACACAATATGCGTGTCACTCTCAACAGGAACAAGGACTGTCCAGTTGACATTTTCCATCTGGGTAGTATTTAGGAATTATCTCATAACAATAATCTTTTTTTTCTTTTGCTCTGCAGCAACTTTCCCATGGAAGTCTTACTTCTAAATTTCTTCTTTCTGCCAATAAATAATTAAATTTTGCAAGTCTACACATTTTTATGCCTTTCCATTTATGGCCTGTTTGCATATCCAAAACTGAGCAGAGAGCTTCTAAAAATCGGGAAAACAAGAGGCTTTAGCATGGAAGGGATCCCCTACAACCAGACCAAAATCTCACATTTTTCTGATTTTCTAAAGCACACTATTCAGTTGCTGGTGGGCTGCAACCTGGAACACTCACTGATTTGGATGTGGTCTTTCATGTGACAGTTTTTTTTGTTTTTTGTTTTTAATAAATATTGTTTGCAAATTCGAAATGGCTAGGTCAGTATGGTGCAACTTGTTCACATGTTGTCAAAATGTGCTGGTATTATCTTCCACATGAATAGTGAAGAAGACAGGCAATCCAGGTGGATTTTTTTTACGCAGATGGAAATGCATCCCTTGCATAAATCTGTTTTATTTGTTATTCACTTATAGATTGACTATTTCCCTTGGATTTCAGGCGTATCCACTGGACAATCATTGGCAAATGGGAAAGTCCCCAGGTAAAGGTTTTGCTGCACAGCTTACATATTTATGTAAATATGTAGCAAGCAAAATGACATGAATATTTTAGGTTTTTGGTCTTTGACCCATCTCTAATTTACCTGCTCACTCTTTCTCAGCCATGATGCCTGAAGAAGACATCAGGGCCATGCAGAGATGCTGCGTAAATCTCCAAAAGAATCTACATCAGATCCCTGATGTTCTGCAGTATCTATATCAGTTTGATATTTTTGATAAAGATGAAGTGGCAGAAATTAAATGCATTCCTAACAGAAAACAGCAAGCAGAAAGTATCCTGGACAAAATCACAACCAGAGGTGATGTCCTTGGCATATTTATTGACATTTTGTCTAAAACTAGAAATAGAGCACCTGCAAAAATTCTGCTTGACTCCAGAATGCAGCTGTGCTAGGGGAGTGGAAAGGGTACAGGGTTCACACTAATCAGGAGAAAAAATATGTCTTGATTTTTCACTGACCATTTTGACCACTTACTTTCTCACTGACTATAAACCAAGACAATGGACACCAGAGTTGTATATTGAAAATATAGTTTTACCTTCTGATGACAAAGTGATTTTTAAGTTTGGCATCCCATGAAAGTGGAAAACACGACCTTATTGCAGTCAAGACTGCTCCAGTCACGCTGTGTCAACAATTGTATCAATTATTGACCTCCAAATTTGGGCATCAGCGAATATGCATGAAGAAATAGATATGAAGAGATTTTTTTCTTTGCCGTCTTGGGACGGTCTCATTCCAGTTCAGATGTTCAGCAGTGAAGAATTATTCTAAATGATTGATGCAGTGTTTTGACAATATAAAGTTCGAAGGCTATCAGTTCAAGCACCACACCAAAGTTTCATAATAATAATTATTATGAAAAATTATTTTCACCCTCTGCCACCTTGGAATAGAAGGTTTTAGAAACTAAGACTTTCAAATATGCGGTTCAGCGAAGTGGAGGCCTGCAGAAACAGATGTGTATTCAGTTGAGTGAAAACTGAAGGTTTTTGAAAAGTGAGAAAGCCCAGTAAAAAAAAAAACTGGCTTCAATGGGATCGAATTAGCTTTGAGTATGCTCTAACCACTTAGCTATGAAGCTGTATGGTAGCTGGTCAAGCTGGTTTGAATTATAACTGTAACAGTGGAGCTATCCTTGCAACTTTCACAGTTAGGTTCTGCCCACAGCTGTAAGAATCATAATTATGTTTTCTTTTGTCAAACCTCAATATTATCAACAACACCTTTTTCAATCAAAGCAGCGTTGCCGCTCAAAGCTCGCCCATTCTTGTTGGTCGATAGGGTTCACATGGTTTTTGTTTAAAATTTTATTTTGCTTTTATAGTTAGTGAGACATTATTCATATAACAGAATCTGCTCAAAATTGTGCAAAAAGCACTCTTTAGTTGAACCCAGAAACTTCCAAAGAAGAATCTTTTTGTACATTGGACACCTAGATTAGGTTCACTATGTTTCAACTGTTCCATTGGTGACAAATAATATTGTGTTCAAAGCCAGGATTGCAGTCATGATGCTGTAAATAGTGCAGTACAAAATAATATAAATCAAAATGATAATACTGTTTGTGCAGTTAGTTGCTCAAACAAGAAAGATTGTGATTCTTCAGCTGTTGAGGAATGAAAAGCTTATTTGAGAGATTATAAAAGAAAGCAAAGAATGGATCAACAATATCTTGCTAAAGATAAGCTAATGAGAATGCACATGAAACAGAAAAAGTAATCCCAAAGTAAAACAAAAAGAAGATAAAGCTAAGAAAATATACAAAGAAGCAAGCCCAGATTATGTGAAAGAAAAAGAGAGTCAGGCCAAAAAAAGAAAAAGGGAAAAGGACCCAGATTTTGTTAAAGAAAAAGAGACAAGCCAAAAAAATACAAAGGCAAAAAAATCCACAATTAGTGAGACTAAAAGAAAAACAGACGAAGCAAAAACAAAGAGTAAACAAATTAAAAACCATTGAGGGTCTTATTAAGCAACTTCATGAAAATATTAAATGTGGACCTGAGTTATGTG
Organism: Plumapathes pennacea; assembly: GCA_964036295.1. Classification (NCBI taxonomy): domain Eukaryota; kingdom Metazoa; phylum Cnidaria; class Anthozoa; order Antipatharia; family Myriopathidae; genus Plumapathes; species Plumapathes pennacea. Next base: position 33,677,163 of record OZ038462.1, read on the forward strand.
TACTTGCTGTGATCAACTTTGGTACAAAGCTGGTGTGATTAGATGTCATGAACATTCATTCAACTCAGATCTTAATGCATCAGTCAAACTTTGTATCACTGGGGAAGAAAGTGTGGACAATTCTGAATGGATTTGTAGAACTTGTCATCAAAACATCAAAGCTGGTAAGATGCCAAGTTGTGCAAAGGCCAATAAAATGACATTCCCACATAAGCCACATAAAGCCTTAATTTTTATGTTTCGTATTTGGCCGCTGCTTACACAGATAAACATATTTGTGAACCTTAATCTTGCTCTTATTTACAAGCTTTACGTGCCTCGTTAGACAGTGATTGGCACGGGTTTCATGCCTTTTACAACATTCGGCAAGAGCAGACGACTTGGGAACAAATTTACTTATGTAGCGACGTACCTTACGCCGCACGTGTTTGCTCTTTCGCAAAAGCCTTCGAACTTTGCGTAATGGAATACGCGACGGTTCTCTCGCTCGCTTCCGATTAGTTTTACCCTTCCACGTAAAATGTTAACGCGACCGTCCGTCAAGCATTTCACGTTCAGATGTTTCTACCACAACACAATCCTTGCCATTCGATCTGGCGACGTGATAGCTTGTGTCAGTCACAGCTGTAGAAGCACCCTCGTTTAACGCCTGGTCTTTGTTTACAAAACAGCACAATGTCTGCGTTTCATGATCACAGCATTTCATTAATTTCAGTGTCGCTCAATCACGGTATATTTTCGTAATCACAGCACAATCCCTACATTCGTAGAAACACCCAGGCCTAATGGCCAAACAAACTTCGAATGCTTGACAACCATAACAAACAAGAAATTCCACATGAAGCTTCGACGTCTTCTGTTTGAACGAACTGCGTAACACGACCATGCCCAAATTTGGAAACTGACAAGTTCCTTCTTTAGAAATTCCTTATTTGGAAGTCCATTGTTGACACAGAAGCCTGGAAGGACACCGTGACAACTTCAAGCTCGCCTTCACTTCGTGAGGCGAGCTTAAAAATAGAAGACCTATACCAACTCTGGATGTCAGCCACAGGATGCAAAAATGGAAGCTTGAAAACTATTATTTTTATTGTTTTCCCTGACCATGGGAACCCTGTGCGTTATTGACTCAACATGGATCTGCAAGTCATTCAGGTGTCTGTGATTTGTTGGTAACTCACTCACAAAGTGTACAAGTAGTATTAAGGAGTGGTGGATCAGATCCATAATGAATCCCTGAAGCAGTAGGTTGTTGGTTTCACCCAGTAGTAGGAAGGTTTTTCATCTGGGGAGGCAACTCCAATGGTTTTCCCCTCCTGAACCTGTTCACTTTCTACAGGTCTTCCACTACATGTAGAGTAAACAGCAGCTAAAAGTTTTACTTTTATGCATAAAATGAATCAACTAAGGGTCAGTGTGAGAAACCTAGATGCCGTAAATAAACTGGCTGACTTTTCGAGCGCTAGCCCTTCGTCGGAGCAAGTGATGCAGATTGACCATTGTGTCTTGAAGCACACGCTTGATTTTCATGTCTCAAGTTTGTCCACAGGCTCAAGATGACTGAATATTAGGTTACTGTAAGTACAGTACATGTATGCTTATTCATGTACAGTATTATGGCATGAGGAATCGTCAGCAGCCAGTAGTTAGTTTTGATGTACGTTGAGTTCCAAGCTACAGTACATTACTGTTGTACTGGCAATCATCATTTAAGAAATCCAGTGTAATAAAGCCTCGTCTAAACATGATGAAAGTTGGGAGAATGCGAGAGTCATGTGGGGAAACCACGAGGCCGCCAAACAAGCTAATTTATGTCAAACTGATCATTTTAGCTATACATCATGTTGAGCTGAGTTACATTTACTGTACCTATTAGGTCACTTTTGCATCACGAATTGCTTCGTGATAATAGCATGCATTTACATGAATAAATTGCTTTTCTGTTTTGCATCATTGAAGTTGGTGTTGTTTGCTATTGTTCCTCCATTTTCCCCATAAATCACTACTTGGTCACACTCGATAAACATTCCAGAACATGAGTGTGTGATTGATTTTGAAAATGTAGCATAATCCAAAAGAAATGAAAAAGTACTTATCAGAAGTACTTTGTTGTCATGCAGTTGTACAGTATATTATTTGTACCAATCATTCTACTTGTACCATAGGTTTAGCATTGGATTATTTATCATTTCACATAATTTGGAATTATGTACAGTAGATTTGTTGACAGAGCTACATTAAATACTTCACACAAACCGTCGGCCATGTTTGCACCATTCCTGGAACAGGCCAGGAACCGTTCAAGGTGTCATGCAAACAGGGTTAGGTGTGAATGAGCCCTATAACCATATAACCAGCCTGCTTACATGTGCACATCAATATCTAAGTTTATTGTGAATAAAATTTTTGGAAGTATATTCAGAAATTTGTTAAACCCTGAAATTACTTGAGACCAAACCCACAGCTGATTAGATACCTACGTAATAGATTCTGCATTTCCACCGCCTGAAGGTGAGTAAGTGGTCCATCACATCGACTATAAATCATGCGGTAGTTATAACTCACAAGGTCCTGTTCTTTATCATGGTACCTTTCTCTAAACACCACATCTCTCACACAGTCCTGTGTAGTCTTGAAGATTGCTTCAAAGAACTTCATCTCGGTGGCCTTCTCAGTCAACCAAAAACTGATGTCGTGTGTGAAGGACGTTGCATAAAGACTGAATGGTGTAAACTTCACCAGAGTGCCACACGTCCCTGCCTACAAAAGAACAGGTTTTCCCCAAGAATATAGTTCTGTGAATACTCCATCTTCACAGAAAAATATATTGTTTGGCAAGGAACTGCAATTAATATTATTAATAATAATTATTATTATTATTAGTTGTCACTCACCTGTGAACTGGTAAACTGCTCCAAGAACTTTGGATCACATGACCAAAGCAGCCTGACATCGGGGATTTCACAAACAGCTGTCACTAAATTGTCCAAATTAATGATGATCATCCAGCCCTTCATGTCTCTGTTCTGTTCCCCAGTCTCCTCTCCCAATAAGCCACAAGAGAGCAGGAGTTTATCTTGGTGATAGAATTCAGATATTGTTGATAAGTCAACAAACTTATCCAGACATGATGGCTGATGCATCTCATGTAGCCCCAGATAACTGGCTTCCAGCCGACAAAATATACACTGCTCATCTTGGGAGTCGCATGTGCATTGTGTGCCAACTTGAACCCTGCCTTCATCATCATTTGATCTCTCCACATTTTTACATGTGTCCAACAATTTCAGTGCACCTAATTTTGCAAATGCCTTTGTGATAACACTGCTTGATGTTTTCACATTGGGGAAGACATCTTGAGTTAAATTATTGAGCACCTTTTTTAGCTCCTGCTGCATCTCTGCTCTTGAATCTTTCATAGTGATGTGAACAACAGCCATTCTATGAGAAATGGGATATGAAGTCCTTGATACAGATGTGCTGTGATTAAGAACAACATCTGTCATGGTGAATGAACAAGGGCAATTCATAAGACACTGCTGAATCTTATCACAGAAATGTTGTTCTCCTTTCAGTTCATTCAAACAAGAGGTTGTCACCCCAGAGTTGCTGCCAGTTGGATTGCCACCATGAACACTGTATTCCTTGATTTTGTCCAATAGGGACCCCTGTTCACCAACTTCAAGAGTTTTGATGTCTTCTTGTTGGCTTGTGGTTGCACAGTGTTTCATTTCTTTAGTCAGTGATTCAGGATTAATGGTTTTAAATGGTGTTCCTGTGCAGTTATCAAAGAAATGATTCAATCTCTTCTTCAGTAGAGGAACAGGATGTTGGTATGACAACAGCTGAAGTCTGTCGTGATGAGAGGCTTCTGAAGATGAGTCTTGCTGCTCAACAAATGTCCTACAGCACAAAACATTATATATTTTCATAGAGCAGCGATAATTGCCTTAGAAGGCTGGTTTTCACTAGCCGACAATGGAGGAATGGAAAACATTTGAAAACCAGCATTTAGTATTATGTTCATACATCCCATACCAACATAAAAAGTGCAGTGATATTTGTACATTCCTTACTGGTAAATAGGTAACCCGTTCTAGCTAATTTACTTACAGCACATCTGGAATAGCACCAAGAGGAATTCCTTGAACAAACTTGTGCGTTAAGCCTCCATTTGTGTGAAATCCTGTGCCAAGTCTCCCTCTAAATCCTGCACTCAGGTAGTGAGGGTAATCTCCACCATGAAATGGCCAGACAGCATTAAGAACAAGACCTGTTGAGAAAAAAAATAAAGGGAACATAATCAATCCTATTCTCATAACAAATTTCCACCTCGGAGCTCACAGAAGGTCCCACTCAGATGAGGTGCAGAAGCTGTCTCTGGGGGTAGGGTCGGGGTTTCACCTGCTTTCGCCGCCTGACTGACCACCTGCCATGTGTTCCCATAATCCCTCGCCGGGTTATCCGCGGGGGTACCCCCCTGGCCCTGACAAAGACTGACGCAAATGTCTCCACCTTCATCGTCAATGTGTCCCGCTGCGCTCCTAAAGAATCGCTCCAACAGAAGCCGCGCCAGGCTGATCTTCGACTTGCCGCCCACGTGAGGGAAGTTGAAAATGATTCGATGGAATTTCCTCGATGGGAATTTTGCCTCCAAGTTCGTTCCGTCGACTTCGTGCAGAACGTTGACATTTTGGAAGGAAGAAAGTTTGCGCAGATTCTCTAGAGCTATCTGGTCGTTTTCCAGCGAAGAACGTGGCTCCAAAGAGGTCGCAAAGACACCGATCTCTTGTCCAACTAAAGCTTCTGCAAGGCATAATGAAAACGAAAAATTCCCGTCTCCCACTATTAGTATGTCACCACTGCTGAATCCTGGCTGTAACAGGGTCATTTTCCAAGCCTCTCCAAGACAGGCGCACACTCAAGCGGCTATTTTACGAGTTTGGTCGAAGCAGATCACACAACACATGCGGTCCGCCATCTTGAATTTTAGCGTAATCCAGTCCCAGTCCACCTCGTCCCCAACCAGGATTTTGGATATGATCCAGTGAATCCGTCCTCTGTGCGGATAACATGGATTTATTATCCGGATTTGGATTTCAGTAAAGAAACAGAGAATCTGCGGAAGGTCTGAAGCAACATAGAATCGTGTAAAAGACGAATATTATACCTTCACAAAAACAATACAGAAACAAATTGCGTACCATCAATGGTTTTTCATGAGTTGATTGATGTTGAGCATTAGAAGGTTTACATTTGATGTAAACACAGGCCACTCATACGGAATTGGCAGGGCATTTACTTGCTAGAACTACTGAAAGTTCACGATGCGTATTCAAGGAAAACAGCCCGTACAAAAATCGATCAGGTTTACTAACTGAGATGCGGTTCAGTCGTGCAACACAAGTCCGCCAGAGAGCTAAATAAAACGTAGACTGTGAACTATATACATGCGCTCTTTTTCTGGCTAAAGATCGTAAGCAAGTGAGGACTGAACGTCGCGTGAAGACCTCGGTCTAAAATCGCGTATGATCTTTGGCCATTAAAGGAAGGGAATGTTCGCAGTCTAAATAAAACATGTCCATGTTATATACTCTATATTTAGTTCACGCTCAGATATTGATGACTTCCAACATGTACATTAAAGTTTGTATGTATGTCAAAGCATGATTCTGTGAAACCACCCACTGGAGTACAGGAGAGGACCCAACTGGCCAATTCTGGTCTGGGGGACAGCAGTATCCAGTTTGAGCTGCATGAAGGGACTTTACAGTGTCATGAAAGAATACTTGAAACATTCCCAAAACTTGGTGACGTTGGCTATGAGCTTCTCTTCTACCAACGTGGTGGTGCAGGTAGTGGGTTTTACGGTCTTGCTCCACCATATACTCCTAAGAGGTTGAAGGATGCCTGTGGACATGCCAAAATTTATATCAGACCTCTACAGAAGAATTTGGAAGTAGAGGATATGAGTGTCAAGCAACCGCATGAAGAAGTGGAGGTAATCTTTAAGTCAATAGACCTATATGCAATACTGATATTAAAATATCATTGAAAGAGTGAAAGCAGCATTACTGATAGACAGTGTCATTCCAAAACAAAATATCAACAGTGGTTTTGCATGATGGACCTGGGAACTGCAGTATTAAGGACACAACATTATAGCATTACTTCAGTTATTTTATTCTATAAGGCTACATTTTTACTGCAAACTGTTTAATTTAGGCTCAAGATGGTCCCATGATCAAGTGTTTGAAATGTGGCAAGTCTGTTGTCATGGGCCAGATGAGGCACCACCAAGACAATGAACACGGAAGCCCACAGGCAAAGGTAAAAATACCAACAAATTGATTATATTCACTGAAAGCATTTTATTATCTTTTTAACGTTTTTAATATATTCTTTAGTCTGTTTGATGACTAAAAATTGTTCACTTACATTTTGAGACCATAATGTACAGAACTATTTTTTACATTTACAGAGGCAAAGGACTAACCCATTTGAGTCATGGCTTGAAACAACAGTGTCACAGGAGACTGATGCTGGCAACCGGTAAGCCTGATAAGCAAGAGTGATTCTGTGAGAGTTTATATTGAAAAAAAGTAATTAAAGTAGCATTGTAGGTATGTACAGTGAAATATACCATGTGTCTTCAGAACTGAAGGCCCAGCTGTGACAGGAAATAGCACCACATGCATTCTCCAAGAGCTATGCCCAAGTGCAAGTGGGGAGGAGATTGAAGTAGCTCTGCAGGAATCTGGAGGCGACCCAAATATAGCTGCACTCACTCTGTAACATAAGTCGCGCTTATGTGGCGAAACTTATCAGTCGGCATCTAATGAAAGAGCTTGACGTCCAGTAAAAAAAATCTTATTAGTTTTCCGCCAGTCACAAACAATGTCATTGATTTGACTTCACTTCCGTGCAATATTTCCTCACAAAGATTCGTGTCGAAACACGCACTTCCTGAGAACATTACAGTAACAAAGATTCTGTAGGGTCAGGTAGTCGCCAAAACATTCAATGAATGGTTTCTATGTACCGCAATCAAAAAGCTATAATATGTCCGTTCAATCAAAGCCTGTTAAAGTGAGCGAGCTCTTTTCTGTTATTTCACGTTATCGCGTTTTGTGACTGAATCAGCTGCTGGCAGACAATGTGCCGAATCGAAAATCACTTTTTCTAAATCCGAATTTCAAATTAGATGCTGAAGCCGTTATCAAAATCTTACAAAAGACTCATGACGAGCCCCAGCCACCACATTCGTAATTGTGGCCCAAAAAGTGTGATGAAGTATTCACAAGGTATGCAAAATTCTCACAGTGGGCGAGCACCAGGACAGATCCCATACCCGCTGGTGATCGCCAGACTAAAATGGGAAATTTCAGCTTGGAAGCAAAAACGAAAAGTGATTTGGGCCACACTTGTGATCAAGGAAAAAGGAGAGGGCACTTGAAAGTGCTGCACTGTAGTATGAAAGTGTTCACCAAAAAAGTTCAATGTCATGTGAATGAAATTGTTTTGTACGAATACAAGCTGTTTGGTTCAGTGAAGTTCCTGGTCCACGTCCGCTCATTTTTACTATTAAACTCCGTGACGTAGCAAAGAGGCAGCCTTTTATTTACAAGCTCAGAAACCATTTTCGTGTTTTAAACCTCACAAAATATATATATATATATATATATATATATATATATATATATATATATATATATATATATATATATATATATATATATATATATATATATATATATATATATATATATATATATATATATATATATATATATATATATATATATATATATATATATATATATATTCTCGCCGTTCACAATTCTACACTTGCACCGAAGCAAGAAATGATTGCTGATAAGTTTTGTTTGAAGAGTTCTGGAGAACTGGTTTCCTGTGGTAAACAAGCACAGGAGCACCAATTAGTCATCCGGTTCTGATTGCAAACGAGCCGCACCAGTTTAGAAAACTGGTATTCTGTTCTTATAACCGTGCCGTTTTCCTGTTCACAATTTTCTTTTCTCTCTTCCAGGCCGACATTTGCAAGTTTACGACGCGCCTGGATGTTTATATTTATACTAGGATATCACGTTCAGCAAATATGACCCCTTCCCGTTTCCGGTTGTTTTCCCAAACTCGCTTGTCGCTGTGTCACAATTCATTTTTGTATTTAAGACAGGTAACACCCAATAATATTACTTTCTGCTTCAGACATGTCACCAAAGGAAAACGATTTTGCTGTTAGCAATGCAAAATTATTGATGTATAGTTTACCCACGGAATCTCAGGCGTGTCACCCAAAAATTCTTTTCTGCTCCAGGCGTGCCGCCCAAAACAGGAGGGAAAAACATAACTTAATTTAGGGATTTAGGCGCAGAGTATAAAGTTTTTACCCACAGAATCTCAGGCGTGCCACCCAATAATTTGTTTCTGCTCCAGGCCAGCCCAAACCAGGAGGGAAATGAGGTTTGCTGTTAGAATTGAGAAATTATAGGCACGGAGTATGTTTTTACCCACAGAATCTCAGGCGTGTCACCCAATAATTCGTTTCTGCTCCAGGCGTGCCGCCCAGAACAGGAGGTAAAACCAAAACTTAGCTTTGCTGTTAGAATTGAGAAATTATAGGCGCAGAGTATGCTTTTAGCCACAGAATCTCAGGCGTGTCACCCAATAATTCTTTTCTGTTTCAGGCGTGCCGCCCAAAACAGGAGGGAAACCATACATACTTAATATTAATTTTGCTGTTAGAATTGAAAACCTATAGGCGCACAATTTTCTGCTGCAGGTGTGCCGCCCTGTGACGGCGAAATGGCGGGCTTCCGACCCGGTTTTGGCGGGTTATTCAGCTTTTGACGGGTTTTCGGTTTTTGGCGAGGCAGTTCGGTCATAAAGATTGAATAACATGTTCAGAACACTTATCTTCATTTCTAACCTACAATTCGGCTTTCTATTAGGCTCGTTACCTGCGTTTATACTCGTTGCGTGTCGACTCGCTGACGTGATGACTCGTGTTAAAGTGGCATATTAGTTTGTATTACCTTCGCTTTGAACCCCTTTTCGTCTACCAGTGTAGCAACAATTCGCCGATTGGTAAGACTGATCGTCGATTGTTACGAAGTTGTTGCCTGTCGACCACTCTCTTTAGACATAAAATATGGCGAAGAACAAATCCATTGCCAGCTCTCGGAACCAAACCTTTCTTCCATCATTTGGACACACAGATCTCGCGGCAAAAGAACTGCATTCAGCGCGAACCAGTGATTATTTTGAGCCAATCCCACCTTGAAAAGCAAGCAGCCATGTCGTAAAAAAACGCGCGCCCGGCGAATGAACTCACAATGATTTGGAATTTGATTCTACCGGCACTGTACTTGCTTTTCTCTATTTGGCTTCTAAGACGTCAAAACAATAACGCTGTTGACAGACATTTTGCGGGACCAAAAACTGCCATTATTATTGAGTGCAATCTAATTAACACTTTGGAGGCCACAACCCAACGCCTAATGGGAACCCTGTTGTGACAAGAATGCAGGCTCTGGGGCTCCTCATGTTTCAAGGCTAGTTATCAGTGAAAAATGTCCCGCGGTATTATTCCAATAATAGTCGATTCAATAAGGCTTATCCACATCAGGCAACTCTCAACTGTCATGAAATCAGTATGATAGCATCCAGTTCCTGTTTTAGGCAATAAAGTTACATTCGCGGGGCATTACTATTTTACGCGGGAAGGACAAGAGGCAGGATTGAGAGGGCTAGCGAATCGCTTGTGTAGTGGTATAATCGGTTGAGGGTAAGCTATTGCTATTTAAGTTAATCCGCGAGATTTATTTGGGTCGATTTCCCGTGTGTACGTTCTGGCCACATGTTTGGTTTTGTGGCCGGATCTTGCTCTATAATTGTTTAGCTGCAAATTTCAGGAGTGGGTAGATATATTAGTTAGATTTATGTTTCTTGATGTATGGCTCATAGCTTTAAAAATTATCTGTTGAAGTGATTGTGGCTCTTTTTGTGTGACGGGCAGATCCGTTCAATCGGTGCTTTTGAGCGAACCATATTACTGCGAGATCACCTCGCGAAACTTGTCAAAGGTCAAGCCCTCGGCCCGCGTATAGTATTATCTGATCATAACATGGTTACTTGTAAACTCGCGCAGGCCCTAAGGTTTATATAGTCATAGCAAAAGATTAAGTTTAATTTTCAAAACTGATCGATGTTTGGACATTGCAGGCAGCTTTATGGAATGTATTTTACTCTTGCGGCAAATGGAATATGGTTCAAAGCTAAATTAAGCTTTGTTAGGAGAACAGACAAAACAAAAACTCCGGGCAGACTCACACAAAAAGTACAAGAGCATTAACTTGTACATGGTCGTTTGGGTCTTTGATCAATTACAGGGCGAAGTATTTATAATTTGATTGAAGTTTTTGTCGAGAACTCTACTGGTGTTTTCAGTGGTGTTTGGGGATTTTGTATGGGGCGCCAAGTGTAAAAATATTATTTAGCCAAATTTCACTAATATTTTCGTCATTTAGACTACAAAGGTTTGATATTTATAAATAACTGCAAAGTGTACCATGTTATTTATATATCGCACACACAAATGCCTGATCATGATCTTGACATTTATAAATCGCAAAAGAAGAAACCGACGAGCAAACATGTTATTTACATATCGCGAGGGGATGTTCTGACACTGAAGTTAACATATATAAATCACCCGCCAGAGAACGTCGGCTCTTCTGTGATTTATAAATCGCAAGAACAGGTCTAGTGACTGTTTTTGCGATTTATATATCGCAAATGTGTGATTTATATATCGCAATTGTGTGGTTTATATATCGCAAATGTGTGATTTATATATCGCAAATGCGTGATTTATATATCGCAGTGTGATTTATATATCGCAACTGTGCGATTTATATATCGCGAATGTGCGATTTATATATCACGAGTGCGATATATATATCGCAAATGTGCGATTTATGAAGGCTCATCACCGGTCAGCGTGCTACCTCAGTAGTTACCAGTCTCTCTGGCCACGTGAATAAATAATGTATGTTTGGCGGGAACCATCCAAATCGCATGCATCGTCATGGCGGAGAGAGAAGGCCTCGCGAGTCGAATTTCTTCTGCTGTATCCAGAGCTATTTCTGAGGCCCTTGGTTCCTCTGAAGATCGGGTAAGACATAAAGTGCACCATTGGATTTTCGTCAAGAAATAGTTGTTGTAATGAATTCCGTCCGGTCTTTTCCTGCACAGAATTGCGCACCTTCCCCGGCAACTCCCACGCTACCGCAGCCGACAGCTGGTCCAAGTAATTTACAACGAGAAGGGACATGAACGTGCAACTACATCTCATGTTTAGGTTTTGAGCGGAGCCTCCACGTATAGCCGATCATAGGAAGTGTCTTACCCGATCTTCAGAGGAACCAAGGGCCTCAGAAATAGCTCTGGATACAGCAGAAGAAATTCGTCTCGCGAGGCCTTCTCTCTCCGCCATGACGATGCATGCGATTTGGATGGTTCCCGCCAAACACACTTATTTACCCACGTGGCCAGAGAGACTGGTAACTACTGGGGTAGCACGCTGACCGGTGATGAGCCTTCATAAATCGCAAATTTGCGATATATATATATCGCACTCGCGATATGTAAATCGCACATTCGCGATAAATAAATCGCACATTCGCGATATATAAATTGCACATTCGCGATATATAAATCACACATTTGCGATATATAAATCACACATTTGCGATATATAAATCACACGTTCGCGATATATAAATCGCAAAAACAGTCACTAGACTTGTTCTTGCGATTTATAAATCACAGAAGAGCCGACGTTCTCTGGCGGGTGATCAACGTTAGTGTCAGAACATCCCCTCGCGATATGTAAATAACATGTTTGCTCGTCGGTTTCTTCTTTTGCGATTTATAAATGTCAAGATCATGATCAGGCATTTGTGTGTGCGATATATAAATAACATGGTACACTTTGCAGTTATTTATAAATATCAAACCTTTGTAGTCTAAATGACGAAAATATCAGTGAAATTTGGCTAAATAATATTTTTACACTTGGCGCCCCATAGTTTTGAGTTGAACCGCAACCTTGTGCGAAAACAAGAAAACACCTTGACTTTCAACCGGCTACTATTACTGCGAAATACTATAATTTCGGATATATATTTTACGACTTCGGTTATTACCTGACCCGGCAGAATCTTAGTGCTGCAATGTTCTGAGGAAGTGTGTGTTTCGGCATGAATCTTTGTGAAGGAACATTGTATGGAAGTGAAGTCAAATTCAGGTAAAATCTTTCTATTACTACCTGACCAGACAGAATCTTAGTTGCTGCAATGTTCCCAGGAAGTGGATGTTTCGACACGAATCTTTGTGAAGGAATATTGCACGGAAGTGAAGTCGAAATCAGGTAAAACCGTTTTTGTAGTGATTGGTTTTTTTCCAAGACTGATATACGCTTCAATCTTGCGTATCAGCTTATTTTGGTAGGATAAAAAGTTGCCAATTTTAATACTCGGCGACGGACGGTTACTTTAAATTTGCGCAATAGTTTAGTGTATCAGCCCATTTGTCGAAGAAAAAATGACAAACTTTGAAGAGACTCAAAAAATACAGCAAAACGGCCCCAAAGCTCAGTTAATTCTTGACATCCGGCTTTCACAAAGCAGCTCAGCAGGCTGGCGTTTTCCCACGGGAAACATTCTCACCCCAAGGATCGAGGCGCGTGCGTGCTGTTTTGCTTACACCTTTGTTTGCGGCTTATGGTAATTTGCGAAACGAAACAAACGAAACGAAACAACGAAACAGCGAAACAACGAAACAACGAAACAAAAAGTGGTAATTTGCGAAACAACGAAACAAGATATGCTAATTTGCCAGACAGGCGGCAGGGGGGGATGGAAGCTTCCCACCCCCACCCCCCACCCCTAAGTCCTCTATTGTAAAAAGCCATGGTACATTGACGTGCGAGCAAGTATGTCCTTCAGATTACTTTCTTACCGTCACACCAGCAGTTAAACCTGCTCTTAAAGTTGTCCTTCACTACGCGACTTCGCTTTGGGTGACTGCGAGATTCGCAAATTTGCATGTGAGCTCTCGAATCGCTGATATTCCCGTGGGATTCGTTCGAATTTTCGCGACAACAACTGTCGAGACAAGAGACCACACGCAACTCAGGCCTATTTGAATAAAGGAAATGAAACTTGGGCTGTTGTGTTTATCTGCCTTGATTTAGTCTATGACTGCAAGGGATGAATACTTACCAGCGACAGGCCTTATTTCAATTTTTCCGGTAATTTCAAAAGAGAAATTGTTCTGTCAAATGTGCAATGTGTCAAATTATGACCCTTTCTGTTAACTTGAGAATCAGTGGCAATTTCCGGCAATTCTACTTTTTTGTTGAAACTTGAATATAAAGGAAAACCCAATACTTAGCGCTATTCTTTCTTGGGAAAGTTAAAATATCCCAATTATTTTCTACTTCGTTGTATACGGTCTGCAATGTAAATATTCTCCACCTTTTTTAAATAAAAATCTCGATCTTTTTTGAGATTTGTTCCGGCCAGCAGTTTGGGGAAATGTCAGGGGTGTCTACAAAACGAAGACCTAAGACCTAAGACCCTGAAAACCTAAGACCATCTTCGTTTTGTAGAAATGTACTGCTTAATCTACAAAACAAAGACCCCCATTAAATCGGTGTGAAATATTGAAATAAAGACACGATCAAACTCGATTCGGTACCCAAAGTCGTCTGTTAATAGAAAGCGCGATTTTTTGTTGGGGTCTTCGTTTTGTAGATTTCATAGTGCTTTTCTACAAAACGAAGACCCCCTCTGAAAATGTGTCAAATGCTTTAATAGATACTTTAATAAAACAGTGTAACGTTTTTTCACTCGATTAACACGCAACTAAGTCAACTTTGGGGGAGGGGGAGGTGTTTTTAGTGGGGTCTTCGTTTTGTAGATTTCATAGTGCTTTTCTACAAAACGAAGACCCCCTCTGAAAATGTGTTGAATGTTCAAGTAAATACTTTAATGTAACAGTGTAACGTTTTTTCACTCGATTAGCACGCAACTAAGTCAACTTTGGGGGGAGGGGGAGGTGTTTTTAGTGAGCATTCAACACATTTTCAGAGGGGGTCTTCGTTTTGTAGAAAAGCACTATGAAATCTACAAAACGAAGACCCCACTAAAAACACCTCCCCCTCCCCCCAAAGTTGACTTAGTTGTGTGCTAATCGAGTGAAAAAACGTTACACTGTTACATTAAAGTATTTACTTGAACATTCAACACATTTTCAGAGGGGGTCTTCGTTTTGTAGAAAAGCACTATGAAATCTACAAAACGAAGACCCCACTAAAAACACCTCCCCTCCCCCCAAAGTTGACTTAGTTGCGTGTTAATCGAGTGAAAAAACGTTACACTGTTTTATTAAAGTATCTATTAAAGCATTTGACACATTTTCAGAGGGGGTCTTCGTTTTGTAGAAAAGCACTATGAAATCTACAAAACGAAGACCCCAACAAAAAATCGCGCTTTCTATTAACAGACGACTTTGGGTACCGAATCGAGTTTGATCGTGTCTTTATTTCAATATTTCACACCGATTTAATGGGGGTCTTTGTTTTGTAGATTAAGCAGTACATTTCTACAAAACGAAGATGGTCTTAGGTCTTAGGTTTTCAGGGTCTTAGGTCTTAGGTCTTCGTTTTGTAGACACCCAAATGTCAGACATTTTCTCACGTTTGTCTGTCGGTTCGTGTCTCGGAACAAGCCTTTCTCATGCGGTTCCCACGCGACTTTTCGTATAAAACAACTTCGCGCCACTTTCTCGCCGGACATCGAGCAGATTTTCATCAGAACATATTTGTTTGCTCTTGTGCAATACCCGTCGTGTGAGGTTTAGTTTCACTACGCAATGTCTTTCAAAGTTCCACGGCTCAGGCAAAAACCTGAAAAACATCTTTTTGGCGGAGTTCCTCATTTTGAGTGGAAAGATATTGCCGACCAAACCCAAATCGGTCACGGCTAAACGAGATTATATTTCGACACAACGATGCTGAAGTTATTTCAAACTAAAGCCAGGCACTAAAATGAGCGTTGCACTAACGTGAGCGTTAGGAGAGGTCCAATCCCCACCCCTCCCCCTTCCCCTCCCCCTCCCCCCCCCCCCCCCCCCCGATTATCGAAAGCGGTGACAGGCCACATCTCAAGGTTTTTACGAAGGTGTTGATAGCGGCGGTTACAAACAACGAGTCAGTTTTGAATGGTGCCCAAGATGTTTCCGGTCGGATTACATTCAGTGTCAATAAGAGCACGGTGGGAATTTAACAAAGATTTGTTTGAAGTCATGGCAGAATTCTAGAGAGGTAGCAGGCCTGGTTCTTCTTCACTTCTCTGAGCAGCCTCCTCGGCCAAGCGAAAAGCGCGGCGAGATATGAACAAATGTCAACAGAATCCAGGTGATGGGAGTGATGAGACGATAAGACAGGCATTACGAAACATTACGAAACTGCCGCTGTCCCACGGGACAATCGAGAGTTCTTTACGTTTGTCGGAAGCTTCCATCCCCCCTGCCGCCTGTCTAGAAATTAGCATATCTTGTTTCGTTGTTTCGCAAATTACCACTTTTTGTTTCGTTGTTTCGTTGTTTCGCTGTTTCGTTGTTTCGCTGTTTCGTTGTTTCGTTTCGCAAATTACCACTTTTTGTTTCGTTGTTTCGCTGTTTCGTTGTTTCGTTTCGTTTGTTTCGTTTCGCAAATTACCATAAGCCTTGTTTGCCGCAGTTAATTGCGGCTGCGGATCCTAGGCAAAGCTAAATAAAGCCTTTATAAATAAAAAAATCCAGATTAGTAAGCATTCCAGGTTTCAGCACGATTTGTCCATCAGAAACTGAATAAAGTGGACTTTAGTGTTAATGGGAGGCGCGAGCGTAAAAAGATAAACAGGACAAAGAAGTCAGAAAAAGAACAAGTTCTTCGCGTCCAAAGTCAGTGCAGCTGAACACTGCTAGACTCCGAGAAAAATAGCATTCAAAACGATTGATTTTTGGGAGTGGCTTCTGCTGGCAAAATCCTTTCAGACCATTGTTTCCCAACACAATGTATAGTCTCAGATAAACAATCAAACAACTTTGTCAGGACTAGCTGAATCCTCGAAAAAACGTTTCTTTTCCTTTTCGCCTCTTGGATGCAGCTGAATTTTCACGATTTCAAATTCGGGTCCCGAAATTTCAGTTGAGATAAACCAGGTTCAGAAATATTGCTGTGTTTCCGTGTGCATGCACCTCAAGCTCTTCCAGATTAACTTCCAGACAAACTGTCTTGCTTGAAGAGGGCCTTTTTTGTTAAGCTGGCGTCTAGTTCACTGTAGCGTATCATTTACTGCTAACAGCAATTCAAATTGTTTACAAAACATGCACTCTTTTAGCAAACATAAAGTTCTAACTGCATGATTACAGATTGTAATGGAGCAAACTCTTTCTAAAGGGTTGCAAAGCAAGGTGCGGTCCACTACTCAAATGGTTCTGTGGCATTTATAAAATCCAGTAAATATTAATATGATTTACCCGTTGATGCATGCAGTACGTGATCAGGTCCGAATTTCGCCAGATAGATAGATAAATAAAATAACCTTTATTTTTCCACGATAAATGATAAAAGAGTACAACTTGTGGGGTCGTTAAAGTGTGTCGGACATAATACTCGGCAGCATGATTTGTGTACCTGGCCACCCGCATTGATTCTGACAGTCAGAAGCCACTCCCACAAATCAAGTCAACAATGGGAAAATACAATATAGATATCAGGCTTGCACTAGTGCCCATCACTGACTTGGGACTTGTGTAAGGTGAGGGTCGCACAAGCTATGATGTAGTTCAACTGATCTCCTGCTTTCTTAGTCTCTTCTTAACTCCTCGTCTCTGTACTTTTGAACTAATTTTACTATGTTTAGTCATTTCAAGCTTTACATAAAATCTTCCTTCGACTACCGAAGGTTCCTTCGATTTTACTGGTAAACAGATATACTGATTCAGCTTGCTTTGAAAGGAATATGCATGGAACTATAATATCTTTAGGAGCTCAGGAGAGTATCAAACATTTTATGTTATGGAAAATTTTGTGCGAGCGCCAAAGCCGGTCCAAGGATCTGAGGACCTGCTTCCTTATGAAGGAAGTTTTATCATGCCTACGGGCGTTGCCTTTGTGAGCGTATGTGTGCCCAAAACAAGATAATTAAAACAAAAACACACACAAAAATAGCACCACAATTAGTGTCATACAGGTAGTGTATATTGAATCACGCGGCCTATTTGAGGAGCTCAATTTTGTCGCTAAACCGAATCATTAACTGGCCTCCATGCAGCTTTATGTATGCGGCCCCCCTGCCTCCACGCGCGAGCTGGAGGCCTTTATAGCGAGTATCAAGTTTGTCCGCTGATTAAAATGTGCCCTGAGATGGGCGGTTTTGTGAGGGAACACATTTTCACCGGAATTCGGTTTTGTGCATCCGGGGTCTATCAGGTTTAGAACTTATGTGCAGTCACGGGCGTATATTTTGAAACAGCTAAGCCCGTCATGGCGCGTAAAGTGTTGGCAGAGTTAGAGTGAACATTCTGCTTAGTCTTTGACTAACTGATTATATAAGCGTTCGTCTGTCATACTTAGCTTTTCAGGCGCTACAAGAGGAGATAATACTTGCCGGTTGTATGGGGCAGGACCTTCTGAAGGTTGGATCGTTTGCCTAAAATATCCCTAATTTAGTTCCGCACTGAAAGGTTTGATGGCACTGGTCAAACAAATGTTTATGAATCAGCTTGATTTGTGTGAGATTACATTGCGCTTCAAACCGGCGTATTATGTCGATTATGGCAGGGAACCACCCCTACCAATCCGGTGACGGCTTGAACACTATGAAGCTGGAATTTGAACGGAGCGAGCTGTTATTTACTTGCATGGCTGCCAATTTTTTTCAAGATGCTTGACAAATATACTCAACCTTTTCAGGGTGTCTTCCTTGGGGCCCAGATCAGTCAGTTTAGTGTTCTTTTTTCTCGCTGCCAGCGCCCGACCTTCTTTGTGTCACCACACTCAATCAAACAAACGGCGTAACTCACAAAAAGACAACCACTCGGCAGTCGCTCGAAGATTCTATTACACTTGGGAGCAAAGCGGTTCCTATTAACCACAGAGCTTGTATTATAATTTCCCTTGAAATGGTCGGTATTTTTTTTATTTTCATTTTTTCCAAAACGCATCCCGTAAAGGCGCGAAGAACTGGGGCAGAAAATAATTGCTGTGCCGTCGCCCGCGCTCCAATTTGTCAGCGTGAAACTATTGAGCGAGCGGGAGCGCGATCTAAGATCTGAAGAGACGATCTGGATTTTGTATCTACATTTACATCTACATTTATTGAATCAGTAAAATCCTAAGAGATTGCGTCAACTATGTGTTTAAGGGGGCGCAGAGTATACCCGAAAACGCTCAAATTGCGACCACAGACAGTTCAAAGGCAGATGAACACAACAGGCAAGTTCTTGTATGCAAAAATTTCTTAACCTTTCATGTTACTCAATCACCTCTCAGATTGTTTCTATTCAGCATTTTCAACAGTCCTGATTAATTTGACCTCGGGAAATATGCAGATGTTTTCGCCTGTTGCTCGAAAAATCAACCACACTGTTCGATAATTTATACAACATAATCAGCTTCTTCCTCCTGTGAGCAAATTAAGGGAGCCTCAGCTTTAAAAAGTTAGCAGCACTAAATAGTTAGTATATTATTAACCCTTTCACTCCAAGAGTGATCAACAGCCATTTTCTCCTTTAGTCTCTAACCAAAGAGATATATGATATAGTAAGTATGGAGAATTTGTCACTTGATAGTTTACTGAGGTGAAGGCTGATTGAAAAATCACTCCTCACTACACCATTCATACATTTTCTTCTTACAACGTTGGGAGAATCTGTATTTTGAGCTTGGGAGTGAAAGGTAAATACTAAGTACAATGTAGTATTTATTTTCTGCGCAAAATTATAGATTAGATAATTTTTTTATTTTACATTGTGTCCCCTGCATTAGCTGTATGATTTATTATTAAGCTAAACACATTGGCACTGAAATTCTTACTACAACTACACTTCTACTAACTACTACTCCACGACCACTTCTACAATGTATTATTTGTGTCTCACATAGGTGAGCAAACTGATGGCATCCAAACGCGAAGGCAAGGGCAAGCCCGGTATGTACACTGCAAGGCAGGAAGATCAGTCATCGGAATCCATGGGAGCCTGGTTTCTTGGCCCAAAAGGTGAAAACGCAGATGTTTTTCAAAGTGTGGTGGATTCCTCTATGAAAGCACACATGAAGTTTCGCCAGACATACTTCCCTTGTGACCCAGAATACATCACTGATGAGCTTAAGGATACGGAGAGATACCAGACATCCATTCGGTATTTGAAGGATCAAGTGCACCAGATGCAGAAGGAGATGGAGAAATCAGTTCCGTTCTTCAGCTCGCGCTACAAGGTACTGAAAGCTAAAATTATTTCAATTACAAACACTGGTCAAGTATTGCCTACTGTACAGGGGTAAATGTTAGATTATCTTTGTTAAAATAGTTCAAGTGCACATTAACCAAAGGTAACCAATCAGAAGGCAGTATTTTTACACCATTTTCACCGAATAATCATTAGCAGACAAGAACCAATCAGAGTTCAGCTGCGAGAAAAGTTTTATCTGGATGAGCAGACAGAAGCATAATCATTGACCAGTGTTCACAGCAGTTGCACTTCAGAGGTTTTTAATACCAAACTTTATATACAGTAGACCTTGGGGATGGCACGATGGAATATGTTTTATGGAGGCTCTGCCTCAGCTTTCAACCCCTTACCTTTAAAATACCATTCTGAGGTCAAAATAGTGACCTTTTCACATACGTCTAGCAAAAATCTCCCCCACCGTTCATTTGAATAGGAAGATGTTTAGAAAAACCATGTGCAACTGACTTCACAATGCGACTCATATAAACTTCTCAATCTAGGGACGAGTTTAGAACCCTTATGAAATATTAATATATTTTTCCTATGACCAGCCCTTCTTACTGAGAAAAGAGTTTTGTTTGTCTATACCCTTTTTATTACCCGAGGCTTAAAAAGGGACCCCTTTCAGGCTGAGCCTGACCCTGAATAGCTGATCATAGGAAGTGCCACCCCCTCCCTCCCCTCACCCCCAGATAAAAACAATAGATTTTGCAATGTTATTCTAAAATACTGGTTTTCAGTGTGCAGGGGCTTGATCCAAAATTTGAGACCTAAAAAAATAGAGGAACAGATAATATTTGGAAGTGAATAATATGTAGTGAATAATTCATCTTGTACAAGTTCACTGTGCATGGAAACATTCACAGATTTGACTACAGACTTAAACATTGATGGGTACTGTATTTTCATCCATGTGGCAATTTTGAGCCTGGTGTATGACACATTATGAAGTTTGAAATATGCTGAAATCATACAGTGTGGTTTTCCATTAGTGATTGGAACTTAAACAAAGAAATATAATTTTGTTTTGTGGCTTAATTGATCAGTTTTTCCTTTGGTGCAGGGTCATGTGGTATGGGACACAGTGATGCCAGCCAACCTAGGCTACATAACAGCCATGCTATACAACCAGAACAACTGCACCAGGGAAATCTCATCAGTCACAACTGACTATGAGGTAGATGTTGGAGATGGATTGTGCCAGATGGTTGGTTATAATCGTGACAGCATGGGGCATTTGGTCACCGGAGGATCGATCGCCAACATTGAAGCAATGTGGGTTGCACGTAACCTAAAGTTCTATCCACTTGGTCTAAAAACGGCCCTGTTGACGGAGAAAAGGTTGGAAGCTGCAAAGGGATATGAAGTGTGTCTGCCTCAGTCTAAAGCTAAAATTCAACTCGTGAAAGCCACAGAGTGGCAGCTGGTTAACCTAGATGTTGACACCATTGTTAACATGCCCAAGGACATACAAAATTTGGCCCAGATCGAAAATGAAGACCTCATGAATATAATGAGCCAGTACAACTATGAGAGCATCGGCACTCAAAAGTTTGCTGAACGCTACAATGTGAAGGCTCCCTGCATTGTGGCTCCCAGTACCTCTCACACCTCTCTGTTCAAAGCGGCAACCATCCTAGGGGTTGGAAAAGAGAACTTGGTCACCGTCGCTGTGGACACAAATGCCAGGATGGATGCTAACGGTATGATGGCCATATTTTTGCATGATATATCTTTACATGTACTACCATACTTAGTATTAACACTCACTGGAAGCTGTTGCTCAGAAAGTTTTTAATTTTTATTTCGATACTTTAATGATCAATGAAGACAAATCCTTTAGCACCTCCAAATTGAAGATTTGTAATTTATTTAAACATGAGCACACTTGCATAAAGTCATCCCCTAACCACATTACAGAGGAGGGATGGATGGGACCCCTGCAAATCTCGACTCATATCTGATACATATATGTACCATGCAGTTGTTAGGTTTCCTGACCAATCTGAAGTGATGCTTACAAATTTGTAAGTTGAATGCATGCTGGACCAGAAAATGCACTTCTTTCATTTTGTTGTTGTTGGTTTTCGAAGCTGAGACTAAGGTAGTTTTGTTGAGATCAGTCATTTTGCAGTGGTTATAAGCAAGTTAGTAGTAACATATAAACTGAGTTGGAAATTATACTCAGCGTCCTCTCAGTCATACGTGGATATAGAGGGATGTTTTACCTGTTGCAACTCTAACGTTAAATTGTTGCTTCACTCTATTATGATATTGTAGTGAAGTAATTCTGATTTGCTATAATTGTCAATACCAGCATTTATGTCCCTAATGCCAGCTTCTACTTTCCACCTTTATCAGACCTCAAAAGGATTTTAGAACACAAACGCAAATCCCATATCCCTGTCATTGCTGTGGTTTCTGTCATGGGCTCAACAGAAGAGAGTGCTGTGGATCCACTATCAGAGGTTGTGAAGTTACGCAAGGAAATGTGTGCTGATCCTGAGGTACAGTATACAAGAATAAAAAGTCTGCTGGTGGGCAATTCTCCAGCAAAATTAAAAGTTCAGTGCAACTGTTTTTGAAACAAGGTTCTACAGTTCATTACAAAACAGGATTCTTTAAGAGATCATATTTTTTTGCTTACAATATGGCATTAGCCATAGTGAAGTCAATGCTCCCTTCAATATCCTGCCTTCAGTAAAATTTTGTTCTGTTTTGTTTTTACCTATTCAACACTCTCTGCCTTTTATAATATTGTGTGAGGGTTCGTTTCAATAGACTGTACACTCTTTATTCTAAGATTCACATTTGAATACAGTATTGATGAAGAGATTTCACTTTTCGGTAAATAGCCTGTGGTTGTGTCATTACACTGTAGCCTTTCCTTTGTCACAATACAGCAACCTCTCAACTTTTCAATCCATGCGGATGGAGCTTGGGGAGGCTACTTCGCCAGTATGTTGAGAGAGCAGCCATCTGACTTCTACTTGAAGCCCCCAAAAGACTGCAGATATGATTCAGCACAGTTCCTGAGCAATTATGTCCATGACCAAATGTCCTTATTTCATGAGTGTGACACCATCACCATGGATCCCCATAAGTCTGGTTTCTGTCCTTATCCGGCTGGTGCTCTGTGCTACAGGCTCAAGGGCATGAATGACTTCCTCAACATTGCAAGTGATGTGTCTTACTATTACGGAAACCCAAACCTTGGGTTGTATGGGCTGGAAGGATCCAAGCCCGGTGCAGCCGCAGCAGGAGTGATGTTAGCAAACAGGGTAAGACATTCTCAAATTAAGTTATAATCATCCTAATTATTCAGATTGCAGGATGAGCTATTCTGTAACACCAGAAAAACAAAGACACATTAAAGTGAAACACCAGGCAGATTGACAGGGACAATACTCAACAATAATTATTTTCACTGACTAACGGTTGGTTACTGACACTTTGACTTTCCACAACCAATCACATCATGGCCAAACTGACCAATCATATAATGACCAAACTGACCAATCACAGTAGCGGCATATGGTTTTGGCTTTCATAATTCATCCAAAAACAGGTAAATTGAGGGAGTAAAATCTATGTGCTATGAACAACAGTAAAACATTTACAAGCTTGAAATAATATTTGTATTGCTCCTTAGGTGATTGGCCTTCACAAGAATGGCTATGGCCGTATCCTGGCAGAGTGCACATTCCAGGCCAAGATTATGTATTGCATGTGGACTGTTCTGGCTCAGCCAGAAGACAACTTTGTTATTGCTTTAACAAAGGGACTGTCCCCAGCAATACCCCAAACAGATCCCATCTCCTTCATTAAAGAGAGGATTTTGAACAAGTCTGACGAGGAACTGTTTCAGGTGTGTCATTTTTAACCAAATTCACGCCAGCCCTAAACCATAACAAGCTACACTTTTTCCATTTAGCCTTTCTCTCAGATTTTTGGGGAAGAGCATTAGTCTAGGGTAGGGTAATTGTGAACAAGTTGAACTGGTCGGTAAGTGGTCGGTACGTGGTCGGTATGTGGTTGGTATGTGGTCGGTATGTGGTCGGTAACGTGGTCGGTAACATGGTCGGTAATGTGGTCAGTAAGTGGTCGGTATGTGGTTGGTATGTGGTCGGTATGTGGTCGGTATGTGGTCGGTAACATGGTCAGTAATGTGGTCGGTAAGTGGTTGGTATGTGGTCGGTAAGATTTATGATGTGGTCGGTAAGTGGTCGGTAGCGTTTTTCATTTTGGATAACGTTTATTTGAAGTGCTAGATGAATCATTCACTTTTCTTAACGTAAATAAAATTCGCACGACACTGATCGGAAGGGAAAAGAATCCTCCGGGCGAAACACAAAACACAAACACATTTGCAAACACTAGAATTATTAAATCTTGAAAGAGATTCAACTAGAAACAAGCTGAAAATATAAAATTCGCACGCCACTGATCGGAAGGGAAAAGAATCCTCCGGGCGAAACACAAAACACAAACACATTTGCAAACATTAGAATTATTAAATCTTGAAAGAGATTCAACTAGAAACCTGAGCACAAAGAAGCACAAGCACAAATAATCTGTTTCAATAGATGTTTAGCGCTAATGAGCCAAAGGAGGCGTTCAGGTGTTGAGGTGTCAAATCGCGTAAACAATGAATCCTTTTAAAAGCTTTTCTAAACGCTGGTGTATTTCGGTGTATTTTTATCCATGAATAGAACAAACAAGATTCTTTAGACCAATAAAAGTTAGTGCATTTCGATCCGCCAAGTTTATTGTGAATGTATAAAATACAAGTAAATTTTTGGCTCACGTCCATACGCACGCGCGTCCAGTCAGTCACGAGCTTGGACGAGTCATTTTCAATTTTCAACTTCTTTGAGTGAGATTCACCTCGAAAACAACGGCTCCTTTAGGAGCCACCAAGTTCAATAAAAGTAAATGACAACTTCACTTCGCCACCAGACTGATTTCGCTCACGCACATCGATTACAGCACACGTGCAAATCACATCGCGAATAAATCAAACGGTCTTAAAAAAATACATAGCAAAAAGTGTGGTTGGTAAGTGGTCGGTAAAAGTTTTTGAGTGGTCGGTATGTGGTCGGTAAAGTCAATCACGTGGTCGGTATGTGGTCGGTAAATCGTATACCGACCACTTACCGACAGTTCAACTTGTTCACAATTACCCTAGGGTAGTACAGGACTATAGCAGAGAATGAGTGTAATTTTGTATGTATTAAGTATGACGGTGGGGGGTGGTTCCTATGAATACAGCCCCTGCAGGCTAGGCATCTGGTAAGTCCCCATAAGGGTTGAAGAAGCCATTGGGTGCCCAAACTGATGGGACTACATTTGCAAGATGATGATATGTCAATGAGAACAGGAATACTGTACTTATCTTTCCTCCTTTGCAGGTGAAGCACCTTATGTGTTAATTCTGTGAGCACTTTACTGATTATGTCCTTTCCTGCTTTGTATCACATGCACAGTACATACGTGTGAGAATGCTTTGATAACAAGATCATTTCATGTTTAGGATAAAGAAGCCCTTGAGTTCTTGAAGGAGGTTGGTCCAGACACTTTGATCCCTTGCTTTGCTGTCAACACCAAAGGAAATCACCAGGTTAAAACTTGCAATGAGATCAACAATGCACTGTTCAAAGATCTTGTTCACACCAACCAAGGGACAGTTGCACGTCGTATTCCGTTGATTGTTACATCTTCTACCATGTTGCACCACAGGCACGGCAACAACTTGGAAGACTTCATGGAGAGGCTTGGGGTAAGAATGGGATTTAAAATTTTAAGGTGTAGATTATGTCACATTATATATTATGGCTGGCCTACTTTACCAGTTTGTCCACATTATAATAAAATTTGCATACAAATTGGTTAATTTCCCAGCTGGCCCATTCAATAAATTTATGCCTAACTTCACACATGTGATGTTTGCAAGTACGTACATTGTAGCTTGTAGCAAAGATACCAGATAGGTTTGGGTAATGCCATAAGCAGCTTAGTCTGATAGAATCTGTGAACTAATCCACATATAATTTGAGAAAACAATTTGCCATGTTGATAATATTTGTTATTAAATACTTCAATCCATGCCAGCTGAATGTTGAGGAAAAGATGACTGGTGTCAAGTACATCATCACCACCTGCTTGGACCCCTGGCCAACAACTGCTGATTTCATGGATGACTTGGGTAGAGTCTTGAGGAATGCCATACTGTGCGCCATTGGCACGGCAAGTTCTTAGAAACCTGTAGCACTTTTTGAAAATTCAACTCCAGTTTCTTTTCATGCTGCAATCTCCTCTACTTCTGTTAAACCCAGTATGTTTCTCATCTCTGGGCAGTAGTTTATCACACTTGGTAAAGTGTGCATTTGCACCAGGTTCTGCATAGTTTGAGAGTGTAGAATGAACGATGCAAATTGCAGTAGAATGTGTTGTATATACATGTACGCCTGCTGTTAATATTAGTTCATTATACAGTATGCAGTATGTTGGTATTAATATTTCACAAAAGTGTTTTTTTCTGATGTGAAATTCTTTGCATTATATATCAGGTATATGATCCAGATGCCTTCCATGACTTTGTCAGCAATGGATTTGTTAATGAAGAAGACAATGTGATTGCTACCTATGTGGGGAATTTTGAGGAGAGTCAACACCAGTACTTCACCATGGCCACACTGAAATTCATCTCCAGTGAGGATGCAAGAAAGTTTGGCAACTATGTTGCTGTGAACCCTAAGGAACTGATTGTATTCCGCAACCATGATGAGGACAAAGTCCATGATGTCCTGATTTTTGATGCAGACAACGAGGGAGAAATTTCTGAACATCACCAACGCAAGGAGAAGTTTGACATCTTCCTTGGTTCGCCCTCTGAAGGCAACAAAGTTCTGACAGCAGAAATGAAAGTGGTGGATGTACCCTGCTTTGATCATTTTGATACCACTGTCCAGGAGTACCCAGAGTCCAGTACATACTTCATGTATGGAGACAAGTACCATGCCTACATTGTGCACATCCCAACCAAGAGCCCAGATTTCCATCAGGTTTGTGAAAGATTACATGAACAGTTTATCTAGAGTCGTGAAGGAGTGCAAGGTTCATCAAGTTTGAGAGATAAAACAACTTCTCTAATTTCAGAAGAACTTCCTTGGTTAACTGGTCTGAGGGGAGGGGGGAGGGGGTTCAGATAAGGTTAGGGGGGAACACATATGAGTTTTGGGCAGGGGTGAGCCACACAATTTTTAAGACCCAAACCCTGTTTCAGACCAGTGGATGCCATACTATGTTCAGACCTTTTGTGGACCTGTCCTTCAAAATTTATAGTCCATTTTTGTTGTCTAATATCAAAATCAAAATCTATTCCAGACCAAATCTGTCACTTTTTTCAAACGTGAAATTGCTTTGGACAAAGCAATAAACCTTTTGGAGCGGCACATACAGGTCTACAGTACCTGTGGTATAATTATATACAAGTGTTACAGGTTGCCAACTTGTTTCAGTTGTAATATTGTACTCTAAGCTGCAACTTGTGAGCCTTTTCAAAGTAAATGCCATTGAATGCCATCCTTTTCAAAGCAGCTTGTTTGCATTGCAAAACTAAGAAGAAGCACTTAATCAATTTTACAGCTGGTTGAACTGGAAGAGGTCCCCTTTGGAGTTTCACAGCTTCTCCTCAAGACTGGCTTTCATGTGGAGCTGCCAGAGGTGTCTGGAAAACCCCACAACACAGATCCCCTGACAGAAACCAGGTACAAGATCAAGTTTACAGGCGAAGACGGAAAGGATATGGAGAGCACCATGAAGCTGGGCAGACACATTTGGTTCCAGCTGATTGGTGTTTAAACGAAAGACTGCCTTGATAAGCGAGTTGACATTCTTCTAAGAAGGACTTTTCGTTTTAGGATACAACTGATTACTAGCGACCAACATTTAGCTATCTTTGTAGGATTGTGTGTCAGAAACTGCCACCATGAGGCAAAACGTGTGTCGGTTTTTAGGATCCTTCAAATGTTTGATTTCAGTTGAAGGACTGTTTTTTTTAAAAGACTTCATGGTATTAAGAAGAATGATTAGACTGATCAAACTTACACATCGCAGCATTTTTTAAAGTTTTTGCTAACACTTAATACAACAGTTGGCAGCTCACCTTGAAATGAAAGTTTATAACTGCAGTGCATCAGGTAGTTGGCATCAATTACCTGAAAGTCTGTGGAACTGCAAGAAAAGGTATCACGTGCTGATGTGTCAGTCAGGTTATATTGGACATGCAGGCTCATAGTATTACTCTAAGTGTCACACAAGAGAGAGAAAGAGAGAGCATTTGCTTTGTTTAGTTTACAGTGTTGGGTACACGTGTAGTATCTTGTTTTGTTTCTTGAAATAAAAGTGTGTTGTGGAGAGCGCTTCATCTGTGCACCGTCTGTCAGGCCGTTCCTGGCCTTTTTCAGTACAAGCTTCATATTTCCGGACCTCCCAACTTACCGGGCAGAATTTTCGCGCGTGTGCACCTCGTTTTCAGGTCTACCGCGAAGTGACGCGCGCCCATCTGCCGCCTTTTAAGACTTTTTTAAAGCTAGACTATTCGAAAAATGCTAACGTCAATTCAATAATTTTGGCAGAAATCGGTTTCATCTTACCAGTTTACCACCTGCCTGAACTCACACCCTGAGGTTGGTATCCGTGTGAATTGAAACCGTCGAATTGTGTTGTGCTTATATTGGTACCTTTTAGGGGTCAACATACGCCACGCCCATTTTGTAGCTTTTTTTAACCGCAAAAATTTGCTCATTTATGGCGTAAGCGGTCAGTTTTCTACCGAGTAAAAGAAGTATATATTGGTGTCTTTTTTGTACCTCTTAGGGGTCGAAGTAAAAATTCCCGACGAACAATTCTAACTGTCGTACATATAACTTCCGTTTAAGTTCCGTTTCGGGCTTTCTTTCTTGCTTGCTTTTCTGCCGGGAACAAATTTTCGCGGAAAAGGGGATTTAAAATAGACTGAACAGCTCCCATGTACCGCGCAGCCAACCATTGCTTGTTCTTCGACAGGAGATGGTCCATCCTTGCCTGGCAGTGTTATCAGCTTTAGCCAGAGACTGTTCGTTATGTTTCTGCATAACACTCAACAATAAAACATTCAGGCCAATAACACTTAACAGTAAACCCCATCTAGGCCCTCTTGTTTTGTTTTATTTAATATCTAGTCTTGTAACACTTAACTGTAATTTTAACGGTAATTTTTTACATAACACTTAACATTAATGTTTTGGCTTCATAACACGTAACAGTAAACCCCATCTAGGCCCTTTTACAACTATAGTTCTTTTTTAAAATCCATTTATATTTATGGCGTAAGCGGCCAATTTTTTACCGAGTAAAATAAATATATGTTGGTGTTTTTTCATATCTGGCATAGGGTTTCACCTGATTGGGTGTATGGATTGGACCTCCCGCCGGGCTGGGAGACTGGGTCCCGCACAATGAGCCAGCGAAAGTTTGTCAGCGGCGTTGTAGTTGCGAATGTTTTCGACTTGGGCTCTTGGGTGTCGAGTTATCATTGCAAGGGGTACAGCCCGCTGTCGGCCATTTCAGCTGTGTGTACCGATGGCGGTGGCACGACGAGCCACATTTCTTCATACTGAAAAGCATTTCGAGACTCGTCTGAGATCTTCGTCCGAGATTGTCGAGTCGGAGTCGAAGTGCGTCGAACTGGTGAAGGAGTGCATCCCTGCACTGTTGGAAAGTTCACACAAGGGGCAGCTCGGACGCATCGGGGTTGTGGGAGGATGTCAGGAGTAAGTACAAGTATATTCACGTGTTGTTGCGACTGCGATCGATAGCGTGTGAGAGAAATAAGACAACGAAAGCACCTCGAGACACAGATGAAAAAAAAAACAAAACAGACCATCCTGGGCTGGCAGTGAGCGTTTAACTATTAATCACTCCAGTTGACTTTTCAACACCGTTTACCTCTGGAATCTGTTCCTTTATTAAATGCTACATGCAAACCCCAACTCAGCTTCCTGTCAAATTATCTTTACCATAATTTATCTTTCTGTGTGGATACCAGTTTAATACTGGTAGGCTTTGTAATTAGGAGCAACCTTACTAGCATTTTTATCAGCAAGGTTACCATGCTTTTAAGAGTTTCTGCAGAGGTCAAGAATGTATGATGTGCCTTATGCCTTAGCCATTTAGAGGCTGTCAACTTATTCACCAGTTCCCTGCTTGTCATTGGACGTTTAGAGGGGGGGTTAGGATGGTCCAACCTTTGGACATCAGTGTGGGGTTTGAGGGAAAGAGCGAGTGGAGAGAGCAGAACTCCCTACAGCATCAAAGAAATACACACAAACTAAAAAGTATGAAAGTTATGCTTTAAAGATCCTGTAAAGTTTCTCGGTCGACTATGATCCCCAGACATTTCTGTAAAAATGACCTTGGAACAACAAAATTTTGGTGGACACCCAGTGGATGTGAAGCAAGAAAACAGTGAATATGTTGATGGTAATATGTTGCAACACAGTAACACCAAGTAACTTAAGTAACTCTTTCAGGTACACTGGAGCGCCGTATTTTGCAGCAATCTCAGCATTAAGGACAGTAAGTGTGTAAATTGATATTGTTTGTTATGTAACGGTAAATTAATATATTCAGCCCATTTGCTTGCCATGTACTGTAAATTCCGAAAATATATGCCCCTCCAAATATAGGACCCTCCGAAAAAATGCCCCTTGGATTATAGGCCCCCACAAAAAATTCCTTTGAAAAATATGAGCCTCATGGCTATATTTTGGAATTTCACAGCATGTGTATTTCACAACTGCTATGAACTGCCACTATGATTTTCTTTTGTGCTGACTTTCTTCATGACCCCAAGAGTATACTCTTCTATACCTTTCTAACACCTGAGACTTGAAAGGACCCTTTTGGGAGAGCCTCCCATACAGGCCCCCATCATATCAACGGAGCCCCCTCCCCAATGCACTTATTACCCTTTCAGTCAATTCTGAGTTCAGAATACTTTTATTCATATTTCAGAGAAAATGTTTTTATCTGGAGCTTTATGTCGTTGCAGGGTGCAGATCTGTCTCATGTATTTTGCACATGCGACTCAGCAGTGGTGATCAAGTCATACAGCCCAGAGCTGATTGTACATCCAATACTGTAAGTACCGTCCAAATTTAGTTTACATACACCCTTTCAATACAGAGTCTACCAAGCACTCAAAGTGGTGCAACAAACAAAAAACAAAACAAAATGTATCAACTTTCAACTGAGCAAAGCATTGACAGCCTAACCTCTTGATAGAGATTGAAAAGAGATAATGTACCCCTCCCTGCCCTCCCCCCCTGCCCTCCCCCTCCCCCCCTGCAGAATAACATTCCTTTATGTGCTATGTGACAGGGACAAGAAGACAGCTGTTCAGGAGATGTCTGAGTGGCTTCCCAGACTTCACTGCCTTGTGATTGGACCAGGTCTGGGGCGTAATCCAACCATCATCGAAAATGTCAAGGTAAATTAATAAATTAAACCTATGGGGCCATGGAGAACATAGGAAAGACTACATTCAGTGCAATATTATTCACACATGCATTTTTCATGATTTTGTTTTAGGGATTGATTGAAAATGCCAAGGAGCTGGGGAAGTTCCTGATTATTGATGCTGTGAGTATGGTTATTCTGAAATATTAGGTAAAAGTAAATGGTGAAACAAAACATGTTCCTCCCCTCCACGTTAGAGCACTCACTCATCAGTATGGGCAACAGGTTGGTTGTGAGCTATAGAGCATAGTTTAGAGCTGTTTTCAGGTGACTGTCGAAAGCAATCATTTGATTGCATTGGTTTTGGGTTTGCTATGGTTTTTGGGTTGGTCCAAACATATATGTTTAGCAGCATTTCATGACCAATGAGAAATAAAACAAACCCCTGTGCGATCTGGCACATGCATGTCCTCGCACAGCTGATTGGTTCTCTTCTAAAATACAATATTAAACGCAAATTATTTTCACTGGCTTCTGGTTGGTTAAAAGTGTCTTCTTGAATGGCCTGTAATTGGCACTGTGATTATTTTGGTTTTGCTTTACAAAATGTCTTCCGAAAACCACTCTATAGCCACAGAGTTTATAGTCTGACTGCTACGTCCCTACTTAGTCCGTAATATTTTGTAAACGCTTCCATAACTCTAACCATTTCTACGCTAATCTGCTGTTTGCTTGATGCGTCTTATTCCACAATATTGTTACCTCCAGGATGGCTTGTTCCTCGTGACGTCATATCCTGACATCATAAAGAATTACTCAAAAACAATACTCACCCCAAATGCTGTGGAGTTCACGAGGCTCTACAACGCGGTGGTAAGTGCAGCCAGAAAAACTATTGTAACTCAATGGATTGTTTATATAATCTAGAGACGGACAGTTTAGTTGGGGCCACAGCTTTTAGTTTGAGATTAATTCTCACATTTATTGTTTGACAAGCGACTTGAGTGAACGACTGAAGATGGCCATTCTAAAGGTGATGATGCTACACGCCGAGGTCGGTTTTTAACGACGCGGATTTTTCGCACAGCCGTTTTATTCTACACTATGGTCTAGTAAGCTTCTAAACTGTCAATTAAGAGCAATCTTTTGCACAAAATCGCCATGTTTCTTGAGTATGAGCCAGCTACGACATTGTAGGTGTTGCGCGAAAAATTGTCGTTAAAAATCATCTCGTGTAAAACATCAACTTAACTCCTGTGTGTGTACATCCACAAGGAGTGCCTGATTCGGGTGGTTTCTGATTAAGAGTTGTGGCGGCTCCACTGCATTGTACATGATTCTTGACAGTTCAAGGCGTCAAAGGGTGTAGTGACTAGTGACTGACCATAGCAGAGATGTGGCGGTTAAAACACTGTATATATTAGTTGTACCTGATTCTTGACAGCCCGTCAGTTGTAAAAGAGTTTATAGTGACTCTAGTACCTGATTCAGTTTGGTCATAAGAGTTGTGTATTTGACTTGACAGATAGGTCGCGAGCCAGATCTGTCTGCTGATACGTCATCGCTCGTGACTCAAATCTGTCGAGAGATGGGCGGCATCACTGTGTGTAGGAAAGGAGGAAAGGACGTCATCGCTGACGGCAAGAATGGTGAGTGTTCCGATCATCTCGACAGACTTTAAGCATCAGGGGGATGTTTTTTTTTTTCTTTTGTTTTGCTGTTGTTGTTTTTTCTTTTATAGGTTGCGCACAGCTGAACTTGCTGTCAGTGTTGAACTCGCTTTGCGAGTCATGGAAAATGCCGTACATACGAAAGTCTGAATCTCTGCTCGGGTAACTGTGGTTGTTGCAATGTCTGAAACAGGCACATCATGCACACGCACGCGCGCACGGGGCAATTTCCCTGGAACTTGTCTCGCAACGCTGACGATTCCCGGTATTGCGAGACAAGTTGAAAAGTGTACATACCACACGTTGCAACAAGACCACGCCACGTTGCGAGAAGTAGAAGACTGTTGTTTATTCCAACTTTTGCTGCAACTTGTTTCTCAAGTTTTGTTGCGTTGTACTAAGTTGCAAAGAGGGAGTGCATCACACGTGTAATTTCTTCAGCAAGTAAGAAGAAAAATTGCCTCGTGGTTGTCTCGTGTTACATGGCCTTTACAAGTTTCGCGGACGCATTTTAGTGGACCAGGGAACAAACACATCACAATGATTTTCATGCCCACCGTTTTGTTTCATAACTTTCCCATTGTACTTTTAAAGCGGCGCTGCAGTCGTTTTAGCCGCCTGATCTGACTTGAATCATCCCCTCAATAGTTGTGGTGTGTTCCATGGAGGGCAGCAGCAGGCGTTGCGGTGGACAAGGTGACGTGCTGTCCGGTTCAATGGGAACTTTTGCTCATTGGGCTGATACGTACTTTAAGAAGAAAGTCAAGGAAGATAGGTGAGTGTATAAGTTCTGTTTCGTTCAACGCTAATGAAGTGCATGCATAGTAGAAACACTGCCTGGCCAAATGAATGATTAATGACTGACTCATTGATTAACAGACCAAACAGGCAGGCACTGATTGATTGAGTGAGTAGCTGACTTATTGAATCAATCGATCGATCGATTGATTGATTGATTGATTGATTGATTAATTGACCGATTGATTGATTGATTGACCAACTGACCGACCGACTGATTGCTTGACTGA
The DNA here is from genome assembly GCA_964036295.1 of Plumapathes pennacea. Taxonomy (NCBI): domain Eukaryota; kingdom Metazoa; phylum Cnidaria; class Anthozoa; order Antipatharia; family Myriopathidae; genus Plumapathes; species Plumapathes pennacea. The sequence continues at coordinate 33,710,950 of OZ038462.1, forward strand.
CTGACAGAGGGGCGGACAAGCTCAATGAATGACTGATTGATCAACTGACTGATTGATTCACTGACTGACTGACCGACCGACCGACTGACCGACTGATTTTGCTGACTGCTATGTGTTTGTGTGTTGTTTTGTGTTGTAGGGCTTTAACGTTTGGTCGAACTCTACTTGCCGCGTATGGAGCTTGCGCGCTGACCAGGACCTGCAATCGACTGGCATTCACGAAATACAACAGAAGCATGATCACCACGGACATGATTGTGGAGATACACCAGGCATTTGAGGAGCTTTACCCGGAGAAGTATCGCTCACGGCAAGAATCTGCCATTTGAACGCTAGAAACTGGTATGGACAGTCAATGTGTTGAAAGGTGTATCAATTTTAATTGGAGCAGGGAAATCAGTCGCTTGGGGTGAGATTAGTATTGGACCTTACACGGCTATACAATGTTGGTGATTCCTCGTTGCGTTTGCCCGAGGGGAGAGCTCAGAAGCATAGAAACGGAGCGACTGCAGGTATATAGGATCATCTCATCTGATGAAGGTGTCACGTTTTTCTGCATAGAAAGTAATTCTGAAATTATACGTTTGAAATATTGTGATGTCAGTTTTGTGTACTCCCATGATTCCATATACGTAAGTGGTAGAAATAGTACGCACGCTCTGATTGGTTGATTTACCCAAGTTACCGGAAGGTGGTCCGTACTGTATTTTATGAAACGGTTGTTTTTTCTTTTTGTTTTTTTTTTTTTTTTTTTGTTTTGTTTTTGTTTTTGTTTTTTCGGCCCTCGCTTTATATGGTCACGCGCGCTTCGCTTCGGACAACTGTCCACGGGTTTCTGGCCTTGGCCTTTCAAAGAAACCATTTAGCTGTCTCTCGCAAATATATGCTTGTGCCGGAGTACCTTATCAAGCACGGAAACTCTTTAACAAAAGAATCTGACTTCTGAGTTGAAACTGGGATCAGGACGAAAGTACAGCGAATAATAGTTTCTTTAAATAGATACTAGAAATACGATAATCGCGAATACGGTAGCCGAAACTGGCGATAGAAGCGTAATAAAACAATACTTTGAGGGAAAATGATCAGCATACAGATTCTAATACATTTTTGAAGTAATCGAGTTACAAGATACCGGTAGAATATATTTGTCACGGTGATTGTTTGATTTCCACTAACTAACCATTGTTGCTTGTCCTTTCTGAATAAGTATCTGAGTTTAACACAAAACGGCGTCTGAAGCTCCCGATATGCTTTCAAGCGCTGTTCCCTTTGCGGAGCCGTTTCTTCGGCACGCTTCCGTTCATGATGCTGTCGGTTATAACGTGTTTGTCGTCCTTTCTCTAGACGTATTAGGCGCTGTTCGATCGTTTCACGATTTCGCCTTGCCCGTGCCTGTTCCCTTCTCTTTTGAAGACGAGCTTCGCGAGACCGCTCTGTTTCAAGTTTTCCAGTTTTCAAATTCATTTTCGTGAACGCAGTAACTTACAATATTATTGCTTCGTTCAAATCTTTTTTGCCTTGCGAATGTCAGTAAAAACACTGGAGGAGACGCTAGTCGATAATTATTACGTCATTGCCTTAGGCACCTGGCCTAAAAAGTCTTACCTGACACACACACACACCCCCACGAACATTAAATTTCGAGATGGCGACACGCTTGGAGTCTTCATACAAGGCGATTTTGCTGCATTAGCGTCGTGATTATTACCCTCGCTTCGCTCGGGGTTTATACTGTAGTGGTTCTTTGATTGTGGCGGTTGACTGCCTGACTGGAACCACGCGGAATTTGTGTCCACTATTAAACTTCAAATAACAGCCTCTGAAACGCCTCTTCATTTCTGCACTCTCTTGTTTCTGACAATTAGGTTGCCGGGTGGTCCTCGGCAAAAAAAAGAAAAATTACTACTTTTCTTTCGAAACTTGGCGTTTTTAGCTCGAGTTATTTTAATCACTCTGTACTCTCTTCCTCCCTCTGTTGTCAACAATGGATTTCCAAAAGGAGCAGTTGCAGTTTTCCAAATTTGGTCATAATCAAGGTCGCGAAAAGGTAGTTCAAAAACAAGTCCTCGCAGTTGTAGCGAAATGAATTGCCAGCCGATTTGTTGCATTTCAGAACTATATTATCACCAAGGTTTTGGTACATTCTCGGTTGTTTTGACAAGCGTAGATCAAAGCTTAAAAACCCGTGACATCCCGGAGCGACTTCAGCTTGTCGAAATATTTCTATCATTTGGCGGATAAATTTGCTTTGCTTCGCTTAATTAACTGCACACAACTGGAAGAAGAATTTGAAAGTGAACCATTGACCAAAACCGCAAGTACGTGTCAAAAATTGTATCACATTTCACTTAAATTTATTCAACTTGAAACTCAGCCAAAAGAAGAAAGGCATAGTTTTCTAGCAACAAATGCAAAGTTCGTCTAAAAGAAGCTGCGTCCAAAAATGTGAATGCAGAAATAAGCCGGATCAAAAGCCCACCGACAGCTAAGACCTGGAATGGAAAGAAATATATCAACTACCTTTTCAAGTAGCAATGGACTAGTTTCAATAGAAAATTTTGAACAGTTATTTGCCCCCGAATTTTTTCCTTCACAAAATATGCATCAAACCTTCTCCTTTGTACTATTTTTGTTAGTGGAGGACGAATCCCTTAATACACATCTGTTCGTGTCTTGCGATCAGCTCCAAAAATTCTGGACGGAACTTAGTATCTGGTGCAATAGCATTGAAATTACAATTGCATGACTATGTCTGAAGTTGACATTATTTGGAGTTTGGCAAAGAGAATAAGATTTCGTCGTCCTACTAAACCATGTCGAAACCATCGCGAAACATGTTATCTACTATATTGTCGAAGTAATGCCTTCCAGCCATAAGTTTTCCTAAGAAGATTAAACCTAATTTATCATTTGGAAACAGTGATAGCCTTGTCTAGTGGTAAAATGTATTCCATTCTTCAAAATGGAAAAAATAGCAAAAAAATTAGTGAAAACTCTCGTTTTATGTTTTGCACATCAGTTTTGTAGTGTCTGTTATGCTGTTGTTTTTCTGCTCGTATATATGTATATTTTTTGTGTGTATTTGTCAACTGTGCATATTTAATGAAAAGTAGACAAAACTATCAAACTACAAAAAATATACCCGTAAGTATATGTCATTAAGTGTATCACATTTCAACTTGAAACTTAGGGGTTCGACCAAGGGGAATTTCTATCAAGTTCATTTTCAAGGGAAAATCGAATTCTGTTCGAGATAGCGGGGACTTTGAGATAACCGGGGTTCTACTGTCAGCTTTTCTGTATTATAGCGATAAAAATAGCGTGCGTCCTTTTCAAACCGTTATCAAATTTCAATTCACATGAAAATGATTGTTTACTGGGCTAATTTGTTTTCCGCTTTGGTCATCGACTCGAGACAACTCTTTCAGTTGTGTTTGACCACGCATAAACAAGACTGAGAGGTGGGGACACAAGAGGCGAACAAAGGTCGAGGTTAGAGCAGAGACAAAATTTCTTTGTGTTCGTAAGCCTGCATACTTTTGGGTGTTGAAATTAGGTTAACGTACAGACTGGTGCGTTTTCAAAGTTTTTGTTTCATCGAGGTATGGCGTCCACACGACATCAGGGAGCTTAAGCAAACTAGGACGGCGACGGCAACGGCAACGCGAGGAACCAGGAAAAGAGTGTCTCTGTAATCCTTATGTCTTTGTAACTTTGCCTATTCTTAGTTTGCTCAAATTTGTTCCGTTTTTGCCCAAGTTTTATTGCTTTCATCGTCTCCCACTAAGAAGAACGATTGTCGTAATTTTTAAAAACGTCGTCCAGGTCCTGACAACAGCATAAAAAAGAAGAATTTGGAGTCGCACGCGAGAGCACGACAACCCGAGATCATGTCAATTTCACATATTCACGTGCGCCTTTTGTCTTCTGCAATAAGTTCTATTGTTTCACGTCGTCGTCATCGTCGTTAAAAATCGTCTCGTGTAACACCACCTTTAAGCTCTCTATCGTTTCCAGATGAACAACCGTTATCAAAAGTTTGCGTTTTCAGTGAAAATTTTTGTCCACACAAAAACGAATCTGGCGGGCGCTTTAAAATGTGTGCGTTTTCAACACACACGAATATACGTATAAACACCGTGTTCAAAAGTTTCCACTCTGGAGAGCGTTTTCAAAAGTTTCCGTTTTCGTGACCGTATTCACCGGGTACGTGTGTGGACGCGGCGAAAGGCCAATCCGCAAAGAAAAGTTTGTGTCTTTGTAGAAAAACGGATACGTGTGGACGGGGTTAAGACTGTGGACGCGAGCGCACGGGTATACAATGTTGGTGATTCCTCGTTGCCTTTGCAGGAGGGGAGAGTGCAGAAGCACAGAAACGGAGCGACTGCAGGTATATAGGATCATTTCACGAAGATGTCACGTTTCTCTGCATAGAAAATAATTCTGAAATCATATGTTGTTTTTTTTTTTTTTTGTCAGTTTTGTGTTACCCTGGTCCCAGAGGTTTTTCTGATCCTCCGCCGAAGCGAAGTTTTCTCCCGCTTTCAACTCGTCGCTTTTTGCCGCCGCGCGACTCAATATTTCGCTAAGAGGATTAGAACACCTCTGGGACCAGGCTAGCTTTTTGTATCCCCATGGTTTCATGTAAGTAAATAGTAGAAATACTACGTACGTTCTGATTGGTCAATTTACCTGTCGAACATGAAACGGCATGTTTTTCTCCGACCCTCTCTTAATGGGCCCGCGCGCTTCGCTTCGGACAATTGTTCACGGATTTCAGACCTTGAATGTAGGGTTTCCATTCCGCGTCTCGTCCGCCGACGTTTGAACAAGGCAGCTGCTACCCTCCCCCTTCCCCACCCCCTCCCCCCCCCCCCCCAATAAAACAACAGCAAAACAACAACAAAACAAGTGGATTTCTTTTACTGACTCCAAACAGCGGTAAATCAGCAAAATACGTTTTGCATTGGGTAACGATTTTCAGATTAAAATTAATCCGGACGGAGCTGTATGGTTGTGGACGAGTTTCGGGATTCTGTCCGTGAAGTGCGCGAGTTATTTGTTGGATTAAAACAGTTTATAACTTTAAGTTAAACTTTTGCAGTGCACAAATAGTGTACTAAAACGATGTGCGACAAACAGAGTTACAGCTTGAGCCGCGTCACCTGATAAATATTAATTATTTATGTTCAGAACGTTTAGCAAACCCACCAATTTAAATCAGTCGGCACGGCTTTCCTCTGTGCAAAGACTGCTGCCCCAGCAACTCAGTGAACAGACGCACAATAGCAACGAAAAACACATAAACTATGTTTTGGGCTAGTGGAATTAAATTGTGCACGTTGCCAGGTAACAGGCTTTTACAATATCTTCATTACCTCGAGAAACCTGGATAAATATAACAGTACAATCAGTTTGTGATATCCCCAGCTACAATAGATGTTATCGCAATACAAAACAAAATTAAAATCTGTTTTAAATACTGCGGAGCTTGTGACTGCTGGCGGGGAGCTTTGAGGTGGTCCCTTCAGGCGCTTCACGCTCACTTGTTAATATAGAAAAGTCGCCTCCCGTTCTTATCGAAATGAAAGTTAATCCAAAAATATTAAAAATCCGAAAAGCTGAGGACACTGCAGCTGTCGTTTTAGATTAGTGATAACAATTTGCGTAACTTCAGAGTTTAAGTTTTTGACACGTCGAGATACAATCCCACGCCCTTTGGAATAGCTTCGTAGCCGGCATAAAAAGCGTTTGGTTCGCAAAGCAAGTACTTCGTAGCTCTATTTCAATCTATATCATAGCAACATGTATTGGTCTATAATCTGAAGTGCCGAAACTGACAAATAGATTAGTGATAACAATTTGCGTAACTTCAGAGTTTAAGTTTTTGACACGTCGAGATACAATCCCACGCCCTTTGGAATAGCTTCGTAGCCGGCATAAAAAGCGTTTGGTTCGCAAAGCAAGTACTTCGTAGCTCTATTTTAATCTATATCTTAGCAACAAGTATTGGTCTATAATCTGAAGTGCCGAAACTGACAAATAGTTCATATAAAGGGTTCTAATCTTGTCTGAAAAGCTTTGACAGCCGAGAAATTAAATTCTTGTTGCGACAAATTAATATAAGTGGAGTGCCAGTTAACGAAATTTATGTTTGTAAGATTTTCAATGATAACTAATTCTTGCGAACACGACAGAAAAACGCATTTTAGAGACGCAGAAGCAGTTCTGACCCTCGTATCCATCCCCCACCCCCGTCACATCAGGCTGGTTTTGCATTCTTGTTCCTCACTGGTAAGCAAAGGATATACCTTGCTTCTTTATGTGTCCTATAAATTATATGCATAAAATTTCCGAAAATTAAGGTATTAATTGAAACAATTTTGTCCGCGCTGCCCGACCGACTACTTGGAGTTCTGATTCACCCAGGAGACTGGAGGGCTCTGATCAATACCTGATGGACCAACTCCTCGGAAAAATTCGAGTTATGTCCGGTAGAATTTTTATGTATTTACGTGGTGACCGTGGGAACGTTTCTTTCCTTGGATTTATGTTGTTATTTCATTTCCTGAAGGATGGCAGGGGATTAAATTGAACAGTTTCCTGTTAGTCATGACACGTTGTTGAAAAACTAAAGCTGACCCCCGGGAGCTGACCTCGCAGTCTGCCTGTGTGGCCCGGTCTGTACGGAAAACGCAAGCATTTTGTTGCGTTTTCGCGCGCCGTCCACACGAATACGATGAAACGATGTACATATCACCGAAAACAAAAACTTTTGGAAAAAGGCCACCAGAGTGGAAAGATTCAAAAACACATATTCTTTGTGGATGGTCAATAAGTGAAAACTCCGCAGGTGCAAACTTTTGATAACGGCTGTATGCAGCAAGTGGCCCGAAAGGGTCAGAGTTATGAATAAAAGTAGAAACCGACTGAAACCCGATAGCCGAGACTTCGAAACTGCAAGAGAAACCCGAGCCGACTACAGTCGAGTGGGCAAAAGGCGGGTTTCAAGGGTCTTTAGTCTTTCTCTGTCGGAATTACGTATGACCCGGAAATATACTCTGAAAATTTTAAGGCCCATCCCCGCAGCCCCATGCATCAAGACCCCGCGTCAAAGCAGTGTAAACGCATCAAACCAGTATTAAACACATCAACGGTACAACGCTCATCGATGAACAATACCGACAAACGGTATTGGAAATGAAACCATTAATCTGGCCTAAATATTTACTTTCAAAATATCAAGTTACAAAACTTCCATTCAAAGAAACCATTTAGCTGTCCCTCAAATATTTGCTTGTGGGAGTAACCTTATCAAGCACGGAAACTCTTTAACAAAAGAATCTGACTTCTGAGTTGAATATCAGATCAAGACGAAAGTACAGCGAACAATAGTTTCTTCAAATAGATAATTATACTGCAGTGGTTCTTTGAATTTGGCGGTTGGCAGCCTGCTGGAACAACGCGGAGTTTGTGTTCACTAAAACTTTAACTAACAGCCTTTGAAACGCCTCTTCATTTCTGACAGTTGGGTTGCTGGGTGGTCTTCGGCAAAAAAAAGAAAAATTGCTCATTTTTCTTTCGAAACTTGACGTTTTTAGTCACTCATGGTTGACAGCCGGCCATCCTGGCGCGGATCCAGAGCAACAAATGTTGCAACTCCCTCAGGGTAGGACTAATTGGACTTCCGAGACTATTTGGCGCAATTTCTAAAATTAGTACGCGAACCTGTCATCCCCTAAAATTATCACGAATCTTCATAAGCATTCTGTTCTGCAATCCAAAGAAGAAAATGAGTTTGACATACAGCGTGAAGTGGAAAAGAATCGCAGTGTAACGAAGAACGCCAAAGAAAGGAAGTGAGAAAAAGGATTGTCTTGTGGTTGCCAGGATGTCGGACTTTGCCTGGCGACTTGGAGACCCGGCTTATTTTATTACGGCCACTTTCGTCTCGGGAAAAACAATAAACAATGAAATATCACGGGTGTATCGAAAACGAAGACCCCGAAAACGAAGACCTAAGACCCAGAAAACGAAGACCCCAAAATAAATTAACATAAATTTGCTGGGTCTTCGTTTTCTGGGTCTTAGGTCTTCGTTTTCGGGGTCTTCGTTTTCGATACACCCAAATATCACAGCCTCTTCAACAAAGAAGATAAGCGGGAGATATGAACAATGCAGGAATATAGGACAGCGGCTGAAGTGGATATTCGGAGAAATAACAGTACCGGTCGCACAAGTCAAAACTGAGGCCGGGAAACCGAGGGGTCGTTTTACGTATTTTAAAAAAGCAAACCAACAGCGTCGCGTGTTCCGCATGATTGAATGGTTTTAAATTTGGGTGGGTGAAGTGACGTCAGAAATTGACTGCCGCCTTCTTTCGGTATTTACTTCGGTATTTTATACTTTGGAATCGATCACGAACGCCTGAATCAGTAGGATTTACCACAGATGACTACAGAACTCCTGTGGTTTTGATTTTTCTTCGTGTTATTAGTAAATGTCCCCGCCTTGCTGTGAAGAGTGCTCTACTTTTGATAGTTTGTTTGTAATCTAATCAGCTTTCCTGTTAGCGTGCGTAGACCTTGTCAAGCCCGCTGAGAGCAGATCGTTATCAAATAGCAATTTCAATTCACATGGAAATGAAGGTGTCAACCTTTTGTTTGTCTCGAGCCCTGTGAAAATGGCATTTATGAAAGGACCGGAACAGCACAGATAAAACGGTCAATACTTCAAGTTTCATACTTCAAACATTTCTCAAGAATGCACTGTCCATTAACAGTTCTATTCGCGATTGTCCGTCGGTCGCCTTGTCACCAGCTTTCACTCACATCACTCTAATTATTGTAAAAATATTCCCCAGGGAGTTTGACCCTCGGGGTGGACTGGGCTAGTTATTGTCCGCTTTTGTCACCGGCTCGAGACAATTCTTTCAGTTGTGTTTGACCACGCATAAACAAGAGAAGTGGGGACACAAGAGCCGAACAAAGAGGTTAGAGCAGAGACAAAATTTCTTTGTATTCGTAAGCCCGCATACTTTAGGGTGTTGAAATAACACCCGCGGACGCGAGCGCACAGCAAGAGTGAGTCACAGATGAACGGAAAACTGAACAGTCCACCCAAGCTGATTATTGACTCTGCATAATTGAGATTCCACTGAGAAGGATTAACTTTTATTTCACGTTTACACAGAACACAGAAGGACCAGGGCCATGCAGACTAAACACGTCCTCGCGATTCTGGTGACGTTACTGTGCATTTGGGGTTGTCGAACACAGACACTGAAATACGAAGTACTTGAGGAACAGAAACCGGGCACGTTCGTGGCGGATATCGCGAACACAAGCGACCCTCAAACTATAAAGCGAGTGTTCAGTGGTCCTATGCGTTTTACGTTCCAAGATTCCAAGCAGAAAGCTTTCCATATAAACGAGACGACTGGAATTCTGCGTACGAATCAAGTTCTTGACCGTGAAAGCCTCGCGCTTTCTGATGACACGTTGTTGCTCAGGATTGTGTGCAGCGTGGGGAGGATCAGTGCTGTTGTTCCTGTGAATGTCAAGGTTTTGGACATTAACGACAACAGACCTCGGTTCCCGCAACCTGTCGAAGATATTTTGATCTCCGAGGCGGCCGCTTTGAACGTCGCAGAGTTTGGAGTCGAGGGAGGCCAGGACGCTGACATAGGCAATAACTCTATCCAGGGCTACGAAATAGTGAAAAGAAACGACGACAATACGTTTGGGCTGAGAGTAAAGCACCCAAGTCCCGAAATAACCAAAATTTTCCTTGTGGTCCTCAAGAAATTGGACCGGGAAAAGAATGATTCATACTCGCTTACTATCCAGGCTAAAGATGGCGGAAACCCAGCTAAAACTGGAGAAAAAGAGCTGAACATAACTATCCTTGACTCAAATGACAACAGCCCAAAGTTCAGTCAAGGTTTGTACACTGGACAAGTGAAGGAGAATGAGCCGAAAGGTTCTTTTATTGTGAACGTCACCGCAACTGATTTGGATTTGGGCACGAACGCTGAGATCAGGTATTCGCTTGCACAGCGACCAGAGTACAAGGATTTGTTCACATTAGACAGCATCACCGGAGAACTGAAGACGAATGCTGAACTGGACTACGAAAACACGCCACAATACCAATTAGAAGTGATTGCGAAAGATCAAGGAGCGGACGCGATACAGTCCAGCGCCATTGTCAAAGTACAGGTTAGTGTCACAGATTATACAAGGATTTGAAGCAGTTGGTTTCTTTAGAAATTTTGGAGTTGTCGACAAATAAACTAAACCCCAAGTCAACTAATTATTTCTAAAGAGGAAGTTTAGAATTCAGCACTTGCGTTTCTCATTGTGTCGCGTGCGTCGAACTCCGTGTTCAGCAAATTTGCATTCAAGGTTTTAATTTCCTCAAGAACACAGAATAACAAGCAATAAGAATTGATGAGAAATAATTCTATCCAAATTATATTTTGCTTTGTTTCCTATTTAGTCGTTTTGTTCTCGACGTTATCGAAGTCATTTTGGCCGAGCGATCGAATATTGTGGTTCATCGCTTCTACTCGAAGAGCCAGTCGCGAAAATTGTTTTGAAAAACTGATTTTATCGGTGTAATAACACTAGTTGGTAGAAGTGTACTAGTCTTTTAAATACCCCAATTTTTCCACATTTAGCTTATTATTTCATCTCAGTATTAGATTAGTTGCGTGAAATGTTGCCGATACTAATTTCTACCGTGAAACCGAACAAAGCCCGCGTGCATCTTATCTGCACACGAATGGCTTCCCTGCTGCGAGTTTCGCGATCTCGTTTTAATATTGGTAAACAAACTGAACCACTCGGAAACGTCTGCTCTCCAGAGCGCTCTCACTGCTTCGAGATTGTGCGATATTCCTTGTCAGTCAAGAGATTAACTGTATCTATGTGCAATTTGTCGGTAAAAGCCTTCCAAATCTCAACTTTGTCTAAAAATATCTGTTTTCTCCGATCAAAGCTTCGCTGCGATGAACAGACCTGGGGGTTCTCTATTGTTTTGTCGCAATAGATATATAAAATCATTGGAATTTGTTTATGTTCGAAACATTCGTGTCAGACATTGGATATTCTTTCTGATACGGCAGATATTACACTGAGTGACTGTCAAATGAAACTTTTCAATCTTCCGTGTTTTGTTTCGCTGCATGACGCATGTACTTATTTAGACATTTTGCTTCGTGTCTCAGCTATTTAAAAAAAAATAACCTCAAGTTATTGAATTATTTATCAGTAATGAATAAAACGACAGCTGATGCACTTCGGCTTTTTCGCTTTTGATTTTGCTGGATCGTGTTTCATTTCGATAAGAACTAAATTAACACACGAATGTCAAGCGCTCAAAGACCACCTCAAAGTCCCCGCCAGCTGGGTAAGCTCCGAGGTAACGGCTTTTAATTTCGATTTTGTGTCGGGTTGATAATCTGACGGCATCAAATGTAGCTCTGTATTGGCTCAGTCAGTTTTCTTGACGTACCAGACGGACTGAAGATGCGTTATCGGCTAATATGGCAGACGCTGTAAGGATCCGTAAAAATTTCCTGTCTTGCGATATAATTTCATGAATAAAATGCGCATTTCGGCAGCTTATAATTTTGCGTGCCGTTTGAACTATTTTACTGGTCATTTGTTTTATTTCCTGATTTTTAGTTATCTATTAGTCGACTTGTGGGCAAAGCGAAGGGATTGTGGCTCAATTTGACATGCAAAGTATATGCATCCAACAACTCTTGCAGTCTTTCAATACTGTCGTCATTACTTTCGATATTTTTCATCGAGATCGGGCTGGCAACCTTTAATTTCACGCCGATGGATGTTTCTAGACCGACATTTTTTCGAAGACCCACAAATACTCGACAATTTTTAGAAATGATCGAACAGAACAGCTTGGGACTACATTTGAAGAAGCACTTCCTATAAACAAATCCAACTGATTACTTTTCGCAGTGGGTTTGTTGTGCAAAGTTTTATGATTCAATCTCTCATACATCTGACTAGTTTCAGTGTAAAAGAAACATTCATATTTAATAAATTCACATTTTTTCTCTTCCTGTTTTATCAAAGCCGCTTTGTTTCTGCCACGGGTTGTGACTCCTTGTCGCCTGGTGGTCGCCAGTGTTCTACTTGTCGTCTCTTCGAGTAATTGGCTTTTCCATTTTTTTTTTTTTTTTTTTTCTGGTTATGTACGCAGTTCGTCCACAATGCTATCATTACAGTGGTACGATTTGTTCAAAAGATACCGAACTTTTGTTTTCTTCTATTATAAACCCGGGTTTTCTTTTGTGTGTGCGGTTTTTGCATTAAATAAGTAATTGAGTTTAGGAATTTCAACACATTTTCAAACTCGTGTTTATATTTAATGAAATTGAAATATTAATCAACATTGTGAACTTTAGCGTTGTTTCGGGAATATTTCGTGTAAATGATGTAGTGAGACATTCTGGAACTTCTGACCATAATAACTTGTGTCGCCTTCTTTGCCTGGTCCAAGTTCACAGAGCTTATTTCTACTGACCACATAATGAAGTTCTATAAGAATAAAAATCGAACATTTCTGTTTAATTTGTTCATCTTTTGATGATCAAAGCAAGTGTAGGTTTATACGTGACTCATTTCAGTTCGTATTAAACAACAGCTGCATACAATATGCCACACAAGACTGCACACAGTGCAACAAAAGGCATAAACAGTCAAATTACCAAATAAATAATGTTGCCAGTAGTCTCCCTTTTCACGGACACTTTTTTTCATCCTCTCTCCCTTATCCTGAGAGCATTCACGCTATCGTGTTGCTGTATGCTTCCATGGTTGCCCGGCTAAAACCGCAAGTATTTCTGTGTCACGCGAGTCAGGTATTTTTCATTATAGAGCAGTTTCATTTTCTGTACTTAGCATGGATTTGGTCATCAAATGTCCATCTTCGAGCTAGTGGATTCCCTTTTTTTCTTTACTGTTTCCTTTGAGAAATACCGTCCTCACACAGAGCCTCCTGTCGAGACATGAGGAGACATATTTATGCTTTGTCCCGCTAAATTGTCTGCTTTCTGTTTTTGGAATGTTGTAAATAAGTGTTAAACTATTCTGTTCTCAGATTTCAGTGAACAATTGGGAGAAACCACAATCGATTTTGTGTCGAGAAAGACGACACGGCGTTTCTTTTTACTGCAATACTTACAGACATTATAAAGGAATAAATGGAATAAATATTTCCGCTTCTCGTGTCGCAGGTGCTCGATGAAAATGACAATTCCCCCACCATCACCGTCCGCTTCCTCAACCAAGCTGTTGACAGCCAGAACCGACTCCCAGAGGACGTGAAGGTTGGCAGTGGAGTGGCCTTAGTGGAAGCGCAAGACGAGGACAGCGGTGTGAACGGCAAGGTGTCTATTACCGTGCAGGGACACCACTCCGACTTCGCCTTGAGGGAGTTCTTAGCAGGACAGTACATCTTGGAAGTGAAACAACCGCTCAATCTTGACAAGTTTTCACAGTACGACATTCTGTTCAAAGCCGAAGACCACGGCACGCCGCCAAGACAGGTGAACCAGTCGTTTGTCCTGCGGCTGGCGGACAGTAACAGAAATGCGCCCAAATTCAAGAGCAGTCTCTATAGAGTGGAAGTAGCGGACGATGCATCCCCAGGCTCTTTCGTTAGCACTCCGACAGCCACCGATGCTGATTATGGTCGGAACGCCCGATTAACCTACTCGCTCGAAAGCGTCCAAATGATTGGCAGAAACACGGCCGGACTGGGAAATACGGGCAATTGGTTCAGCTTTGAAACGCAGACTGGAAAAGTCCGCCTGATGAAAACGCTTTGGTGCACATTCACGCCCGGTTTTGTGTTACGCATCAACGTCCGAGACGGTGGGCGAGTTCCACGCACGGCGAGCACAACGGTGAATGTTACGGTAACTTGCAAGAAAAACGTGCAGCATTTCAGTGTCCCTGAGAATCAACCAATCGGAGCCCACGTGGGTACGGTCATGCTCACTCCCATCGTGCCAAACCAGAAGCTGTTGATCCGGTTGCTTCCTCAAGAACAAGAGAACTTTAAGATTGACAACGAAACTGGGGTCATCACAACTACCAGAACTCTTAATCGCGAAGACGTCAGTTTTTACGAGCTGAAGGGGGTCATCTCCGACGGGCAGTTGCAAATGGCAGTAACACTCAACATCCGGGTCCTGGATGAGAATGATAATACTCCAATGTTCGTGGATATCAGCAGCAACCAATTGGTCTCTATCTCGGGTGACGCTCGTGTCGGCGAGAGAGTCTTCAAAGTTAGAGCCATCGATGCCGACAGTGGGAAGAACGGCGAGATTGTGTATTCCATCGAAGAAGGTAACGATGACGGGGCATTTGCCATGGACGAAGGAACCGGGGAATTGGTTGTTATGGACGCGTTTTCACGAAAATCGTACGAGTTGCTACTGCGCGCTGCTGATCAAGGGGACATCACTAAAGAGACGTTCATTAGGATTCAACTTGAAATCAAAGCTTCGGTGATAACACCATCTGTAGCAGCACCAGGTCCCTTCACAACATGGTCTAGCAAGACAGCTTCGCGAGGTTTCTTCTCCAACACCAAGGTGATGATTGTGGTGGGAGTGTGCGGTTTTCTGGTGCTGCTGGCTGTCGTCGTGGTTGTGGTCATTCTTGCCATCAGGCGCAAAAAGAGAAAGAGCGAAAGAGGAGTTGCAGAGTTGGCGCTTTCTCCAGAAGAGAAGCGCTACAGCGGACACGAAATAAGCCGCGAGGAAGCCATCAAAGTAACCAAGAAAATGTACAGTAATGCGACGGAGAATTACTATAAGCATCCCTCAGCCCTGCAAAAGGCAAAGAAATTGTCCACTGACAACACAGAGCCCCTGCTTCACGGTCGGTCGGCCACGTACAACCCCAGAATGCCCGGAACTTCGTCCCAGAATGGCTTCTACGCGGCTGCACCAAAGAATTCTCCGCACGAAGACGATCTGGACAGCGGTCGTGGTGGGAGCACTTCGGAATCAACTCCTCCTTCAGCTCGCTCCCAAGCCCCGCGACGGAGCATCCCTCAGGAACGCGATCCGCCGTCTGGATATAGCAGTGATCCGGTCAGAACTCACGTGCGTACGCACATTCCCAATGGCCAGGACCGCAGGCGTGATCAGAGACCTCGCGGGCCCGTTGTGAATATGCCATTCCGTGACGGCCAGCGGGGGTTGCGCACTGTCGCGACACTTCCCGGCATCACGCATTCCACAACTGACTTGTGAGAAGAAAACACAGAGGACACGAAAAACGTGACGAATCGAACTCCAGAAGACGACCTGCCTCAACATTGATTCGTTTTAGAATTTGTTAATCGCGGTTTCCTTGACAGTAAGGGCCGCAGAATATAGAGGAACGTCGCTGTTTCAGAAATGAGTATGCTAACATTCATGGATAATTGCTTTATATTTAGTAGAGCAAGAGAGGATGACCAGAAACCCGATCCCGTGACCAACGTGAATCTTTGAAAATCCATTTTTAGACTTGTGAAAGTTCGGTATTAGGAATGACGCGCGGCCCAATGATCATATGGTTGGCTGCTATTGTTATTTTAGTTAAATGCAGCATCTAAAGATTCCCGTTGGAAAAGAAATCGGTTGTCTTCCTCTCTTGGCGTTGACATTTTATATCGTTTATTGCGACTAGCTCGTTATCTTCAACATCGCCTTTGCTACTTGTCTGCTTTCTCTCCATTTCTTTCCCTCCCCTCTTCCGCTCTTTCCTTTCCATTTCCTTCTCTTCGTTTCTAACACTGTTCCTTGCGTTCCTATTTGCCTGAATACACAAATGAGGGTGACGTTTGTTTCAATTTACCTGCTGTACTTCATTAGGTGCTACAGAGGTTCTAATTTGTACATATATAGCTAAACACTGCTACGTTCCAGCTTTCATTTAAATGAAAATACATTTTTCAATTTATAGTCACGACACGGAGGTTGAACTTGCGTAGCTTTTATAATGTTGTTTTATTTAATTGGCTTGGGGCGTGCTTTTGCCGATGTGATTAAATAGATGAATTTTTTGTTGATGTTATGATTGTCATATTGACCAGAGGTTTGTGTATTTTGATGCATGTCAGTGCTGAAATAAAGGATGGCGTTTGTGCTAGCTGCGTGGTCTAATTGAAGCTGTTTGTGTGCGTATGTGCGGGAACTGTGATAAAAGAGGTTATTACACGGGAAGGAGTGCAATACGGCGGAGTATTTTTACGAATCGGTTTTATTTTTTCGAGCCTGCTTCAGGCGAGAAAAAATAAAACTGACGAGTTAAAATACAGCCATATTGCATGACTTCTCGTGTAATAAACTGTTTATTATACGACAATCGAAGCAGGACAAACATTCTCGCCTCGCTCAAAATGGAACAAAAAATGACGCGTTCGTAAATTTGCTTGCGAAAATTGTTCACATTAGCTAATAAACCTGTTAATCTGGTTCCTGACGAGCGCAATACTCTCCCATCTTTGCACTCGTTTTGACCTTTATTTGCACTCGAAAATGTGAAGTCGTGAAATAAATGTATGTATTCCTGGGCACTTCCCTTACAGAACAAATGTAGCGTTATGATCCACGTGAATGCGACTGAAAACCTGCGACAATATTCCACCGAGAATGTCCTTGTTATCTCCCCGTGGTCCTAAAATATAATTAATACGAAAACGCATACTGAAGTATGATATGTACAAACTAGTACAAATCAATTCAGTCGTCGTACAGTCATGTTCATCTCGATGACAGCCCAGTTCAAATAATTGCTTCGCAAAGCAAACTTTCCTGTTTTGTCCAAATGGAACTAAGCTGCTACTAATATAAAGGAGCTTGTGCTGCTTGTCCCCATAAGAACAATTGTTGGGCAAATTTACAGCAGTCAACCTTTCGTTGAGACAGTCTGTGCTAAAACTTTTACCTCCCATCACCCCCTATCGACTGAAGCTCTGATACCCAGCATCCCCTGGTGAAATGGCTGGGCTCGTAGTGTCTGCTGGGCCACCTTGATATGCGTCCACGGGCGGGAAGGCCTGTGGATCCACTGCAGGCATTTGCGGTTCTTGCGAGTCGAAGGACTGTGGTTGCGCATATTGCTCAGGCTCAGGAGATGCAAATTGTGAAGCACTCTCGGGAGAGACAAAGGGCTGCTGCTCAGGGGGTAGTAGAGGGGACAAATTGTCCTGCAAGGGTTGGTTTGGATTTGTGTAGGCACTCATGGGTGCAGCGTATGCTTGGGCAGCGGTGGCTTCAGTTGCTTTAGGTGGAGCAGCAGCTACAAGAAAAGAGTTTTGTCAACTCTAAAATTATAATTTTATTTACTCTGTTTTGCCCCCTTTCATCCTTATGTATCCTTATGGCTCCAGCTATAAGATTTTGCTAAGAGATGATAAAAGTTTGTGGTTCTGCGGTCCATTTTTCAGTAACTGCTTACTTTGGCCGTTTCACAAAGTAATTAAGAACCAGTCACATTCCGTTGAGTCCACGCCCCACCTTGTCTCAACGTCAGGTTTCAAAAGTTAAAGCGAGAACAGTAGCCAACAGACTCTCTACTAAAAACTAAAAACAAACAAACAAACAAATAATGAATCCCTTACAAACAGAAAATAATTTACCAGCATTTTTATCGGGAACACACGTGGGTCGGTTGATTGCGATGGCGTCTGAACATTCTGGCATGACACACTTTACTTTGTGTACATGGCACGTCTGACCAGTGGGGCAGTTGAATTTCTGAACAAAGACAGAGAAACCGGTCAGAAATGAGACTGAAAATCTCAACAAATCCTTTAAGTGTACACTAGAAGCAATAATCACAGTCGGGTCGAACCATAAGAACCAAGTGGGACCCAGCAATCTTGCACTTAAATTATAAGTAAGCCTCCACTGGCATAAAACCAGTAGCATTCAAAAACCGTGATTAACTTCTATGAAGAGCTAGAGTTTCAAAGGAGGAATGAAGATATTCGGCCGGTAACGTGCATGTTGTACTGAGTCAAGAGGACCATAAGTGACGGGTACAAACTTACCTCACATGGGTTTGGATCCCTCTCTACAACAAAGAAACATTCGATAAACGCGCGTTAGCATTCAGTGAGCGCACAAGTGCAAGAAGCATACGCGTGAAGAAATTTCAAAATATGGAAATGATCTAAATCGTTGTAACTAATTATCGGCAGCCGGAACCATACTTAGCTAAAAGGTATTGAGAACCCGGGCAGTGCAATAAGCCACTTTCACAATCATGGGCACCACTTTTCACTCCCCACATAAACGAGTGTCTGTCAAGTAAATCTCTCTACTGAGTAGGTTTTGTGTCAATATAATTGCATTTTAACCCCCCAGCCCCCCTCCTCAAAAAAAATAAAAAAATAAAAAATCTCCGGACTCCAACCTTCGCATACTTTGAAGAAAATGTATTGCCTGGAGAGCGACTATTTGAGGAGCTACTGTATTACCTGTCGCTGTTTCCTTACCTGAGGGAGTGCAAATCATTCCTCCACAGCTGTTTTTGCAGCATTTCCTGTCTGCGTCACAGTGACTATCCTCGTCGCATTCTGATTCCTCGCAGCCTGGCTTTTCGTCTCCCGGCAGAACAATTGGATTTCCAAAATAGTTCAGGCGATTGTCCCGTATGTAGTAGTTCTGCTCGGGATTTGGGCAAAGTCCAGTTCGGGACAAGTAACCTGGTAAAATAGTTCAACGCGGACAAATAAGCCCACATCAGTGCACCAACGTACTTTTCAGACCGGCACCAGACGGATTGAATGGCCGTGCAAGCTGTTGTCAGGACTGGCTGTGGCTATTTATAAATGTAAAAATTATATTATAGTGTACGTGTTGATGCCGTGGACAGCAAATATAGTCTTACCTCTTTTTTGTCTTTCTTTAATTAACCCTGCAAACAAGGAAACAAACAAAAATAGAAAATAAACAAAGTGTAGGTAAATGACCAAAATGAAACAACATCTCTTTCTCTTTTTGGAGTGAAATGTTTTCGAACCTCAAGAGTCTGCGTAAGATAATAGAGTTTAGAAACTTGGTTTCTTGAAAGTGTTTGTCAAGTAGTGAGTGAGCAATTGTCTTCTTGACTACAAGACAGGGTGGGGTGATGGGGGGGGGGGGAGGGCAGCGTACACTATTTGGGCGCAGAGTCAGTGCCACAGCTTATAAAGAAAACAGGTTGGTCTACGTTTGCCGGAGCAAGAAAATAAGTCTTTGTAATTGCCTAATTTGTTTTTAATGCATCTAATATTTAGCTCCTAATTCCTTTCTGCTTGTTTGTGAATCGCCATAGTCCTGTAAAAAAACTGATCGTTATGTATGATGAAGAATTGAGGATTACGACTGGCGAAATCTACCTCGTTTCCGCCCTTCCTTTAGAAGAACAAATAAAATAGGCAATGAATTTCTTAGACACCAACAAATTAAACTCACCTGAATTTACTACTGCGCAGAAGCAGGTGAGCACCAATGCAAGCAATAACTTCATAATTCAACCCGCCCAACGAGATTTATTTCTGAAAGAATAATAATATTTTACTGAAACAAGCTGAATATGGCCAGCGTGACTCTCAGCCACATCTCTCCTGTTTCGAGTCTTGTCTGACACTAAAGAGCTTGTGAGTCAGTTCTTTCCTGTGCACAGACTGCGGTATGATCACTGACCTGGAACACCGGTATTGTGCACCTGCTCGCAATATAAAGTCCTACGATTTTGATTGAGAGCAACCGAAGCTGGCACAAAGCAACTCACGGCATCAACAAATCAACCTCTGTACTCCTGATAGAATAACAGGCTGGGATTCTACTAGATGTGTAGTCTAGTTTAGCCGGCGGCGGTAATGTGGGCAAAATATCGGGCAGCCTGGTGGCAGAAACCCATGGTGTCTAGAACTTATTGCTTTCACTGAAGCTAACGGCTTATGCTGCGGGTTTTTCACTCGTAACTTTCGCTTTTTGAAGAGAAAAAATAAACTTCCTTGCTCGATAGTTTGCCACCTGCATGTTCTCTAGTGCGAGGATTTAGTGGTTTATAAAAAGAATGGTTTATTATGATGACCTCTAAGGTTTGCTTGGTTTGTACCGAGGTTAAGAAGTGAACACAGAAGTGATAAGTACTTACTTGGAGCAGTGTTCTTTGGCCTAAACACGAAGTTTTCTCGCTTCGTGCATAACAAATTTTCTCTCGTTGATTACATCATTGTGACAAAATGAAGAAACACCACGACCGCTGACAACTAAACAGGGCTCAGTCTTTACGCGTTCATGAATCAGTATATAACAGTTAGGAACACTTACTCGTAATCTTTGTCAGACAAACTCGATCTTTCACCCGTTCAGAATTTTTATTCAGGCTTCGATTTGGAAAACCGTTCAGCTCGAGGAAGAGGGAAAGCGGATGATTCGCTTTCGTGAAAGCAGTTGGCGGAAGAAGTAATGAACCCACATTGAAGAGTCCGCCGGAAAATCTATCATCACTGAACTTAGAAATCAAGATTCTCGGCTTTCGTCTCAACAACTCTATTATGTACTTGTTTTAGTTACTGTTTATACTAATCAACAAACCAGTTTCTTATTTCCTGGTACTCAACAGGTGCCATCACTTCGCCACCAGTCCACATGTTTGCCA
The DNA here is from genome assembly GCA_964036295.1 of Plumapathes pennacea. Lineage (NCBI taxonomy): Eukaryota > Metazoa > Cnidaria > Anthozoa > Antipatharia > Myriopathidae > Plumapathes > Plumapathes pennacea. The sequence continues at coordinate 33,731,643 of OZ038462.1, forward strand.
GCGCGGCCGTACAGTCATACTGATGCGAATACTATATAAGACAACAAAACAATAATACATAGGTCTGTGTAAGTAGTAAAAAACTATAACTACACAAACATATTTTTTATTTGGCTATACCGAAACTGTGAATGAGGTTTCTTTCGGAAGTTAAGCTGTCACTCAATGAACTCAGCAACGGGCCGGGCATCAGTTTCTCCGCGTAGTGACTGACGTCCAAAACCGCTGATGAAAAGATCGGTTGGGAATTATCTTTTGTGATATGATTTTGGGCGAGGAATTGAAGAAGCTGCCCTAGCCGCCGAAGAATCGGATAGAACAATTAAGCAGAAAAAGAAAAAGAAAAAGAAAAAGAAAAGAAGAAACAAGAAGAAAAGAAAAAGAAGAAAATAGGGACAAACACCTGCTCCCCTCTTCTCGGCAAAGGAAATAAATATAAATATATGTGTAAATATGTAAGAGTGAAGTAAAATTGTCGGTCAACACAACTGACTGACATCAATGGATTATATAATCACTTTATTTTCAGGTAACAAAAAACAGCATTAGTGCACAGCCAACAAAACACCGAAGCATCGTGCGAGTGCTGAAAATCACTTGATAAGTTGGCCCGCCATTAATAGCTTATGTTCACAAAGTAAATAATAGCATCTTAATCATTTTGGCTTGGTGAGCTTTACAGTAAATTGAAAATTCAATTAACAATGCCTCTCTCTCATTGGCCATCTTTAGGCCGGATATGAAAGGGGCATTTTCTTGTTCAACGATAATCACAGCTTATCTTTTCAGTTGCATAGAGAGTTTGCAGGCTGCGCTGAACACTTGGTTTGATATTTTGCGAACGTCGTCCGAGTTACAGTACTCCGTATCTACGGCATTTGGCGTGTGCGAAACACTTGTAACAATGTCGCACTAATATAACATGAAGTAAATAAGTATGTCGATTCGCGTTCAATAAACCGCCATTCAGCATTGCAAAACAGTTGCCACTTACACTATTTGAGTCCTGCAGAAAATTGGTTCTGGGAGTTTAATTCAAGTGTCAATCAGTAAAATTTATTTAAAGAATGAAAAATTAGTACCAATTAACCAGAAAACAAACTTTTGTACTGAATGGTCGGAAATATGAATATAAAGTGATAAAAAAAAAAAAAAAAAAAAACGAATCAGCACATGCACAAAGTGCAGCTTCTCGAGGCATGAAGAATAACTTTTAAAACTCTTCGTTGGAGGTCACATACAGTTTCCGACTCGAGTTGTACATTTTTGAAAATTCTTATTGAATATTCGCGCCTTTTCAATCTTTTGACCCGATCAAAGCGGAAAACAGGAATTTGGCTTCGAAAGCCTGGGCACTAGTCGGTGTCATGGCGGCGGAACAGTTGCTCTTTTCACTTTCTAACTGATCCGCCATGAGTATCATGAAGCAGGTCGGTTTACTGGCGGCAGGCTGCCAGCCGTGGAACCTCGATGTATTTGGAGCGAGTGCCTCTGGTGATCGCTTCGCGTACTGTGCAACTCTGGCCGTTTATGTGTACGAGGTGGGTCGATCGTTTGCAAAAGTTGTTGTTAGCTACGAGACTCGAGCAAATATGTGCTCTTGGGAGGTTGTGTGATAAAGCAATGCTTGTGAGTTGTTTACAACGTACTATTGTCGTGGAATCTTGGTTTTGTGGCTGTTTTGATTGAGCTGCAAGGAACTTGTTTATATGATTGTGTTTTATTTGATTATGTGAAAGACTGTCAACCCTTAGCACTTTCGTCTGATATATGATATTGTTAGGACCGAGTTTGAAAGCGCTGCATGCAGTAGGCAGCATGACTACTATCTGGTTTGATATGCTCGACCTTGGCCGTTATGAAAATGAGTTTTGAACGTAAACATTGTTACCGGAGCTATTGGTAAACACGAAAATCGCTGCATTATTATTGAATAATGGAATTTGTATTCAATTCGCAGAAGTTCACAGGTTTTCTAATCAAATGCTTTATTAACAGTTGTTTTTGTAACTGGGGGATTACAGAATAGAGTGGAAGTTTCTGGTTTGCATTTCGTTTCACAGTTTTCCGTGGACGGAGGGTATATTTCTCTATAACCATTTGTATTTGACAATAATGTGTAAATACAGTACGAACGCCGGTTGACAGCTGCATTATCATTTCCTGAGCCTTGTTGCATGAAAAATACTTAGGCATTGAATTTCCGTTACTGCGTGTACTATCGTAACAATTTGTGCACACAAACATATTTGTAATATCAGTGAGACCTGAATTCTGATAAAATGTAAACAATAGGATTTATTTAGTGTATATATATATATACTGTGGGCAGTAGATTCACAGAAAATTGAATGTGTGAATTTGCTGTAGATGCCTGTTGTAGCACCTTTATTGAACCGTTTAAAACTTTGTCTAAGTGAATATAGCTTGGTTGGGTGCGTGATAAGCGTTTGGTTTTTGTTATCAAGGTCCACAAGGCCTCTCTTGTTGATCCATGACTGGGCTATTTGAATTAATATTGTGCTGTTGCTGAATTAACATTTTGCTGTGCTGCTACAACAACAGATAGATACAGAATTATCACCTGTGAAATAAGGTTCCCAGCCCACTTCCTGAAATGATACTTCTCTCGTAGTTACAGTAACTGCATGCATGCAAAACCAAGACAGTTTGTGCTCCAGCTAGTGAACAGTATAGCTTTACTTTTATTCACCTATATTTACTTTATCTGAAGTACAAAATGCAGATTTGACTGACCTTGGGATTGTAAGAATTTTTCAAGAGGTGTTAACATGTAGTCACTGGGATTATTCCAGGGTAATACTTGAATGCAGAACAATTTATTATTGTCTTCTTGTCTCTTTAGTGATACTGTACTTGAAATTACCTTGTGTTGGGTTAGTTGAGCTTTTGTCTAAAATCACAAAAGTCCCTAAAATAGTAAGATGGATCACGTATGTGAAAAAGAAAGCCAAAAAGAAAAGAAAGAAAAGTGAAATATGATCTAAGATATAACATTCTCACCTTTTTTCTCAGCTTGATCACCAGTTTAATGAGTACAAGCTATCAGCTATTATGGCTGAGCACAGAAAGACCATTACATCAATTTCCTGGAATCCAAGAAATTCTGATGTGTTTGCAACTGCAAGTTCTGACTGCCGCATCTGTGTGTGGAATGTTGTAGAACAGAAGGTCATTGCAGTCATGGACAACATCAAAGCTGCTCCATCATGCATTGGCTGGGTTCCACATGAACTAGAGGCGGTCTCCTACATCTATGGGAGAGGACCACTGTTTATTTGGAACTATGCTGCATCCAGTGGAGCTGGCATGCTTTCCAAGCACTTAGAGTCAATGATGTTTTTCTCAGATGTCTGTCAATTTCGATGGCACCAAAGAAAGCTTGGGAAGCTGGCATTTGGTCATGTGGATGGTACCATATCTGTAGTGTGTCCTGGTGAGAAGCCCTTTAAACACTGCCTGCGGCCAGAGTCGGTTGAAGACACAGACGAAGAGGATCCTGTGACGGCCCTCGAATGGGATCCTTTGTCAACAGATTATCTCCTAGTTTCAAATGCGCACTATTCTGTGCGGCTAATTGACTCCAGTAGTATGAGTGTGATTATGACATTCCAGCTACCCAGCATGGCTAGCAGGGTGCATAGTGTCTCCTGGGTAACGTCAGCTCCTGGGATGTTTGTCACAGGAGGTGAGAATACTCAATTTTGTTGTTGCTTTAATCAATGACTTGAATAGTGACACTTTACAGATACATGTACGTGTCTAGCCATGCTTGTTGATTTCAAATAGTTGCAGTTCTAAGCTTTTCTAAACCTAGAGCCTAATTTTCTTACACACAATGCATCAATAGACATACTTTCAGAATCAGTAAACATTTCAGTGATTTCAGTGTTGTCAGCCTTTTCCAAATTATTGGGGAGGGGGGTGCTTTGAGCTGCTTTACAGTGCTACACTCTATCTTACTAGCATGAAAAATACTCTTGGCATCTTCATAGGCACAATATCCTTTCAAATTTGGACCAGATCAGACAAGTTTTTGTCAGAGGCAGCAGAGGCAGCAGAGTGTTTCTTGTCTAAAGATTGTGCCACAGCTTCACTCTTCTTACCCCTACAGTTCATGTCCTGTTCAATATTTCCTTGCCCTGCATTTGCTCCCTTCTCTCTTACTCTCTTTCTGTCATTCACTCTTTTTTCCCCTCTTCATTTCTTGAGTTGCACCATTTCCATCAGCAAGTCTCCATTCATCCCCTCCCTTTTAGTTTGATCTCTCATGTGTGGTCTGAAGTCAGTAATTTCAAATACTCCCTGTATTTTTCTTTACAGACAGTCAAGTTGGAGTCTTAAGAGTGTGGAATGTTTCAAAAAACACACCATTAGCAAACATCCGTGTGAAACAGACCGGCTTCCATGCTTTGTGTGTAGTGTCGTCCCCCAGCTGCAACTCAGAATCCTTATCCAATCCAGCTGGTCCAGGAGTGTCGTCCACGTCTGCTGCGTCTGGTGAGGCCTCCTCAAACTATCAAGCTGTCATGCTGCCTCCAGCTAATGTGCTGTGCATGTTTCTTGATGGAGGTGTTGGGATGTATGAGCTGGGCAAAAGAAAGTGGAACTTTCTGAGAGAAATGGTGAGTTTAAAGAAGAAAATGTTAAATTGAATTTGACAAGAAAATGTTTCAGGAGACTTTTGGTACAACAGTGTGTCCATACACAATAAGTAGAAACAGCATCAGTGATGGATCCAGGGGTGTTGGGGAGGGGAGGGGTGGGTTAGTCACCCATTTTAGTTCTCTCATTAGTACTTAAAATACTGATCTGGACATTTACTTCAATTTGCTCAAAATTATCCTTCAGGGAATCCATGAACTCCCGTGCTTGAACCCCTCTTCACTGCTCTGTAGACCCACCCCAGGGCATTGCTTTGCCTCACAAGCAATAAACACTACTGTACATTTTGATGGTTGTATGTTAATCCAGATAATTCTAGTGCTATTCCCACCTCAGGGTCATGTGGAGACGATATTTGACTGTAAGTTTAAGCCTGAAAATCCAGACCTCCTTGCTACAGCTTCATTTGATGGGACAATCAAGGTCTGGGATGTCAATACCATGACTGCCGTAAGTGTTGGTGTTTGAGTTTGTGTCTATAATTGTCATATAGCAGCCTGAGGACAAGTGAGCATGTATGTTTTGTGATTGTTGCCACTAACTTGAATGATTACAAAAAGTTTAGCTAAGAATTAGCTTGGAGTACACTTACAGTGTTGCAAATTGAACTCTACAATTCAAGTTTAAATTGAATTTAATTTATGTTACTGTACATGTGTTACAGTGTGGTTTTAAAACTGTAGCTGTTTATGGATATATTTTTTCTGTTTTGTGCAATAGTTGCATTCTTCTCCAGGCAATGAGGGGATAATCTATGCATTGTCATGGGCACCAGGTAATATGATTTTGTAATTTCTTTACTTGCACAACGTTTGATATACTTGCAGTGTATTTGTGTCTGTCATTTGCTTTACACTTTGTTATTTATTTGTGATCACGGGATTGCTGATCTGTTGACTGTCAGGAGACCTAAACTGCATCTCAGGGGCAACAGCAAAGCATGGAGTGTTCATTTGGGACATCAAAAAAAGCAAGATTATCAAGAAATTCACAGAGGTACACAGGATAGCCTGCAATCAATCTTGTCTAAACCAGTTATGATGCATACTCTAGCATCTGTCATTGGTGAAGATCTTGACTGATTTGTGATTACTAACTAAAGGATTTGTCCTATGATATGTTGAACACCCTATCTCACTCGATCAGAATAGCTGACAGGTTTTGGCGAGCTTTATTATATCCTCGTCATCTCAAGCAATAGATTAGTTGGGTAATTCACATCTCATTAGAACGCAGGATCAAAAATCGTACAACACACTTGAGTGATATTCCTTAGCAGTGATTCACCTTTGTTTTTTGCAGCATGGCAAGGCCAGTGTGTTCAATGTGAGCTGGAATCACAAAGACTCGCGACGCATCGCGTCAACTGGATCTGACGGCCAGTGGTGAGTTATCGCGGTTTATTGTGAACAAGTGCGCTGGTCGATAACGTTGTTGGTATGTGGTCAGTAACATGGTTGGTATGTGGTCAGTAACATGGTTGGTATGTGGTTAGTAACATGGTTCGTATGTGGTTCGTAACATGGTTGGTATGTGGTCAGTAACATGGTTGGTATGTGGTTAGTAACATGGTTGGTATGTGGTCAGTAACATGGTTGGTATGTGGTTAGTAACATGGTTGGTATGTGGTTAGTAACATGGTTTGTATGTGGTCAGTAACATGGTTGGTATGTGGTTGGTAACATGGTTGGTATGTGGTTAGAAACATGGTTGGTATGTGGTTAGTAACATGGTTGGTATGTGGTTAGAAACATGGTTGGTATGTGGTCAGTAACATGGTTGGTATGTGGTCAGTAGCATGGTTGGTATGTGGTTAGTAACATGGTTGGTATGTGGTCAGTAGCATGGTTGGTATGTGGTTAGTAACATGGTTGGTATGTGGTTAGTAACATGGTTGGTATGTGGTTAGAAACATGGTTGGTATGTGGTCAGTAGCATGGTTGGTATGTGATCAGTAGCATGGTTGGTATGTGGTTAGTAACATGGTTTGTATGTGGTCAGTAGCATGGTTGGTGTGTGGTCAGTAACATGGTTGGTATGTGGTTAGTAACATGGTTCGTATGTGGTTAGTAACATGGTTGGTATGTGGTTAGTAACATGGTTGGTATGTGGTCAGTAACATGGTTGGTATGTGGTTAGTAACATGGTTCGTATGTGGTTAGTAACATGGTTGGTATGTGGTCAGTAACATGGTTGGTGTGTGGTCAGTAACATGGTTGGTATGTGGTCAGTAACATGGTTGGTATGTGGTCAGTAGCATGGTTGGTATGTGGTTAGTAACGTGGTTGGTATGTGGTCAGTAACATGGTTGGTATGGGGTTAGTAACATGGTTGGTATGTGGTCAGCAGCATGGTTGGTATGTGGTCAGTAACATGGTTGGTATGTGGTTAGTAACATGGTTGGTATGTGGTTAGTAACATGGTTTGTATGTGGTCAGTAACATGGTTGGTATGTGGTTAGTAACATGGTTGGTATATGGTTAGAAACATGGTTGGTATGTGGTTAGTAACATGGTTGGTATGTGGTTAGAAACATGGTTGGTATGTGGTCAGTAGCATGGTTGGTATGTGGTCAGTAGCATGGTTGGTATGTGGTTAGTAACATGGTTGGTATGTGGTCAGTAACATGGTTGGTGTGTGGTCAGTAACATGGTTGGTATGTGGTTAGTAACATGGTTGGTATGTGGTCAGTAGCATGGTTGGTATGTGGTTAGTAACATGGTTGGTGTGTGGTCAGTAACATGGTTGGTATGTGGTTAGTAACATGGTTGGTATGTGGTCAGTAGCATGGTTGGTATGTGGTCAGTAACATGGTTGGTATGTGGTTAGTAACATGGTTGGTATGTGGTTAGTAACATGGTTGGTATGTGGTCAGTAACATGGTTGGTGTGTGGTCAGTAACATGGTTGGTATGTGGTTAGTAACATGGTTGGTATGTGGTTAGTAACATGGTTGGTATGTGGTTAGAAACATGGTTGGTATGTGGTCAGTAGCATGGTTGGTATGTGGTCAGTAGCATGGTTGGTATGTGGTTAGTAACATGGTATGTGGTCAGTAACATGGTTGGTGTGTGGTCAGTAACATGGTTGGTATGTGGTCAGTAACATGGTTGGTATGTGGTCAGTAGCATGGTTGGTATGTGGTTAGTAACATGGTTGGTATGTGGTCAGTAACATGGTTGGTATGTGGTTAGTAACATGGTTGGTATGTGGTCAGTAGCATGGTTGGTATGTGGTCAGTAACATGGTTGGTATGTGGTTAGTAACATGGTTCGTATGTGGTTAGTAACATGGTTGGTATGTGGTCAGTAACATGGTTGGTGTGTGGTCAGTAACATGGTTGGTATGTGGTCAGTAACATGGTTGGTATGTGGTTAGTAACATGGTTGGTATGTGGTCAATAGCATGGTTGGTATGTGGTTAGTAACATGGTTGGTATGTGGTTAGTAACATGGTTGGTATGTGGTCAGTAACATGGTTTGTATGTGGTCAGTAACATGGTTGGTATGTGGTTAGTAACATGGTTGGTATGTGGTTAGTAACATGGTTGGTATGTGGTCAGTAACATGGTTGGTATGTGGTCAGTAGCATGGTTGGTATGTGGTTAGTAACATGGTTGGTATGTGGTTAGTAACATGGTTGGTATGTGGTTAGTAACATTTTTGGTATGTGGTTAGTAACATGGTTGGTATGTGGTCAGTAACATGGTTGGTATGTGGTTAGTAACATGGTTGGTATGTGGTCGGTACGGGTTGGTATGTGGTCGGTAAAACGTGGTCGGTAACATGGTTGGTATGTGGTCGATACCGTTGTTGGTATGTGGTCGGTAGCGTGGTCGGTATGTGGTCGGTAACGTTGTTGGTATGTGGTCGGTAAAACGTGGTCGGTAACGATACCATTCCATCGAATGTTTTGGTTTGAATTCTCTAGTTCATAAATAGTCTTAGAATCTTTGGAGTTGGTTTTGGAGAATTCACAGACACTGCTGAAGCCATAACGTTTTATTTAGCGGGGTACTTGCAGGGAAACATAAGTCTGAGCGCTCACGGGGGCGTGCTAACTAGCGATTGACGTGTAGCTCTCTTGACCTCGCAGTATTGTGCGGCATCTGGACGGATCGTTGGTCAAGAAATACAAACACCCGGGCGCTGTGTACGGATGTGACTGGAGCCTAAACAACAGGTGCTCAACACTTGTTTACCTTTTTACCCTTGTTACAGTTGTGTAGAAACGCGATTTACCCTTGTTACAGTTGTGTAGAAACGCGATATGCAGCGATATTCGGTCATTTGGTACAGAGGAGAAAGAAAGAAGCGGAAGTGAGGGGCACATACTTTACCGGAGGTTGTGCGTATTCACAGTACAGTTATTCACGAACGAGGTCTTTTGCAATAGTTTTGATTTGCGTGAAAATGAATGTGAGTAAAACCATATTTGATACAGCTTTGCTGTAGGACGCGTTTTCGAACAGGCAATAGCAGCTCGGAAATGCCTAACAGAGGCCGGAAGGTTCTTTCATGTGTAGCAGTAGCTGTGTTCATTATGAAAATAACCGGGTTGTTCGTCGACCTGCTTTCTTTCTCACTTCTATTCTCATGTGTTTTTTTTCCAGAGATATGTTGGCTACTGGCTGTGAAGACAAATGTGTCCGAGTGTTTTATGTTTCTGCCAATACCGATCTTCCTCTCAAAGTGTTTTCTGGTGAGTTGCGCATCATTCGCACAAGTATTAGGGTGATTTTTGTTTCTCAACTGTTGCGTTGTTTTTCAGGCCACACAGCGAAAGTTTTCCATGTGAAGTGGAGTCCTCTGAGAGAGGGCATTCTATGCAGCGGCTCTGACGACACGTAAGTTGTTTGCTGTAAATTTGGATTTGTTTTTTTTTTGTGTGTTTATTTGCTTATTTTTTGTTTATTGTTTGTTTGTATTTGTTTACAGCGTGCTTGTTTGTTTTGTTTGGTGGTGCTATTGCAGACAGTGTAAATTGTTACTGTGTGTTGTGGTGATGTGTAAAGGTGATCTTTGGTATTTCTGTTGCAGGACAATAAGAATTTGGGACTACACACAGGTAACTAGACCGTTTATCTTTGCTTCGATAATAGATTCGTTTTCACTTGTTTTCTTTGTGGACTGTAGAGCCATTTTCGGATGATTGTGATTATACTCATGGCTTTGCGTTTGCTAACACTTTTGGATTCTTTCAATCAAGTTTAGCGAGTTTAGCTGCATTCTGTGGCCAATCAGGAACAGTTAAAGCAAAACCTGATTACGATCTTCTCGCGGAAGCAAGCACGTGGCACTACTGACTGTTTTTCATTTCTTCAAAGTAAAACCCAACTAAACTACTTTGGCTTCTAATTGGTTGAACGGGTTTCTTGCAACCTCTGCATGTATTGGCGGTGTACTTAGTATTGCGTGTGCTTGTACTGTAGGACTCCTGTATAAAGGTTCTGGAGGGACATACTGCTCCTGTACGAGGTCTGCTATGGAATCCTGAGGTGCCACACCTTCTGATTTCTGGCAGCTGGGATTACACCATCCGAATTTGGGACGTTAGGTAAGTTTAACATGAAGTACTGTTACACAAGACAGATAGTACGCGTGATCTGATTGATTACATACCAAGCATTATAACATTACAACGTGCACGTCAGCGTGACATCAAATGTAATTTAGATATGTGTTTCATTTGTAAACTTAGTGTTTGCCTTTTCTTCATGAAAGATATAAACTTTCTTGTTAAGAGCGTCGTGCTTCTCCACTTACAAATTCCGCGTGCTTCTGGTGGCGGTTTTCTTTAATATTACATTGGTCCTGTTAATACATCATCGGAGTTGGGATGTCAGGTCAGTTTCACAAAGTTTGGCTCGCCAGATGACGGTGCACACAATGTAGTTGTGTTGTGTTGGTTTTACACTGGAGGGTTTTCTTGCAGGAATGGCGTATGCTTGGATACGATTCTGGATCACGGTGCAGATGTGTACGGTAAATGAAAGTTTCACGACTTTGTACTGATCCTCTTGTTGTACGGTCGCTGTCTGTTGTGCTGTGTGATTGATCAAATTATGATTGTACTTGGTCAGTGTGATGAAGTCTCAAGGCGCGCAATACATTTCTGTACGAAATATCTCACGAGATGTGCGCCGAGATACAAAAGCTGCGGAAAATAGAGAACATACTGCTGTGGTATACTTGATGATTTTGGACGGTGAACATTGAAGGAGAGGTGGAATTCCTTGTGTTATTGTTGTTGCAGGTCTGACATGTCACAGGTATCGCCCGTTTACCGTTGCGTCGTGTTCTCGCGACTCCACGATCCGCGTGTGGTCCCTGTCTCAGCTGGCTTTTCCTCTTCAAATGGGAGTGTTGGCGAAACAACCCTGGGACGAGTTCATTACCAACAGCACAGGTGAAGTTGTGCTTAGAGACAGGCAGATCACTTTGCTATTTAACCAGCAGTGACTGTTTGTACAGTCAGCCGAATAAGAATGAAAAATAAAACAATAAAGCTATCCTGTGCAGTTCACTCTTAACCCGCCACTTCCCTTATTATCACGAACGTCCCTTATTACCCGAGCTCCTTTGCGTTCACAACTTAGAACAATGCTTCGCAAGGAGGCTCTTTTTATCGCCGAGACCCTCTGCCGTTTTTGTTGAAAAAATTTTATTGTGGGGGGAATCCTTATTTCTCTTAGATATTTGATACCTAGTGGGTTTTAACGTGCATGTGCAACTGTCGTGTGCACGTGAAGAAACCTTACTGCTTCCACTGAGTAATTCGTTAGTTTAATGTGGAAGTTCTTTTACTTGCAGGACAAGGCTGTAGTCTGTTTGTGTGTGAAGACAATATTTTGCTTAACACTGAATGGTGTTGTCTTCTTCCAGAGCAAGCCTTGAGTCAAGACAGCGACCTTATGCTGTGTGGACGAATGTCTCGTGAACTCAAATCAAATGTGGCAAACGCGTCACCGGAGATGAGTTACCCGACGGCAATCAAACTGTTCTCCGACTTTTTTACAGTAAGTCCTTCTAGTTTTCACACTAAACTAGTTCATAGTAAGCTCCCTTAAGCTCATGTAACTTTAAGGAAGTCCATATAGGCCTGACTGCATTACTGAGGAAATTATAGTCCAGGAGCCAGTTTTTCAGAGTCCATCTAGTCCAGGGTTAACTCAATTTTCTTCTTTTCCTTCGTTCTTTTTACTTAGTTAACCTTCTGTTTTTTTTCCCAGCCTCCCTGCGGTGCCAGAAACCTGTGGGATCTGGTTTTGGTTTTAAGCGGAGGAGACGAAGGACTTCTACCGTCGTCCTACAGCAAAGGCGTCATGCACACCAAGCACATGGTCAAGTACAAGGCGGTATGTTATTTCTCGTTCTGTATGTTTATGCAGTACGCTTTCTCCTGCTGTATGTTTAGGCAGTGTGTTTAGACAGTATGTTGTTCTTCTGCTGTATGTTTAGGTGGTATGTTATTTCTCGTGCTGTATGTTTATGTGTTATGTTAGTTCTCGTGCTGCATGTTTTAAGCGTTGTGTTTTACCTTCACCAAACGTATAACAAAGGTGGTTGCACTCCTGCCTTTCTATTCTGTAAAGGTGAAGTAATACGGGCAACATTTTTAGTGCAACTTGTCGTGCAACAGTGTTGCGTTGCAAGTTGCACCGTAATGTTGCGCGTATTACCACCGTGTTGCAAGTTGCAGCAACATGTTGCACGAAGTAGAACCCACTTCTACTTCGTGCAACATGTTGCTGCAACTTGCAACACGGTGGTAATACGCGCAACATTACGGTGCAACTTGCAACGCATTGTTGCACGACACGTTGCACTGAAAATGTTGCCCGTATTACTTCACCTTAACAGAATGAATTTACGTAATCATTAATTATCACAAAATAATACTTTATGTCTTTTTTTGTTGCCCCTCTACTGGTATAGTTGAACTCTACACTAAGAGGTTCTGTGTATTTTTTGTTTAGTCGGAAGCTCAAGAACTCGAGACAGTGAAGATGTCGAGGCTTGGCGGAGGAATCAGCGCTCCTCGGAAAGAGGAGCGGCTCCGTGAAGCGGCGCGAATCCACATCGGAATCGGACAGATCCAGCGATATTGTGAGCTAATGATAGAGCTGGGCCAGGTGTGTAAGGCGGCAGCAGGTTGCCGCAAAACTTTACTTCAACCTTCTGAACCAGCAGCGACCTATTTCCGATACAAACTTCAACTGTTCGTCAAACTAATCCAATTTTCAAACCTTCTACACGTTGATTTCTTCCGTCCTAAGCTTCTTAAGTTATAAATGAACAGTTCTATCGCTTTGGTTAACAACTGTGATTGGGAAATTAGTGCCTCAGCACTCTTTAAAACCAAGTGTTATCCCATATTTGTTTTAATTGTGTATCTGTGGTTTTTCTCAGTGGGACCGCGCGTTGGCGGTGGCCCCGGGAGTGTCCATGGAGTACTGGAGAACGCTCATGAAAAGGTCAGATCACTTGACGAACATCCTCTGTCCATTGCAGTCGTTTATTTTATTGTAAAATTCACTGACGAGCAGGAAAGCTACAACTAACTAAATATGTTGTGAGTCCGCGTGGCTACAAGCGGGGAGTCGTGTACACACCTTTAGATTTGTCGAAAACAAAGCGGAAAGCGGATCCTCTTTACTCTTCGTTTGGTAGTGTGATGAATGAAACGTTCTCTTTCAGGAGAGCATCGCAACTCGTTAAAGAAGACGATGATTCAACAATTCCGTACTGCGCTTCCATTGGTGATGTTGACACGGTAGGAATGTCGTTTCTAATTTGTTGTCATTGGCAACGGACCTTCTATCCGTCTTACATGATGTGAAGCCGCTGACGACTGACTTATTTCTTCTGATTGTGTGCGAGCCAGTGCACCACTAGTGGCGTGTCACTAAGCCAGACGTGGCCGCATATCTGTGGTCTGAGACGAAGTGTCTCGTATTGGGGTGATTGATTGACAAACATTAGTGATAATGTAATGTCCATTTGCTGTGCGCTTAACACAATCAGCTGCGGTTCATCCACAAGTTGTTTCTTTCTATCGTCAAATTGCCACAGAGTTTTTTAGTTTTCCGTTTGATGGGCTGACGTTATGTTGTTGTTGTTGTTGTTGTTGTTGTTGTTGTGTTTGTTGTGCAGCTTGTGTCGTTTCACAGTTCCAGGGGTCAGCTGCAAGAGGCGTTGCTAGTGGCACAGGCGGCTTGCGAGGGGGGATTTAATGTACCCGAAGTCAAACAGACCAACAAACCGCTGGACCTGCGTAAGAACGACCTGTTGCCGATCCTTCCTAACCACGTGACAGATGAGAATAATAGAAAGTGAGTGAAATGAAATAAATTCAGTAAAAAGTCGAAAGTGTGATTAAATAAATGTGCTCGAGCTAATTACTTCCAGGATTGGAACTTTTGGTGCATCACATTCCCTATTTTATGTTTCTTGGCAGCATAGTGTAAAAAAATGTGAGTGGGAGGAAGATAGTTAACAAATTATAATTCCTTTGAGGGGTAACCTACTATTTTCTCTAGACTCACTTGAAGTATGTGGGTGCGAGCTGAAACAAGCCTCATTCTAATGAACTTTGAACCGTCAAGTCACGTCTTGTACCTGATTTTCATTCTTTTTTTCCTTCTTTTTTGCTCCCTCGTAGGATTCTTGAGTCCTCCAGTAGTAGGCTGGCAGACTGGTACTTTCACAAGGGACAGCCCGTTAAGTCGGCTTGTTGTCACCTGGCGGTCGGCAATGTAAAGGTGAGTGGTCCCTGTGAGTTGTTCTGCGTCTGAGCAGCAATGAAATGTATCAACGTGAATTTGATGTGGATTTGCTAAAAAAAAAATGTGTCGACTGCAATATTCACACAAGCTAACGTTGATAGGACGATTTCTCGAGGTTTTTGTGCCTTGACAAGGAAACACTACAAACGCCATATTTTTGACGGACAAGATGTCACGACGCGTCAGTCTGTTATGTGTCTGTACTCAAACTGGACATGACTGAGGTCGCGTTGCCAGTAAACAGCGCAAATTACGCAACATATTTAATGTTTCAACTGTTCCTTCGCAGATGGCGCTCTCTAAACTTATTCGCGGGAACGAGTTGGAGCTGGCGGTCAGTGTGGGAACCGTGCTATGTGACGTCAGCAGCATGCTCCACCTGGCCACGGAGTTGTTGGCGAGGCGATGCGAGAGACTCAAGAAATGGTGCTCACTTCACTTGTGTTGTGTAGAGACCACGTGTAAAATATGTATTGCGTTGTCCCCAAGCCGCTAAAGCAGCTCTCGGCATTTGTGTGGCTCCAACCCACTCTTTTTTGTTTGTTTGTTTGTTTGTTTGGTTTGTGAAATAAGTATAAGTTCTTAATAGGAGCTTCAAAGTCGATAATACGAAAAGAGCCTTGTTCTTTCTATAATATGTGTTTGTTTTGTTTGCATTCTTCACCGCCTCCTCCCTCATTTTTAGCGTCATTCATGTGCAGTCTTTTTTTGAGAGTTACTGTGATTATAACATTTCTGTGTTCTGTACAGGGATTTTGCTATCACTATCTTGAAAACGATCCCCGACTGCGAGGAATTCCTGGTAAAGTCGTGTGCCAGATTTCAGGGCACGGCAGCAGAAATCAACGAGATCCACCAAAAGGTGAGAACAATGATTCGTTTATGATTCGGATCAGGGTATTCTTGAAGGGTTTTTAAAATTAAAATTAAAATTAAAATTAAAATTAAAATTTGTCACTTAATAAGTGTCAGTTATTTATTGGTGTTTGTACCTGTCCTTTATTCCATCTGTTATGTGTATTTATAAGTGTAGTTGTCTGAGGAGATGTTTGCATCCACCCACTCGTAGTGTACGGTGGCCAAGTGGGGCCAAATTGAATGCTCGAGAACAATTGGTAGTTCTCTCTTTCCACGTGCCTCTCCCCTCCCTTCTCCCCACACACTCACGTTTTTACTACCTTAATCCTTCCCCAAAATTGAATCCAAATTAGGCCCCAATTGGGCCGTACACCAGTCGCTACTTGCGCTTCGTGAATCAGCTGTCCGTTAGATTCTCTCCCACCAAGCTATATCCTGTTATATAAATGTGATAAGTGAAAAGCAGAAGGTAACTGCAGTCTCCGTGCCTTTTTCAGGCGAATCTGCCGCTGATGGAGGAATGCTCAGCTAAATCGGAGGAGCTTTGCGGACAAGGGAAATTCCTGGAGGCGGTCCGATACTATTTGCTCTCCTCGTCACCAGAGCTGGCGCTTGACGTCGGCTTGAATGTCGTGCGAGGTAAGAAGCCAACTATGTGACGTCATTGAGTACTATGATGCGAGCAAGAGATTGGGCTCTATTCGCTGAGCACGATTTCAGAGGACAGTTTGCTGTGAAGGTTTTCTGTCAAACTTTAGCGGCACGTTTCATTGAGACTTCTGTGTTATCGGCAAAGATATTACATCGATCAGTGCACGTTGAATCCCTTACCTCGAGAAATAAAAAGTTCTTACTTCGAGAAATCACAAATCACAACTTACCTTCTTCAGGTCTGTTTTGTGAGTACGGACGCTGTGTCTAACTAATACTCGCGTGTTGTTGTTGTTTTTCCAGACTGCATGACAAAACAGTATTGGACGTTGGATGATGTGTTACCTGTCACTCAGTTGATGTCCTGCGTGAGAACGGAGCGCCTGCAGCAGAGCAGGGTCACCAGGTACTGTGCACAGGATCTGTTGTGACCGCACAGACTAAAAGAGCACCCCTTCATTTTGTTGCCTTACTTGACACAGTCAAGTGAAGCCTGATTGGATTAACCGCTTTTTCGCTCGGCAAAAAATCTTTGTGCTGTGCGTTTGTTTTATATTTGAGCTGCTTGTGTCGCGTAAATGGGTCCGCTGGTAGTTTCAGCAGCTTTCCTCTGCAACACTGTTCATCCTCTGGTAGTTCCAGGAATGTGGCTACCTTTAATAATGTTTGTATGTATACTCATTTCAATCCCGGTTTCTTATTCGTTCAGCTGCTCTCGCTGAGCACATGATCGTCTTAGTCTTTCTTGTGACAGATCGTCTTTCTTGTGGTGCGTACTGATATTTTTGTTTCCACAGACAGAGGCAGGAGCTGCTCGCCGTCAGCGCGTACGTTGGCGCACTTTTGGCCATCAGGAGGAAGTACGACCCTATCGTACACCCGCTGTTTAAACACGCAAGGTCAGCTCCCAAAATAACGCCTTTTATTATTTAGACACGAGTGTTTTACTGGAAATTATTATATAGACACGAGTGTTTTACTGGAAAATATACCGTGCGTAAAATCCATACCAAACTACATCCGGGACCCGAGTGGCGTCGTTGGCATCATTTCCCGCTTTTCCCCGGTTGTTTGTGCAATTTCTCGTAAAACACTCGTGTCTAATATAATAAAAAGAAAATTACACGGCGGCTTGAAGATATGGATTTTATTTTCGAGTGGTAAAAACAATATTTTACTCATTCGCGAAGCGCTCGTTCGTAAAATATTGTTTTTACCACTCGAAAATAAAATTCATATCTTCGCGCCGCCGTGTAATATCCTCTATTTCTGATCCTTAAAGTTTTACAAACTGTTGACTATTTTTTTTCTGTGAAGTCAGTCCGCCTGATGGGAATATTTCATGTTGCCGACGACTAGTTCGTTTTAGACGTTTACATGTATGTCATCTAAAACTTAGTGTATAGTTTATCAAGGCGTCCACAGGTTAGGTAACTATGCTTTGAATAAAACATTGATATAGTGATTGTAATAGTACTTGTGATGTGTCATAAATTTCCACGTTATGTGGTCGAATCATGTTAAAGTATGTCAGTCGAGACATGCCTATTTGAGGTTCTGTATTCCACCTCATGTCAGCCATTTCTCGTCCCCAGACACCTCATTCACCGAGACAAGGTAGAATTCCCATTATCCATTGCGCAGTTGGACGCGGAATCTGAAGCCTGGTTGGCATTCAACGCTCCTCTCAAGTGAGTAACGTCAACTTGGTTATCAGCTCTCTGTGAGAACATTCTAACAGTAGTGTTCACGTTCTCGTCGGGTGGAGCTCATGTTTGTTTTACTTATTTCGTTTGACTAGTCCATCCGCCACCCCTACAATGGACCAGAAAGTGATCTGGGACGCGATGTTGAGACGAATCGGTGAGTGACGTAGTGTTGAGTGACGTAGTGTTAGTGACGTAGTGTTGAATGACGTAGTGTTGAATGACGTAGTGCTGAGTGACGCAGTGTTGAGCAGTGAGGACCTTCCGACTGCAAGAGATTTAAAACTGAGCGAAGTTCAAAGAGTTTCAGATTAGATCCTATCAAAAACCATCCAGTCACAATACTCCGCGTTTGCACAGATTGCAAACAAAGTTTCTTCTAATTTTCTCCGCTCGTGTTTATAGGGACAGAGTCGTCGGATTATGGTACAGGAGTAGACGTGGTAACCGGGTCAGACCTTCCGAGTCACTCAGACGTAAACCAATGCTATCTGACAGGACAAAGAATCAGGGTAAGAAAGAAACGCAGAGGTCTTACCTGACAGTTGCCAACGATTTTATAATGACAGTTGTGTCTTGTTGGTACCTGGAGTCTTGCCGTGTTCTCGCAGCGGCTCAATGCTTCATTTATATGATTCTCTGTTCTCCGTCTAGGGACCAGTGTTCTTCATGGAAGATGGCCGGTCGGCCATTTCTCTGAACAGCGCTCTCATGTGGGCAAAAGTGAACGGCTTCTCTCCACTTGGCTCCGGTGTGCGGATCAATCCGTTCTAGGAGGGTTTTGCACAGGAAGTTAAGTGGGAGCTGGCTGACAGTGGTCTGAAGCCGTTAATACGCAGTTGATCTAAGGCAAAATGTGAACTTGTACAATAACGCTCACTCATTTATACACAGTCCTTACTCTTTTCACTGCCATAAACACGGTCTCTGCTCAGCAACAACGTATATCACTGCTATTATGCACTCATTGCTATTAATATGCACTCGAATGTACACATTGAAAGCATTCATTTGAATGAACATAATTACACCTTTAGGGTTCCTTTGACAAGCAGGGTGGTGGATTTATAAGAAAAAGGATAAATGTTTTTTAGTATTTATTTATTGGACGCCAGCAGGAAATACGTTTTGCGATAAGTTAAACGATATTCTGTTTTAATGGCGCACTGCTGTCACGAAAAATATTGCACCTCAATAGTTTTAAAAGCGTTTTAATTTTCTTTGTGTTGCGGTAATGATGAGACAATTGGTGACGGCGCCGTCTATACCTCGTTGCAGGACCAACGCAGATAGATTATTTTGCTGAATCGGCAGATCGCAGAGTGAAACAGATTTGAAATATGTGCTTGGCAAGCACTCAGTTCTGTACAGAACTCGAAAAAAGCAGTTACTCTTTTAATTGAAGTCAGTGTGACCTTATACGAGGGATAGAAATATTCTTGACCGACGTTTGGAGTTATTTTAAACTGTGTGACAACCATAAAATAATAAAACCGAAGGAAAAGGACGACGAAGTTTTGTTAATGGAACGAAGATAGAAACTTATTCTATTTTACGTTTTTGTTGTATGTCTTCTTTGTGTATTTTCATTCATGTTCACTTGTGCACAAGGTGTTGCGACCACAAAAACGGCTGCGAGGAGACTAGCCCCGTCCACACTTATCCGTTTTGGCCTCCCGTCCACACTAAGACACGTTTTCGGTCACCGAAAACGGATATTTTTGAAAACGCTCTCCAGAGTGGATATTTTTTAAAAACTCCGGTTTCATGTTGCAGTGTGAACGGCGAAAAAGGAGCCTTTCGAAAACGCGTGACGTCATGATGATCATGTGATTTCTGTGCTAAGCCTGCTGGTCATTCATTAAGAAATCTGCGCATGCTCAATCCAGGCAATTTAGCGTTTTCGGTTGGTCCAGCGTATTAGTGTGGACAGTGAAAACGATTTGAAGACGATAGCGTGGACAGAAACCTTTCGATGAGTTTAGTCGTATGAAAACTCTGTTTTCAGTTTTCACACTAATCCGAAAACGGATTAGTGCTGACGGGGCCGCAGACGCCGTTTCTGCCGATCAGAAAATGATTAAAAACAGGAATAGCACATGAGCACGCATTTTATGTGATAAATATACGTCAACAACTCTATACGGGAGAAAATCGTGATCGCAATTTTTTTTAAGTTTAAGTTACGCTTCCTCACACCAAATACAGAACTATTTTTTAACATGATTAGCGTCAAAGGATAGTTGTTATTAATGCGGTCAGTTTATTCTCGCGCATGTTACAGTTTAATTAATTTGGATAAATCTACAAATCATGTGGTAAATGTTTTCAGTCTTCTCATGTCTGCTGCGAGCGAGAACTAGTTTTTCTTAATTATGAAGTGAAGTCTCTTTGTTTTGATTTAGCCAGATTTTACTGCTATTTTTAATGAGGTCATTTTGTTTGGGCAAAGTAAACATTGCTTTAAAAATTAATGTCTAAAACACAGTTTCGGGTTTCAATTTCTTTTTTTGTGAAGATAAAGTGTTACAGGCCAGGTGTCAGGATAAATTCAGAGGTTCTTCATTCATGGAACTGGCGCACGTTTTGGTAAGGAGTGTATATAGTAATTATTTAACTCTGATTTATTTGATATTTGGGATTCTGAAGACCTTTTCTTCTTTTCAGCTTGCTCTGTTCAGCTCACTTGCCGTGTTCCTGAGGGCCGAGCAGCAAGAAGGCACAGGTAAAAAGTAAAGTGCGTTGTGTTTTATCGCATGATATGATAACAACTGTAACCATTTTAGACAGGTGAATTAAAGTGGATCGATCTTGGCGTATGCCCCAACGTGTATCACATGTCGAAATTGTCATGAATAATTTAGAGGCGAGATTCGACCATTATAAAATTGAACAAAAATAACTTTACTTCGATGAAAATGGCGACAAAATTGGCAGATGGCTTTTAAGAAATCTCTAGTTTATCAGAACGATTGTCTTGAACCAATCCGTCAGTCAGTCCTTCCGTCCGTTCCACGTCCGCACGCAGGTTGAGCACGGCACGGCGTGATCACGATAAACATAACCAAGGCATGCTGGGACACATGCTGCTCTTCAGCCTCAAAACAAGGGGCGTGAATATGAAACAGAAGACGAAAGCACAGGGCAACAAAAAAAATAGCAACTGAGACAGGAGAGTGATACTTCAGGCAGGGGCAAACTTGCTTGCTTCTAAGTTTCTAAAGTGCCGTTCTTCATTTAATTTTAAAATAACACCCGAACTTTCAGCGTGTGTCCGCCCCAGTCCTCTCGGAATGTCAGATGGCCAAATTCGCGACTCGTTTGTATCGGCGTCTACAGAGCATGCGCATTATCGAGCGCGGGATGGGCGGCTGGATCATTACGGTGCGTGGTGCGCGGGCTCGCTGGATAAGAATCAGTGGCTTCAAGTGGACCTCGTGGAACTGAAGGAAGTGATGGCCGTGTCCGTACAGGGACGAGAGAACGACGCCTGGGTGACGAGTTTCTATGTTCAGTTCAGCACAGACAATGTCACGTGGTATTGCTATCGCGACAAGAAAGGGAGCAAGGTAACACGAGCCTATCAGAACCGGTTGCTTATGATTGTAAAACAGAAACAACAGGAAAGAGAAAAAGACAATGTTTTGTATCATTCCTTTGAGCGTTTTTATGTTTAGGTTCAATTTAACGACAGTCAACCCCCTAAAGCGAGTGTCTTTTATTGATGGTAGCAGGTCTTTCTAGGGTCAAGTTTCATCTTCTGACTTGAATGTTTCCGACTCTTCAGCTCTTGTCAGGGAACGAAAACGGACACACCTGGATAGCGCACGTGTTTCACCCGTACCCAGTCCTCGCACGGTTTGTCCGAATCAACCCACAATCTTGGCACAACTCCATTTGTCTTCGAATTGAAGTTTACGGATGTCCCGTGTCTTCCAATGAAAGTAAGTCATGCTCGCGAGCCTCAACGCTAAGACCAGTGGGATACGACGTTTAACCTGTGGAACTTTAATGAATTAATGTTGATAGTTGAAGCGCCAATTGGTTGTCTGTAGTAATGATTGGGAATTGATGCTGGAATATTCTTTGCGATCTCTTGCTAAACGCAATGATTGAAAATGTATAGAATAAACAAAAGGGAATAGATGGCAAACTCACGAAAGAATCAAGACAATAAATAGAGGCAGTACGCATGTACAAACATCACTTATACGTACGTTTAAATCATCATGCTAAAAAAAAAGTAAAAAAAGTAAAGTATCTTTATTTATACACGGTAAGTAATTCAGCAGAGCTGGTGTTTTAACTCAACGTAAATCTGTTAAAAATCCCGACTGGTCGAAGGCAAACCAGTTGGCTATTTACATAACGTGGCCGAGGATTTGAACGCGGGGCTACCGTGTTACAAATTCAGCCAGTTGCTCAGAGCGGGACTTGAACCTGGGACCTCCAGATTTCAAGTCCGGCGCCCTAACCACTCGGCCACGCTGCCTCCTAACTATGCCTTCACTATACTGTCTCTTGATCATAGTGTAATCACGAGCCGCTAAATCCTTACACCTTACGTGCTTTTTTTTAATAGCTTATGCTGTGGGAATACCAATAGAAGGACAGTGCACTGAAGCTGCCGTGTCCATAATATCACCGCCAACAAAAGAGACCAACA
The DNA here is from genome assembly GCA_964036295.1 of Plumapathes pennacea. NCBI lineage: Eukaryota > Metazoa > Cnidaria > Anthozoa > Antipatharia > Myriopathidae > Plumapathes > Plumapathes pennacea. The sequence goes on from OZ038462.1 coordinate 33,753,996, forward strand.
CCATCGCGAAGTTACAAGGTATAGTAAAGAAAAGTGCAGCATCATTAGAAAGAGTTCAACACCGCTTTCAGTAGAGCACATTTCGTTGCACGTACCCGGAACAAATTGTTTTTATTTTGATTTGTTGAATCAACGAAAGCAGAATTGTGAAGCTGTTTGTGTTGAGAAATTTGCTCGTCAGGGACCTTTTCAATCTGCATGCCGGTTTTTTAAAGCTAGTTCATTATACGGATTTTTGAAGCCAGCTCATTAGCGGCAGTTCATTAGAAAGTAGAAGGTGGGTCTTATTTTATCTTCTAGGTCTGTATTTCGAATGCATGATTGCCTTTTAAATGCGAACGAAAACAATATATATATCCGTCTCATGTAATACCTAAATAACTGAAATAGCAGTTTACAAACTAGTCCATGCACATATGGGATAGTGTTGTCCGAAGATTGCCAGTAGTGAAAACTCGTGTGTTACCATGTGTTTTATTCCAGAACCTTCTGACTGAATCAGCAGGTCTTCATTCTACAGCACTTTGCTTCTCTCTTCTGCTGCCAAAGAACTCCGACTCTTATACTTTCACGAGGTGTCAGCTGTCAAGATCTAGCTGTTTTCTCTCTTCTGCTTCTGCCACACAACCGACTCTTAGATTTACAGTTGTCATTTGTGAATAGTTTAGTTGTTTTTTCTCTCCACTGGCTTGTCGAGGGAAATCTCAGGCTCGTTTCATGGATGCTGCGATTTTGATTGTGCCTTATGTTTGACCTGAATTATTTTAATTGCCAACTGATGATAATTGTATGAAGCTCGTTAGGGAAGCAAGTCAGAGCTTCATGTTCCCACTGGTCTGTACTGCCTTAGTTTAACTCCGTTTAACGCCACTAATATCTATATAATAATACGCTTCTTCGTCTCTGTGTGTGTCTGTAACGGTCTTTCCCAACATGAAGGTAAATGTTTTACGGAAGCAACTATTGCTTCGGATTGAAAACATAGTGTGCTATATCGATTTGCTCAGGAATTTATCGATTGCTGCACAATATTTCCAAATCGGCGCGGGGAAGGTTTAATCCCCAAAGCATCACGGAATTTTGGGAAGCAGTTGTACGGCCGTAAACTGAAGTACAATTCTGACAAAGGGGCCTTTCACGCAGGCAAGATGGTCAATTACCATTTTATCCCTTCTCATCAAGAAGTATTAAACAGATAATGGAAATTCCAGCTTTCGCGTTTTCTATATCTCGCACTTATTGTCATCGCAACACAGCATGGGATTGCTCATTACTGAAATTATATCTTCATAAAAGAGTTTCAGAAACAAAATAAATTTTATGAACTCGTAAAGAAGAAACTGTTACTTTCTTTGCAGCCGTCTAGTGCCAGAGCCTAAACCCAGTCCTCGCATGGACTACCAGACCATTATATACTAGAAAAGACTATTATTTTTGTGTGAGTAGTTTTGTTTTGATTTAGCTGGAGTTTTTCACTGTAACTAATGAGGCAATTTTACATATGCATTAAAAATTCATGGTTGTGAAGCTTAGACCTTGCAAATTCGCAGTCTGACTCATGCGTTTCGATTTCATCGCGTTTCTTATAAAGATGAAGTGGTGCCAGTCAGCCGAAAGAAGAGACTCGTAAATCTTTCTTTCATGGAACTGGCGCACTACCTGGTAAGAAATGCAGAACTTGTTTATGTGGTCGAAAATTTGATTTAGTTGGTAAGAAGTTCGTTTTCGTTTCAGATTGTTCTCTTCAGCTTGCTTGGCGTCGCGCTAACTGGAGCAGAGGAGCAGGACGGTTCAGGTATTTAAAGTAGTTTTTGTGTGTATTAGCTGCTACGGATAAGATCAAATTGAGGGAAAGTAAAAAGCAGTAAAAGTACAAAGGGTGCTGTAAGTTACTCGGGAAACTAGTTTGCCTTTATCACAACAGACTCACTCAGAATCAAACTACTATTTTGCTATCGTTTCACACACATCACGTTACGTTTTACTAGTTTTGTTGGTCTAAAACAAAGAACTTACAGTGAACAGTTACAAGACGTGTTCTAGATATTTCTAGATACGCGAGGCGTCTCTGTATTGTAACAATGACAGTAAGGACAAGGTCGGGTTCAGAGCCAAAATTCCTGCCATTTCTAGGAATTCTGAGATGATATTTACATGTTTACGCTGAACGGCAGTGTACTTGGCAATTGATTTTTTCCCGTTCCGTTAATAAGCTTGGCAAGTTTAGAAGAGAAAGACTTTATGTATTTGAGGCGAAATGCGACGGCAGAGCAAAGCTGTAAAAACTTGACGCTCTTGGCAATGCTACAATAGTTTTCCTATTCTTGAATAAGAACGGCGAGATTTTCATTCAAAACAAAATGTCCTCGATGCGTTTACAAGTCGCATTTTTTAGTTTGTAAATGCACTTTGTTCGCCAAGAATTTAATTCGATTTATCTACTTTCAGCATGTGTCCGCCCCAGTTCCCTCGGAATGTCAGATGGCCAAATTCGCGACTCGTTTGTATCGGCGTCTACAGAGCATGCGCATTATCGAGTGCGTGATGGGCGGCTGGATTATTACGGTGCGTGGTGCGCGGGCTCGCTGGATAAGAGTCAATGGCTTCAAGTGGACCTCGGTGAACTGAAGGAAGTGATGGCCGTGTCTGTACAGGGACGAGAGAACGACGCCTGGGTGACGAGTTTCTATGTTCAGTTCAGCACAGACAATGTCACGTGGTATTGCTATGGCGACAAGAAAGGGAGCAAGGTAACACGAGCCTATCGGAACTTATAACTCTAGCTTAGCGATTTATGTCTCTTGTCGTTTGCCTTGCTACAATACAATTCAAGTATGAACTGCAATAGGTCATTTCATTGCCTTTGCTTCAAAACGAGGTCTAGTGCGAATCCTTGTTATGGAAATTTGTTTTCATTTTTATACAATCAAACTCATTTTCATAAAAAGGTTTCGCACTAGGCCTCGGTTTGAAACAGAGGCCACATGCATCTAAGAAGTGGGAAATGTCCTATTCAGCTTATGAGCTGGCATATACTGTTCGTTTGCTTTTTGTAACTTTTTAGGACGTGCTAGCTAAAAAATAGCGTAATAAAAATACGCCAGGACACGAGCTTTCTTTTGCTGTTACCAGTAACTGAGTGGCCCTTTGCCTGCAAATTATTTGCGAAAGCAAAGTATGATTTTCTTGACAATTGCTGGCAACACGATTGTGGCTGCTGATGGAATTTATGCAAATCTGTTCGGTTTGAAATCTGATGTTTTGAAATGTTTGTTCTCCAGATTCTTGAAGGGAACCAGAATGGGAAAACTTCGATGTTGAACATGTTTCACCCCGACCCAATCCTCACGCGTTTTGTCCGAATCAACCCACAGACCTGGAACAACTCTATTTGTCTTCGAACTGAAGTCTACGGATGTCCCGTGTCTTCTAATGAAAGTAAATCATGTTATATAACATGTTGCAGTGCTAATCGCTCGAGCATATATATATATATATATATTAAGAATTAAGGGCCTCTTGTTATTTTTTTGATGTTGAATAAAATGCTAAGTAAAACAAAACACCGAAGTAAACGAAACAAAGTAATTCACAACAAACATGGAATGATATTACACTACATAGTTTATGCAGCAAACACATCACATGCATACGTAGAGTTCTGTTGCTGGCTACTAAATGTCTGTACTCCTTTTAGCGTATGCGGTGGGCATACCAACACAAGGACAATGTTACCAAGCTGTGACGACAACAGCGCCACCAAGAGTGCAAACTACGATTCCCCCTACAACTGCCATGATTGAAGGTGACGTATAAATGACTGAAAACAACTGGGATAATCAGAGAAATATGCTTTCATTTGGGGAAAAAAAGTATCGTGTTCAGAACAGCAGTGTGAGGTGTGTCAAGAACCAAAACGAAGGGGGATTTTTTTTTAATTTTGTGTTTCTGGTTTTAACAATTTTGATATGCGAAAAGGATTTGGACCTGATAGTCTTAGGAACGGCGTTCCATAACAAGAGCAGTGTGTTTGACATATCGTTTCGAGAGAGAAGATAATTAGTTGAGGCTGGGAAAAAGGCATTAGTTTTAGTTTTGCTACCTTTCGATTCCACGATATACAGTGTGCGGTTTTAAACCTTGGTCAATTGTTGTCTATCTTTTTGTAATCACGGTTTACAGGTCAAAGTCTCAGATTTATAGTGCCTTTTTTAGTTTCTGTATTGCAGTGCGTCAGCCTGGTGAAACGTAAACTGTATGATTTACTGTCACGACCATTTTTCTTACACATGTAAAGTCGAGGTAACAGAAATTCGCCCAAAGCTCAAAAGCCTGGCCAAGACGGGGGAGATCATGTTTATTCGTCTGTTCCCTCACAAGGGAACAAATCTCCAGTACCACTGGGAATTCGGAAACGGACAGTCCCAGGACACTCAGCGAGCAGCGTTCTTTTATGCCTACAACTCTCCCGGTTTTTACCACGTATCAGTGACAGGGTACAACAGCATCAGTGAAGCGAGCTATCATACAACGATTGTAATACAAGACGAAATCAAAGGAGTGGTATTCAAGAATAAGTATCTGGCTTTCAAGTCCACAGCCACGATACCTTGGGAAGTTCAGGAAGGTAATAATTTCCATAGCAGGAACTTTTCTTTTCCTTTTTATTTGGTCCTTTGATTTGCAATAGAGGCTGGAAAAGTACAAATATGAGGGCGCCTCTTTGCTATAAGCCCGTTGAGTTCTTTAGGCTTCCTCGCCACCATTTAGCGTTTGACAATTTTACATCTGCATGCACATGTGGCTAAGATTAACATAGTTTACATAAATACATAAAGTAAATAGACAAATTAGATCTGTTTTTGTCCAACGAAAAATGAATACGTGAATACAAGCGGCGCATAAGTCATCATGACGTGTCAACACCATTTAGTAAAAGTGTAGGACTTGAAAACCAATGCTGTACTTTCGAGGCGGTTCAAATTCTATAGTGACATATTTTTTGTTCACAGGTACCAACATTACCTTCACAGTCGACTTTGGGGACAACTCTTTACCCCTGATCATGAAGACTGCAGGCTCAGGTTCGGGTCATTACAGTGTGTATCACAACTACTCCACTACTGGCAGATTTGTTGCGACAGTTTCTGCATCAAACCGCATCAATCCCACTCCCAAGAAGATCGAACTCATCGTGTTTGTGCAGGATCCTATAAGTGGACTTAACCTCACTGTGGATCTGCCCCACAAAGTCAAGTCACGTGCTGAGCAGGCTTTTATCGCGATTGGAGAAAACGTGGGTGCGCGGGCTCACGTGGATAGCGGAACTAACGTCACGTTTCAGTTCATGTTTGGTGAGACTTCTTTTAACCAATCAGAGACGTCGCTGACTTATGCCTATCAGAAGGCGGGAAAATACAGCATCAGAGTGGATGCTTTCAATTACATCAACTTGGTATCCGTAGCATTTAATTTGCCGATTGCTGTGCAGACGGACAGTCCAATAAGAGGTCTCTCTGTACAGCACGGGGTAACAACCTTTGGAGAATCGACAGCTTTTTTGATGTCGATGGATGAAGGGACCGCTTTCTTCTGTGATTGGTCCTTTGGAGACGGCCACTCGACTGAGAGCGACTTTTCGGACTTAGGGACAGCAATAGTCCACACTTACGAGGACGCCAATGCCTACAATGTCACTATAACGTGCACCAACGGGCATGGTGTTGCGTTGTTATCGACCTTAGCTTGGGTACAAATACCGATAGGTCGTCTAGAGATGACGTTATTGCATACTCTTGCTACTACGAACTCTGAAGTGTCGTACAACATCTCGCTTGACTCCGGTTCCCATGTGTCATACAAAATCGATTTCGGAGATGGAAACGTAGTCGATTTGATTCTCCCAGGCACCGTTGTTCGCGGCAGGAGTGACTTGGTGCGTCACAACTTCACCGTACCAGGGACGTTTGGTGCCACTGTGGTGGCTGTGAACCGCTTAGGAAGTGTGCAGGTGGTGTGTAACTCTTCTGTTGTGGTTCAGAGTCCAATCCAAGGCCTTCAGCTGATTGTCCACAGTCCTGTAAAGTTCTCAGATGCTGGAGTGACCTACAAGCTCAAAATCCCAATGGAGACACCTCGACCTACGGGCGTCACCTGTCGCTGGTCATTCGGAGACAACTCGACGCTGACGAGGAATTTTCTTGTTGACCAACAAAATCAGCAGATAACAGCTCACTCGTTTATTAAACCCGGGCATTACAGCACATCTGTGGAGTGTCACAACTTCGTTAGCGGGGCTTCCCTGAACGCCTCCATTATCGTGCATAAATTGCTGAAGCCGGTGATGAAAGTTAAAAGTAATCATTCGTTGTTCTCTGGTTCACCTTGCTTTGCCGTCCAGGAATCCTTCGTACTAAGCGTCACATCTCAAGCGTTTGATTCTTCATACACGTGGGACGCTCAAGGAGGAAACATGACGAAAATATCCAACACCCACGTACAGCTGTTGTTTAGAATGCCAGGGCTGTACACTGTACGCGTGAGAGTGGATAATTTCTTTGAACAGATGGAGGCGACTCTCGATATCGCCATCCAAAGCAGAATTAATGGCGTCAAATTCTCAGCTGCTCCAACTACCATGCTCTCGCATGTCACGCATTTCTCGATAGACGCATCTGTTCGTGGAACTGATGCTTGTTACGTCATAGACTTCGGCGAGGGCGGGCGTGATGTCATACTTGGTGGGAAATTTTGTTTAGCAGGTTCAGATTCAAGTAAATCAAGTATTGTTCAGAACGAAGACGCGTCTATGTCCTACGGTCACGTTTATGGCCACGAGGGCAACTTCAGTGCAATTCTCCACGCTCACAACCAAGTTTCTGAAGTGGATAAATCGGTGCTGTTGGAGATATGGAAACCAGTTTGTAAAGTGGAAGAAGTTGTTTTGAAAGATCTTTTCGACTGGACAACGCGAGCAACAATATCTTTCACGAGGTCTAAGGAGAAAACGTTCTTGGGGCAATTCACGTACAGTTGTTCAATAGTCGAAGGGATCGAATTCGAATGGAAGATTTATAAACTCACCAGTGGTGGCGAGCAACAGACCAACTCTCCTCTCAGCGTGCGACGCGATGAGTTAACTTCCATGGCTACTTTGGCTCCACGCATATTAATCTACGGAAAATTCAGATTGACGATGCTTGTGAAGCTGACAGGCACAGATATAGCTGCTATTTATGGATCAGTTAACAAGGAAAAAAGCGTGGTGTTAGAAGTAACAGCCTCTGACATTGTTGCTTTAATCAAGGGAGGGGCCAGCACTCAAGTCGGAGTGGAGATGAACCTGGAGTTGGACGGCTCGTCCTCTCTGGATCCTGACGTAGAACGTAGTGAGGCCGACCCGAGCTTGAAGTTTGCGTGGTACTGTCGAACTGAATCTGCCAACGACAAATATGTTGGGTGTTACAAAACTCAGACAGATCCAGAAGTAGCACTGTCGAAAGAAGCGATCTTCAAGACGAATACAGATGAATTCACTGAAGGTAAAACATACATTTACAAACTTGACATCACCAAAGACAACCGGAAAGATTCCGCCGAGCAGCGAGTGGTGGTTGTTAAAGGTGCACCACCAAGAATGGGAATAAGGTAGGCTGCATAGAATTTCCTGGATTTATTATTCTTTGTGCATCATGAGTTTCCAGCTTGTGTTAACGCCTTATCACAGCCGCGCCTTTGCGTCTTGAGTTTGAGCTGTGACTGTTTAAGTCCATAGATCAAGCCGGTCGAACTGAAGGATGTCACTACAGCGTAATCAATTTGGGCTGATCTATAAACAGTATAACATAACTGAGTAACTCGGGCCCCGTTTACGCTAGAGCGAAATCTTCCGGATCCGAGACAAGTGTTTTCGGATTCGGGAAAGCGTTTGGACTAGTTTTGGTGAATCCGGAGTCAGTTTTAGTAAAACGACCCGAAACAGTTTTTAGCCAAAAAGGGGCCTCAAATTTCTGAATGACGACTTTTGGTGTAAACTAATGATTGTTTCGTTTTCTTTTAAGCTGCAAATTCAACTGCAAGAGCAAGTTGGTGCCTTCAGATCGCCTCGCCCTTGATGCCGTCTGCCTGTCTTGCCGACGTGAGATAGACTTGGTTCACCTGTGGCAAGTGTTTGAGTGGACGCCGAGTGGTTTGAAGTCAGTTGCAGACCTGGACTCACACACTACTAGCGGTATCAGTGAAGCCAGCTTGGCGATCAACAGTGACTTCTTCACGGCAGGAAAAACTTACCTCGTACGTTTGACGGCCAACAAACCTGACGGGGCCCCGGGAACCTCTGAACGTAACTTCACGGTCTACCTCAACACGCCTCCGTCTTCAGGTCGCTGTAGCGTTGAGCCGAGTTTTGGATACGCTAGGGTCACAAATTTTAAAGTCACGTGTCAGGGGTGGAAGGACCCGGATGTTCCTTTGTTATACAGGTTCACTTCCCAGAGCAGTGGCGGCGGTGTGACGGTGATATCTTCAGGAGCAAGCGATAACGCCAGGTTTATAATACCGACTGCAACAAAAGGTGTCAACTCTACCGTCAAAGTGATCGCATGGATTGAGGATTCTTATGGATTGGGCATTGAGAACGACTTGTTTATCTCGGTGGGTGTATTGTGCGAGCCAACTGAAACTTTTCCTTGACTTAATAATAATAATACTTTTCAAGAGGGTTCTCAGATTTAGGGCTTCCTCAGTTGTCTTACAGATTTTTCTGATAACATGCTATTCATATGAAACTTTAAAAGTTTGGAGGATTTTCATGCTTGTAAAGCTAAAACAGGTGTTCTTCTTGCAAACTCTCAGTTCTAACGAGCTACATAACTCCTTTTTGAAGCGTATTGTATTGTGTGAATATGGATATCTAAACGTATAATTCACAAAACTCGTTAAAGAGCGTTAAATGGGGATTGATTTATTAAACGCAATGTCTCAACAAAGCAGCACAAAGTTCAATTTCTGGAGTTGTTGTCTGACCGTAACTTACCTTTTCCAGGTAACAGAGGCTTCGTCAGGAGCCAGCGCGAATGTCTCGTACTCCTCGCTGATGAACGGCATCAGCGGCTTGGATGACGTGGACATGGAGAACGCGAGTGAGAGCGAGCAAGTCATGCATTTGGTCCAATCAGTTCAGCTACTCAGTGGATTCCTGAACACGGCAGGAGGCAGCGGCGTTCTCGGTCAAGATGAACAGAACGAAGGAACGGAAAGTGGTGCAGGCAAGGAAGCAGGAAGTGACGCAGGCAAGGAAGCAGGAAGTGACGCAGGCAAGTCAACCGGAAGTGGCGTGGATAAAGATGAGGCAGGCGGCACGGTTACACCAGGCCAGGTCAACCAGCCAGGCGGTCAACAGGGCGGACAGTCAGGACAGGGAAGCGGTGCTGGAGGGGGAGGAGGTGTCATGTCGGCAGAGAATGGAAAGGAAGTAATACCGACACCGTCAGCTGAAACAATCCAACGGGCACAGGTAATAATAGAGAGTAAATAGACCCATATAATACAGATTGAAGATAGCATAGCATTATGGAATATGTACAGTAGACTATATAGAAAAGAGAAGAGCAGAATGCAGAGAAAGGAATAGAGTAATACAGAACATAGTAGAAACGAATTTGACAGTGACACTTTTTCTGATGTTGCTTTTAGGTGCGAGAGGGAATTATTTCTAAAGTATCCAACGTCGTTTCAATGGTGGCTTCAAGTAACACAACCACCATAAACGACATTGAACTCGTAACCAGTGCTCTGAAAGAAGTAACGAAGAAACCGGACGAGATGACCGTGGACTCTGTGGTAAGTTTTCGCACTCGTTATTGTTTACTTTGCTGTTGGTGTTGTGTTTAGTTTGTTGTTTTTGTTTACTTTAAAAGTGCATTAATGACACCTCCACTTCGTTCAGTGTTGTCGAGTAATTTGCTCCGAAAAATTTTCGCAAACCTACAAGTATTATATTCATTTAAATATAGGAGTCGGTTTAGAGTCGGAAAAGAAATACTGCGCAATCCAAAGATCAAACAAACGCAACACCTAATGACAAGGCCTTGATTCTTTTAAGATTTTGAAGCTACTCCATCCTGAATGCAGGGTATATATTTTCGGGTAGATATCCACACGCGAAGATCAATTCTGCGTGTTTTTGTTAGTTGCGTTAAAAGTGTCAGTTTATTTTTTAACCTTTCGTGAGAACTGACTGAGATCTTGTGTGCTTTGCAGCTGTTGAGTGTTGATTCGTTAGTAGCCGTAGCTGGAAGTCTGAAACAGAAGTCTGGTTCTCAGGCGTCACCCGGGAGCCTGGAGAGAGTGTCTGAAAGTTTGCTCCAAAGCGTGTGGAATGTTATGGAGTCCGTGAACCAGCCCTACATGATACCGTCCTCCTCCACCTCAAATCTGACTAAAGAAGAAGAAAAGGTGAGGAAGTCAGGGATAATATATCTGAACAAGAGGAATACTGCTATCTAACTGCAGTATCTATCTATCAGTCTACCTATCTACCTAAAGTATCAATCTATCTGTCAGTAAATCTAACTATCTATAGCTGGAAGAAATAGCAAGGACATTTTCAATACATGACGGTCAAGGCACTTTACCTTGCACATGCATATTGTAGACCCACATTACCCTACGTAAGATAATCAATCGAGGCCTTGAATCCAGGATTTTTGCCTCATTCCAGCCTGCAGGGTTCGAAGAGGAAAACAATTCTGTCTTTCAAATTTCGGGATTACCTTATGTGGGGATAGTCACATGAACGCAGATACAAACATTTGACATGTGTAGCCTCAAGCGTACCTCTGCATACATATTCTGGTAATATGGGCATGGTTCCTGGATTTGTTTCTCTGTTTGTATTGTAATCACAGTATGTTTTCTTCGAATTATCGATTCCAGGAAATAGTGAAGAAGGCGACCAGTAACATGCAGAGGATACTGCAAAGTGTTGGGGATGCGGTTCTGGCGTCAAAACTTGTGGGGGACCCTCCTAGTGTCATACGAGTGCAGGGCATTGTGTTGACGCTGGAGCGACACGACATCAGGACAATAGGAAATAGAACATTCAGAAACCAGGGCGGACAGTTTAGGCTTCCTCGTGGAGAAGTTTTGATGGAACGACTGACAAGTGTTGAAGACTACATAATTGACTCACAGGTGAACACATGTTAAGAAAGGCGAGAACATTAATATTAATCGCTCTTTTGAGTCAGAGATTTGCAGAACGCATTGTGTACATTGCTGACTTTTAGCAGTAGATAAAAATTTGCTTTATTGTCAGACAAGTGTTTCCTAAAATTGGTTTCCTGGGCACTTTTTTGGTTCTAAAGGAGATATGCACATGGTTTAAAATGTTTTACTATAAAGAAAAACAACAGCGACTAAAAGCACAATTATGAAATGTGGTTAGGGTAACCATCGGTTGAAGTGTTCACTGATTAGTTGAACCGTAAGCAAACCGAGTTATTCTTCTGGGCAGTAAAGATGTTGATGGTATCATTGTGTAAAATATGTGTTATTCACCGATGTACATTATGTTCTTCTGTTGCAGTTGGTTTTCTTCTTCCAGAACCCGTGCAAATGGTGCAAAAACTCAGATCAAGTCACTTCAAAGATCATCGGTCTGGATTTGAAAAATTCCAAGGGCCACATTCTAAACGTGTCCAATCTCAGAGAAGACATTGACATTATTGTTTTAAGGGACAGACAACAATTATTAGCTTCAGGAGATTTTACATTCAGCTTGGCTGAGGACGGAAAATTGAGCCAGTTACACGCGTTCAACACTTCTATGGTGGGAATGTCCGCAAGTGCGGAGTTTATGACTTCTAATGCCCAGCTTAGTACAGATTGGGTGATTACGTTGCGCAAAGACGAACCTCCAACTGAGAACGACTACGATCTGGCGTGGACATTGCATTCAACGAGGCGAAGAAGAAGAAGAGACATTAGCAACAGCAGCAAGCCGGCACAAGAAAAGCACGAGGAAGTAATTAGCGAAATCTTTTTCATACCAACGGAGCTTCTTCGATCATTAGTGGGGATGCTTTATGTCAAAGTGTCCACGAATTTGAGAACTAACGTGTATTACAAAAGCAGCACTGGGAACAGTTCCAACGTAACTTACCACCTTAACATCTTGACGTCATCCTGCTATTTCTGGGACGAGAAAAACGGGGAGTGGAAAGGCAGCGGCTGCACAGTAAGAATTACGTCTTGATAGTTTAACTTCAAGGGATTATATTACTTTTAGTTCCCTTTTGCCTAATAGTAACCAAACCTTTTTTAGAAAGTTCATCCGTATTGAGACCTGGTATGAAATATTGAGGAAAAATCAATCAATCAGTAGGCTCGTGCAGTTTTTTTTATTGTATCAGATGTTGTCGCCACCCCACTCAATCAATGGCTACGAATTTGAGTAATTTGATATAAGAAAATACATTGTTATGGTGCATTAGCAACATTCTAAAGAGTAAACTCTCTTCTGGAGCATAAAAATAGACTCGTAAATAAATGTGGAGTAACTGCGAGTGTACCGTTACTTTCACTTCTTTCAGGTCGGTCCAGAAACAAATGGCACTGCCGTTCAGTGTTTTTGTGACCATCTCACGTCATTCGGAAACCAGCAATCCAGTTTTGCGCCAAACCGTGTAGTTGAGATTAAAAAGCCTGCAGCAGTGGAGGTCGGTTACCTGAAGCTGTCGAAAAGCTCAGAGAGCTCAGAAAAGTCCATCGTGTTGATCACTGTACTGGTGACACTGGGGATCTACATCATACTGCTGGTCTGGGCGCGAAATGAAGACTTGAATGATGCGAGGAAGGTAATCATAGCATTAATTATTTAGAACATTTTCCTCTAACACGTTTCTCTTTGATTTATGAGACTATAGTTGAGTATAAGTGCGAACTAAGCCAACTTCAACTTCTTAGTTGCTCACTTGTGTGTCGAGTCGCAAATCTAAAGATGAATTATCCAAATCCATCCAACTTATTTGAGAAAAAGATTAGTTTCTTTTGGCGTAAAAGCGCTGCTTACCTATTTTGTCATCGATTTATTAGCTTTTTTTTTTTTGCATTTGGCACCAAATTCAGTCTGTTTTACACACTTACAGATGCAAACTAGAACATTAAATTAGCCGACAGAGCTCCTAAAGTTAGATATCTTTCACTGGCATCGAATTCTCCCCAAACAAGTCTCCACGTGGCATTTGTGCCGGATATAAAGAGGAGCCAATACGCTTAGTGTCAAAGGCTTTTGTTTGAATACTTGTCAAACAACACATTAATAGGATTGACTTCCCTGTTATCTGCTGGGTTTCATTTTTTTTGTAGGCGAAAGTTGTGCATTTGGAAAACAGGGAGCCCGGAGGAAGGTACCATTATGAAGTTACTGTCACGACAGGCTCAAGGAGGCAAGCGGGCACCTCTTCAAATTTGTATTGTGTGGTGACTGGTGATAGAGGAGAGACGGGTACTATTGCGCTAAAAGACTCACAATTGCAACGATTTCAGAAGTCAGGAGTGGATTCGTTCATGTTCAGCTCTCTTGTTAACCTGGGCAACTTGAAGTCCATAAATGTGTGGCACGACAACTCAGGGAGAAATCCGTCCTGGTATTTAAAGGAAATTGTCGTGCGAGATCTGGCAAGTAACAATGTTTATTATTTTCCGAATGACTGTTGGCTGGCTGTTGAGTATGAAGATGGCTGTGTGCAACGTGTTCTTTCCCCGGCAGACTCGGTAGACATGAAAGCGTTCACAAAATTGTTTTATAGAGCAGCGCGGTTCACCGAGTTTCATTTGTGGATCTCCGTGTTCACGCGTCCAGCGAAGAGCAAATTCAGCAGGGTCGAACGTCTCACTTGCTGTTTGACCTTTCTTTATTGCACGATGTTTCTCAGCGCTGTATACTTTGACGTTTATGGTGAGACAGATTCCTCCTCGATCCTGGTGAAAGTCGGCCCCATACCTATTTCAATACGTGAAATTGTGATTGGTATCGTTAGCGGTGTCATCATACTCCCACTGAATTTATGCATTGCGCAGGTCTTCCGAAGTGCGAGACCAAAAGAAATAACGAAGAACATTTCAAAACATCGCTCTCCAACAGTAACACCTGCACCGGTGTTAGAGAGAGACAGTGAAACCCCAGCGAGGTACAGTGTAAATTATCACGAGCCCGAGTACAATTTATCGGCAAGCATGCAATCAGTCCATCAACCATCCACGCTGGACCTGAATCCTCCTTCTCGTAAAGCCTCGACTGTCGGTGCCAGCAGCACGTCCTTGTACAGTGATTGTGGCAGCACCTCTCCACTTTATAAAGAGCAGTACTCTGCACGTGAAGTTTGGAACGCCTCTGTCATCTCTGACGAAACTGGAGAAGAGGGCATGGAAATGGGCGTTGATGTGAGCATCAATGAGAACGCGAATAAAGTTGAGGAAAGAAAGCAGCTTCGACTGCCCCACTGGTGCACCTACGTAACGTTGATCTTTTCATTTTCCGTTTCTTGCACATCAGCAGTTTTTGTCATACTTTACGGACTTCAGTTTGGAAACGACAAAGCGGGTCAGTGGGTGGCCTCTATATTGGTCTCATTTCTGCAGGACGTCATATTGTTACAGCCCCTTCACGTGCTGCTGACGGCTTTGTTTTATGCCTTGATTGTAAAAAGGCCGCTTGACGATTCAACCTGCGTCGAATGTCGATCAGAGAAGAAGAGCGGACACGATCCTGAGACGGTTGGATCCTTCCGATCTCCTTCAAATCTGTCCTATAGAATATTCCGTAACAGGACCCCGCTCCCCACTGGACCACCAAGCGAGGAAGAATTGAGCAAGGCGCGATCGAATCGGATCCGGGATATCCAAATGAAGCAGATTTTGGTTGATATTGTGCTTTATGTACTGTTCTTGTTATCCTTGTGTTTGGCGAGCTACTCGCAGCGAGATCCCCAAGCTTTCTATGTGGCCAGAGCAATGGAGGACACATTTTTAGGTGGAGCTTACACGGGCTATTCACTTAAAGAGGTGAAGTTACGCATATTCATAGCTTCATTTGTATATAAGCCGCACTCCAAGTTTGATAGTTCGAAGGGGAGGGGGAAACTGGCCACAGTAAAATTAAGACACTTTTCTAGCCATTTTACCGCAAGCGTGACACGTGCAAATATTAACGTAAAAATATTTTCTCTACTTAATTTTTCAACGAATTCCTGTACAATTGTCGGCTGGCCATTGCTATCGTCGAGTTTTTGTTCAGTATGATATCTCCTTCAGACAGCATCAAACATTTGCCCATAGTATAATTATTACTAATCTTATTTTGCCTTTTACCAATGTCTTTTTTACAAATTACAGAGTGATAGCGCTGATAGTTACTGGCAGTGGATACAAACTACAGTCATTCCCAGTCTCAACTCGACCAGCCGAGACTGGGCCAGCGGTTGTTCTCCACGCGTGGGTTACATAGTGGACTGTGACATGCGCCTTGTGGGAGCAGCAAGAGTACGACAAGTGAGAGTAGCGGAAGGTAAACTCAAGACTTTTTAAACTCTTGATACAAACACGAGGCAGCTGACACATTTGATAGCCTATAGCCATACTGTCAGGCAAACAAATTGCCGTACTGCTCTGCCGCTACGTGCTTATTTTTATAACGTACCGTATTACTCACGACATTTCCCCTTCTGGACAAATTTTACTCAGAGTGAACCCTTTTGGCTTTTAAAGATCTAGCTGCTAATTATCAGAACTGAGAGACCCTACAATAGTATTCTGGGCGATGTGTGTATCGCAACTCTGATCGTTGTATTTTCCAGGCGACTGTCAAGTACCAAGTGCCATGGCAGACGCGGTTAAAGAATGCAGTAATTTCTACTCTTTCTTTAAAGAGGACGAAGGAAATTATTCGCTTAAATGGCAGAATACTAATATCAGCTTGCCTTATCCATCACCATGGCAATATCAGACAAGTGCTCAGCTCGGTTTGTACCCATATATGGGCAAATTTGCTACCTATGGCGGCGGGGGTTATGTGGTGGATTTACGTCACACAAGCGAGACTTACGACACAGTGAAGCAACTCCAAGAAAATGGCTGGCTTGACCTGAGGACCCGAGCTGTGTTTGTGGATGTAGCTGTTTACAGTGCTCAAGTGAATTTGTTTGGCATCGCGACTTTTCTTGTCGAGTGGCTGCCTACTAATGGCGCCTTGTTCTTCAACAACGTCAAGGTTGCCCGTCTTTACGCCGATAGCGCGCTCGGCATGATAATGATGGTGTCGCAAATATTTTTGGCACTTTTCGTTCTCTTTTTCATTTACTCTGAATTGAAGAAGATTTATAAGATGCGTTCTAAATACTTGAAGGATCCGTGGAATTGTCTGGAGCTTACCCAGATTGCGCTTGTCTTCGGATGCATTGGCACTTTGTACAAGCGTTCTGCTTACACAGCAAGTGCTGTGGAGCTGATGAAGGTCAACCCTAATCTATTTGTAAGTCTCGCGCAGGCGGCGACCTGGGACGAGCTGTTTACTTATTTACTCGGCCTCTTAGTTTTCTTTGCGACGCTGAAACTTCTAAAGCTGATCAGATTTAACCACACGGTGTTCTTATTGACTCGAACGTTGGCAGCCGCCGCAACTCCTCTTGTTTCGTTTTCCATCGTCTTTTTCGTCGCTTTTATGGCCTACTCTATTGTTTTCTACGTTCTTTATGGACCCAGACTTCAAGAGTACAGCAACTTTATAACCGCGCTCGAGAGTGTGTTCCAGATACTGATGGGTGCATTTGACTTCGAAGCAATTGTGGAGAATAATCGCGAACTAGGTCCCATTATCTTCGTTTCCTTCATGCTTTTCATGGTTATGGTACTGATGAACATGTTTTTAACGATTATAATGGACTGCTTTAGTGAGGTGCAAGCTGACGAAGACCTGCAAACAGACGAGTACAACATCGTTGACTTTGTAAAGGAACACGTAGTACACTTGCTGTGGAGAAGAAATACAGTGGAGGTGGGCAATGAGGAATTAGAGGCAACTGAGGTGGATTCTGGCGCAGAAGCCTGGAACAGGTCATCTCAAGCTTATCTGGACATAGGGGAAGAAAGCTTTCCCTGTGCTCATTTCAAAAGGAGAAACAGTGATGGAGAAACTTCTGAAATATTTTGTGCTAAAGATGAAGAACTTCAATTCCTGCAACCTAAACGTGTGGCTTTTGAAGACAGCACAGCTAGTGCTTTGATTCAATTTTACGACTTTCTTGGAAAGGCGGTCGATGCGAAACAATCAAACAGTGAACGCAGGGTTGAGTTCGATCTTCCTCGTTATCGCGGACAGCAGCCCACGTCATCCAATATTTGCGCGAGTTATTTACCTCTCGAGCCAGCGCTGGATGGAGTGCACAAATGTTTTGCCCGCGTCGCTATCGATGACATTGATGAGGATCAAATCTTCGAGGTCCTGTTCCGATCTTACGTTGCACGGAAGTATTACGTTCCTTTTGAAGAAGAGGACCAGACAGAAGCAAAACGGCAAGAGAAAATAAAATGGAAATATACTCGACATATGCTTCAACCTTGACAATCACACGAAAGGAGGTTTGATTCAAACAAGGTGAACCCTTTTGAATCAAACTCCATATTGGTCTGAAAGTGGCACATTCAGTTAATATGACAAGGGAAGTAAAATTTCCCCAACCTGCTTGTTAATTCACTCACGTTTTTTTTTTTTTGAAAACACTGGACATTGAAAGAGTAAAGCATGAGAAATGGAGAAAAAGGATCCTACTATGCAGTTTCAGTAAACAGTATAAAGACTTGAGTGCAGTCCTCACGCGTCAAGCTTTTATTAGTTTGTAAATTCTGATATAGCTTCTTAAAAATATGTTTCACAGATCTTCATGGCTGTATATTACGGTGTCTAAGGGTTATCATCCTGTAATATAATTTAGTATACGCAATGACATTTTTACACAATCAGACAACAATTGCTAGGATGTAAAAAAGTATTAAAAGGTTTCCTATATGCTTCAGCAGAAGTTTAGAAGTTCACTGGTTTAAAGCCGATTACTTCAGCTTTCTTTGTAAAATTAAGACTTTAAAATTGTTACAAGAAGGTAGTGCTGTTTTCCTAATTCCAGTGTGCTTGTGATTCTTGTGGCTGCAATTGTTTATCACTGAGTAAATACGGTGACATCCAGGAGTATGCGCAATGGAAATACATGTTAAGCCCTGGCCAAACGAGATACAAGTCGACGCAAGTCAATGCAAGTTCGACATGACAATAAACTTTCATCGACTTGCAAAAGTGGTGGCCGAACGAGACGCAAGTCGATGCAAGCTCATGCAAGTTTTGTAGATACTTTTTCTTTTTTTACAGTTCTGGGTCAGAATCCGATTCAGAGGTCTCGCTTGAGCTGGAACCTAATGAGTAGGTTTTTACATTTGATTTTTTTGGCTTTGTCTTGCCTTTGCTAACGCGTTCTTCGCTATTTTACGTAAAAAACTTGCGTATACTTGCATGAAAATTTGAACACATTTAAATTCGATGCAAGTCCGTGCAAGTGGGTGGCCAAACGAAACGCAGGTCCGCGCAAGTTTAAAAACTTGCATCAACTTGCATCTTGTTCGGCCAGTGCTTTAGTAAAATAATATTGAACATTTTTTTAATTTGGAGACAAACTTTGAATAATGATTATTTACCTCCACGACTATGTCTGACGCTAAGATACTACGTCAAGGCGTTAAATTCTAGACGAAATTTATCAGTGAAGCAGTTGCCCAGGTCTCAGTCGTAAGCCATGTTTAAGTACACTAGACTTAACTGCGTAATTAGCCAGCCACTCTTTTCGAAACATGCACTTCTCCTCACTTATCTCGGATAGCGAGGTCCTTTGCGTCTTCCAAAGGAGAAGAATCTTCTCGGCTCTTCGTAGTCCGGCGCACAAGCAGCGGGGCTCTGCTGGGAGCCTGGTGACGTGTTTACATAGTCTGGTGGCACGGTCGCATCATCTCGCCTGTCTCTGTTCATGTAATCTCTGAGCGGCAGCAGACTGGCGTATATTCCACGACTACTCGGCCCTGGGGAGGGAGTTATGTTTTGGTTACTTAGGGGGAAGGGGTCAGGGTTTGGATGTTGGGTGTTGGTGCTGCGAAGAGTGACTCTCTGGCCGCGTGGATCCTGGGTCGGAGAGTTGATGTCTAGAGGAGTCTCGTAAACTGGGGATTTCTTTCTCTGATTCAAAATGCAAATCAGGAACAAGAGTCCCACCAGCAAGACGCCCAGACAACCGGCTGTGATCCAGAAATGTCTCGACGGGATTGAAATTACCGAGCCGTCTGTCTCTGTATCAATAGAGAACAGTGAAAATTACTACAATGAAGCGATCTATTACTAAAAGTTGTACCAAAAGGATATTTCACAAATGAAAGATAAAGAAATGCAAAAATAAGACCACCATACTCTGATTATCACTTACACCAGATAAAATTGTTGCCAACGGCAGCAATTTTATAACCTCAATTCCAACATTACTTCAGTTCACAAATTTCAAACGTACTGACAAGTGTACCTTAACTTTCCCATTTTTGCAGATGTTATTGCAAATTTCGGGACTGCTTAAAAGGTATTGTACATTGTATATCATGCTATACAGCACTGCGCGAATATATTGCATGAGTTTTGATCTTTAACACGACGATTGAATTTATTGCGCGATAATAATCCACCCGACCAGTTTAACACAACATAAAAATAGAGTGAAACAAAGGAATGCATAAGTGTTAAAGATACCTCCTTCTGGGTCGTGCAATGGGACAATACGGATCACTGTCGTGCTGGAGCCAGCTTTGTTACTGGCCTGACACTTGTACACACCAAAGTCACTCTGCTTAATGAGTTTGATTTCCATTTCGCGTTGTTCAGCTATAACTCTGTCGTCTTTGACCCACTTGTACGTAACTTCATGTCGACTTGTTCCATGGCATTTAAGTGTCACAGTTTGACTAAGTTTACAGCTAATTGTGTCAGCCTTAACGACAGTGGCAGATATAGTCATGTTTTGTGGCTTATCTGTAAATAGACATAGGATAATCATCAAAAGAAGGCATTTACTCTTCTTAGCAATCAAATGTAACCCTGCTTTGTGATATCAATGAACGCTTTTCTGTTTGATACATAACTGGACAAACTAGGTAGAAAAAAATTAATAACGGTGCACCCATAACATTTGGAATCTAATCTGCGTCCTTCCCATTCCTGAGGAGGACTTTAAGATACTCAAAATGTAGTTGTCTTGAGTTCTTTAAATACAGAACCAAGTTAAAAAACAAAATACTTTCCATGAGAACAGCTATCCCTCCAGAGAAGTAAACGGCTCAATAGAGTCATGCGCAGGGAGGTACTCACATATGATGGATACATGCACAGTGGCCACGTCTGTTGTGTTGGGAATTCCATTACTCGCTTCACACCGATACATTCCTTCGTGGCGTGCGGAGCTTCTTTCAATCCTGAGAGAGTTGCCTGTCTGATAGAATTCTCCGTCTCTGTACCACTTAATCAGGGGCACTGGTCTTCCCTTGGCAGAGCATGTCAAATTGAACGAGTCGCCCAACTTTATTTCCTGGTCTTCAGGTTTAACATTGATAAAAGGAGGCTCTAAAAGGTTAGACATGTTAAAGAAGACTGCGTGAGAACATGTCCACTGACTTTCCTGATCACTGCGCATGGTTTCTACATATTGATGACGCTTTTCATCAATTAATTCCCACACTGACCACTATAGTAATTGTTTGTTCAACTGATGTCACGTGTTACAGTCCAGTAAGATTTGCAATGTAAAGACGTACCTATCACCTGGACTATAACGGACTCTTCTGCGTCAGGCTTGTTCCCATTTGTTGCCACGCATTTATACAGCCCCTCTGTGTCGAGTGTCACGTTGTTTAGGGTCAGCAGTCTTCCTTTGGCTAGTTCCATGTCGCCCTTGTCCGATTTCTTGTACCACATGACTGTCGGCATTGGGTGTCCAGTTGCATTGCAGTTGATGTCTACTCGGTGGCCGGCGCGAGCATAAAGGCTGGAAACAAGGCCGTGAATGGTTGGACGGGCTGAGAAAAGATTGAAAAAGATGTCTTAAGGTCTTAATTTTGGAAAAGCAAAACAGTAAACATATCGCTTACTCACTTCCAAGAGTCTTGAATTTGATTTCAGCGGTCCATTTCCCAGGTGTCATCTTTGATTCTACAGGCATGACCTGGACACCAAACGAAGTGTTTGGACCAAGATGCAACAGGTGTATCATGGTGACATTTCCTAGTTGTGCAGCCCGGCGAAGCTCTCTCGATTTCCTGCTTTGGTGATTAGTGAGCTTGACGATGTAAGCTGCCCACTGCGCGCTGTCACTGGTCATGACCCACAACACTGCCTGCCTCGATTTGATTCCGTCAACCTTCAGCCTGGGTTGATCATCGGCTACAAAGAAAAGGGAAAACACCGGAGTTATGTATGGCAACTATCAGGACCTGCACTAGCATCCTAACCTTGTTCTTGTTATATGTACAGTCTGAGAATGACTCCTCTCAATCAACTTTTTACTTTTTCCAAGAAGAGACCCGCAAAATACGTCGCTTTCTGTTTTTTTTTTTTTTTTTTGTTTTGTTTTTTTTTTTGCTTTTTTTTGACGAGCGTTCTACGGATTTGCTTTTTGTAGCGCGATTCTGTTGATAGCATTTGTTTGTAACTTCTACTGATTTGTTGTATTAATGATAGAAAAAAACAGCTCGAACAAAAGCTCGTCGGTTTTTTAACAGACTCTCCATAACCAATCTCAGATCAAAGTCCAATTAGAACCGGAATTGGCTCCCAAGGGAGAATTCTCTGTCTTTGCTTTGGGAAGGTCACTATATTTGGTCATAAAGAAATCGTGGCGGTGACAGGTCTTTGCTCATCTTTCGTCGGTATAATTGCTGATGCTCTGCGTCATTAAATTTTCCGGTCGACATGGTTGGCAGAAACCCAGCGGATTCGATTTCTTAGGCTTTACGTTACAATCAGTCAGTTTGTGCACGCACGTATATGTGTGTGTCTGAATAAAGAAATGCTGGAAAAGATATGTGGTTATAGCTTTTTAAATTGTTATTTTACTCATTACTGAGCAATCTTTTTCTGAACAAGAAAATCAGAAACTTGCAAGATAGAAGTGGCATACTGAAAGAACGCTGTTCCCCATGACTATGACGTCACATTAGCTTCTTTGGGGATGGGATGGTGAAAGGGAGGGGAGTTTGAATCCTTTGTTTCTTTGGGAAGTTTTGTCAAATTAGTCAGAGTCTTCTGAAAGTTTTTGTGAAGTTTTGAAGAACAAGTGATCTTTTCTGTTATAAAACAAAGACATCGTGCTGGTTGGACTGATCATTCCCAAACAGATATCCGGGCCCGTCGAAACCGAATGACCTCACTAACGGACTTCCGAAATGGCAGTGTAAAAGCCCTTTTGCCTTTTGACAGTAGACAGATTTGTTATGACTTTGATGTTTAACTGTAGTCGTGGCCTTGTAAGTCGAAATGCCAAGGCACGGTTTATAAAATATAGCTATAATTTCAGCCACAGCCTAACGATGCAATACTGTCGGGCTGGCGTGAAGACCGCGGCTGATTCGACTTCAGCCTAATTTAACTTTGATGCTCTCTGTATTTTCTTTTGCGGCCTCAAAACTTGCGTTGTGTTTCTTTAAAAAGTTAGTTGTTAGCACGTGTGTGCTAAGTATTACAGCTAACGTTCCGAATATATTAAAAACTAAACTGCCAGTTCAGAGATATTTTTTTTATATACCGATCGAAAAACGCGGTTACAATATGCCGGAGAGTTTTTCATATTTTATAGCAACTTCAGTCACACTAATGGCTGTAAGCCGCCGGCGTAATCACGGAATGAAAGTGTGAGAATCGGGCTTGGGCATTGAAAATGCAGAACAGTCAAAGCTACATTAGTTTTAGTTCCATCGGCGGCGGTGATTTACCGGCTGATTTCTTCTGAAATTTCAGTTGCTGTACTTACCGTGCACCCAGCGAAAAACGGCGATGAACCCGCACACCAGAAACGGGTTGAATTGCTTCATGTTTGATACGCAATAACGTTCTTGTTCGCGCCTCCGCTCTCTCTCTCTCTCTCTCTCTCTAGCTTTCTGAGCTTTCTAACTCATACAGGAAACAATTTATATTGTCTCAAGACAATACACACAGTTTCCTGTGAGTAAGAGATATCGATATCAAGATTATCAAAGCTTTTTGCCAGTGTTCATTTCAGATTTGTGGTGAGGCCGGAAGGGATGGGCGAACGCATTGGCAAGTTCATGACCCGACTGAGCTCCTCATAATCTTTAATTTGCTTGTTGATAGGTAAAGTGCGGGATGATCCGGAGTTACACTTTGAATTAGCGCCCGTTCACACTAGTACCGTTGCCGTTGGTTACGGAGAAAAAACCCGTTCACAATGAGCAATTTGGAGGTGTTTGGCTGCTGATTCGAAGCATACTATTACATGGCCTGGAGTTAGCGAAAGTAAACGATCTGTCTGATCCCAGCCAATCACAGTGCAGATCCACTAATGCCGGAAACAACGGAAACTGTACTTTATGGTTCTCTGGCTACTTCACGTGTGAGCTTTTCTTCGTTTGCTTATCGGCATTAATTTTACCTTTCGACGTGAAATGAACCCCAATTGGAACGGTCAGTTCTACGCAGGAAACATTAGCGCTCTATGTTTTATGATAGCAGACATGTTGATGAACCGTTCGGGTTACGCAAAAACGTAATGATGACAGCTCGGGTGGAGATGATACTACGTTTCCTCGCCTGTCGGCTCCAAGTGACTGAAATTTGAAGACACTTAATTCCCTAATGCAAACACACGGTATGAATTCAGTGGTGCCTTTTACACTTATCACAACATGGAACATTACTATTAGACATATGCGTTTCTTTTTAATTCAATAGAAGCATTCATGACTCATCCTTTCACGATAACAACGAGAGCAGCAGATTGAAAAGACGCCTTCAGGGCGACCGAAAAACTCTCCGTCGGTGCCACAGTTGAGTCTTCGTTGAATATACCATTAATTGTATTGCGGGTATTTTGACCTCTGTGCTAATGTGTAAAAATCAATAATGGGTGAGTCCACATATGAGGTTACGGGAGTGATAAACTGGCGAATATGATTGTAATTAGAAATTGTGCATGTTAGTGTGATAACATGTTGCAGCGCTAAAATGCGGTGTGGTCGGGTTGTTGAAGTGTAGGGAACGTAATAAATGGGTAGAAATGTGGAATTGGTGACCCGTGGTGCGCACGTGCGTTGTGAAACAATGGGAATGGGAGTTACTGTAACAGAGAAAACCAAGCGAAGAGCGAAAAAGAGAGCGGCGAAACGGAGGGATCGGCGAGTACGTGAAATAAAAGCTAATAATATATAATTTGGGAGTGGAACGGGTAGTTGGGGAGCCGGGAGCGCTCGAAAAAATGTGGTGAACCGATGACCATCATGAGTGGTTCGTCCGTCGAAGCAACCGCGCTATTCTCATCAGGTGCATAGTAACGCGGTTGCTCCAGAAAGGTGAAAAGTTCCTTCGATGGTACGTGTTTCGAAATGGTAGTTTGGCGGTTACAAACTTTTGGCCCTGGCCGAGTTGAGGGTTGGGGGGGGGGGAGAGAATAGGAAAAGAAACTAAGTTACCTCGATATATAATATATTATTTTTGTTTCGATAGAAGCTGTCTCGCTGTATTTTCTTTTCCGGCTTGGCGGTGTGACCCATGTTGATGTCTTTTTGGCACGCTTTTCTTGTGGCTTTTTAATTTTCAATTTTCTTTTCATGTTAAGAATACGACCGGTCGTAACCTATATTAAGAAACGTGCTCTTTTTAAGAAAACGACCGGTCGTGTTTCGGAAATGATCACGCTCTTCATGTTAAGAATACGACCGGTCGTAAACCTAAATTGAAAAACTTGATCATTTTAAGAAAACGACCGGTCGTGTTCCTAAATTGAGCGTGTTTTTCATGTTAAGAACACGACCGGTCGTAAACCTAAACTGAAAAACCTGATCATTTTAAGAAAACGACCGGTCGTGTTCCTAAAATGATCAAAATCCTATTTCACCCCCCTGAAAATTATGGTTGAGGTCTTATACTGAAAATGATCGATTCAATCACTTTAAGACTCCACGACCCCCGGTCGTATTCTTAACATGATCAAATCACTCATGTTAAGAATTTGACCTCTAGTTTGCCTGTGGCCCGATACCCGTAATGATCCAGGTGGGGTTTGATACTGTATACCTTTCTATTTGATCATGCAGTACTTGTCTTCACAGGAAATACGGCGGATGTTAGGGGAAGACGACTGAAAGTTATAAAAATCATGAGCCGCAGGAGAAAGCTCACGCGGCAAAAATGTTTAAGCATGATATGAAAAAATAAAGCATATACGCATCTTAACAGGGAATACACAGAATAGTACTCGCGAAGTGAAGATAATATTTAATAATAATACTAATAATAATACTTAAGATCATATTGTGGAACAAAATCGTTGTATCTCAAATCTGCACACTATACTAAATGCGGCTAAGGTGGCCACTCTATACTTGGCCTTTACGTGGGAAATCGAACATTTTCTACGTTAAATGCAGTGTTAGCAGGTATGCTATTGCTAAGCAAAGAGTAAATAAATCTTGTTGTGCATCATCTGTCTACTCTACACAGCTTTCCTAGCGTCTGTTTATCTTTTAACTAGTACAGGCTGGAATTTTACAGCAATGACCTAACCACACTAAATGCTCATCGAACAACCATGGTCCCGGTTCTTCGATGACGCCGGTTAGGAAAATTTGCATTCTTAAACATACATGGGGTTAAAAGTCCAATGAAAAATCCTGCAGATTTGACGTTAGCGTAACACGAAAAATCTACTGAGTTACAAAAAATGATCCTCGACAGGTTAAGGTGGTGTTACACTGGTCGATTTGCAACGATACGATGTTGCGCTAAAAATTGTTCAGGTGTAACACCCCATTGCGAACGATTTTTCGCGATGTTTGCAGTGCTGCAACGCGTTGCAAGTTTTTGAAAGCGATTCATAAACTTGCAACACCGTTGCGCGAATTTGGAGCAAATCGGCGTTGCAAATCGTCGTTGCAAATCGACCAGTGTAACACCAGCTTAAAGACGTGAGTGAGTCTCCGTTTAAATGGTAATGTAAACTGGTGCAGTGAAGTTTGTAACAAGCAATTTACTCGCTAATTTCTATTACTTAGAATGCACAATGCTACCACGAAGTATTAGCCTGCGAAGCAAGCGTTTCCATAGGTTTCTGAGCGCAGACGACGACTTTTTTGATTTTCGGCCACGCGAAAATTGGGGAGAGCGCAAAAAAGACGCGAGGGGGGGGGGGGGGGGGCGGGGAGGTGAGAAGTTTCCTTCGCCTCCTCCCCCCTTCACCCCAATTTTTGCGCTCCCCCAAGTTTCACGCGGCCAAAATTGAAAAAAGTTGTCGTATGCGTTTAGAAACCTACGGAAACGCTTCCTACGCAGGCTAACGAAGTATCTGTATAGAGCCCGGTTGTTCAAAGTACGATTAGCCGGCTAATCCTGGATTATAAGTACAAACGTTTTGTTATTGCGAGAAAGGTTTTGCTAAAAAATCAGCGTCCTTGATAAGTTTTGAATTAAAAGAAGCTTTCTAGTTGTTCTTTGAACAAACTCCTGCAGTCTATTGTCCCAGAAGACGAGGAAAAGAATTTGGTTAATCCTGGATTATTAGTTTATCAGGCTTTGAACAACAGGGCCCAGAACTGAGCCACTATAATCAGGCTACACTCTCTGACTTTTCCCACAGCTTTCTTTCCTCGATCTGGAAAAGCACTCCATCGTCTAACTTTTGAGAATTAGACCTTTCTATCATCCCATAGTTCATATGCGAACCATAGTCCGCTTCATTTGGATCTTCTTTGTCTTGAATCGAAGGTCTTTGTGCTTTCCTTTTCCAAATCAGGCAAACGGCGCAGGCCAAGGTGACAAGAATTATGGCTCCTCCAATTCCGACATATAATATCCAGCCACTGACTTTGGTTGGTGGACTTGAAGTGTCTATGAGGTATTGAATTCCATGGTTAGAAACATTTCGAAGTTAGAAACAACAACAACAACAACAACAAAAAAACCAAGTCACTAATCAAAACAAGGAGCGATAGCATACAAACACTGTCAAGATAAAAGTTAAACGAAAACAAAATCGCAAGGAAAAGAAGGGTTTGACTGATCTAATGAGAAACCTAATCAACAAATATTGTCTTCAACAGCAGTGCCTTCCAATTCCGATTTGGGAAATACCAACTAAGGTGTATATCATGATGTACATTGTTGGGTGTATTGGTATCCTTCAGATTCTAGACGTGCAATTAAGGTTCACGCCTACCTATTTACCTATAGTTCTTGCTTTCATTCGACTTCTATAACACCAAAAATTATTTAGGATGTACACTACAGTTAGGGTAAATTGCTCCCTCACCATAACTCACCATAATTCTGGGTGGGAGTGTGCACGGTCCTGAAAACCCTAACCCTAACCCTAAGCCAAAATATCTGATTTTCTATGTTCTATTTCAGACCTGACTCTAAAATGGATACCATATTTTAGACCTGACCTCAAAATGTATACCCTATTTCAGAGATTCTTTTTTTGTCGCAACGATTTCCGCCCCCTGTATTTTCTTCCTTTGCCGTGCAATGTCCGCGGCGGCATATTCTTGTTAAAACCATACCCTATCCCAGACCAAAAAGACAAAATTTATACCTAATTTCAGACCGAAAAGGGAAAGTATATACCCTATTCCAGTCTAAAATGATTAAAAAAACGGTACCCTTTGGGGCGGCATATACCTATTTGGCTTTTATATGGGAGTACGCACCCCCCTCCCCCCAAAAGAAATTTGCTGATCAAACAAGAAGCGGTGCTTAACAGTTTTCCCTTCACTGTACCTTCTTTTGTCGAGACTGCTTTCCGCTTTAGCGAGCCTGGATCAACCTCAAGGCTTCCGAGTTTACCGTCTTTAATACTTTCTTTGAGATTCGTGATAACGTCTTTATCTGGACGTGTAGCAAAGTGCAAAATGAACTCTGCTATTATGCTTCCGCGCCTAAAAGAAAGCAAATAACAGCTCTTGGGGCATGCAGATATAAAGATGTTAACATAAAAACAGCTTTAATAAGTATAAAAAAACATTCCGCAGCATTCCGCAATTTGTACAAAAAGCAACGCTGACCATTTGTCCTGACTTTTATTAGAACAAAACTAAATATACTAAATTTTGAGCTGGGATTAATGCTTATAGACCAAAATATTTTGAAAAAAGTGCTTTTAAATTTGTTTAGAAAATGCTCATTTTTGGCCTTACCTCAGAATAGCATGAAGATTTCAAACTTTTCTAGGAGTATAACGAATGTTTTGATGTGGCCCCGGGCTTTTTGATATTTCATACAACCGGGTGCGAGAACTAAGAGTAGACCATCGACCAACACTTAAAGCTTTTCAAACAAAGGAGGTTCAAACTATGCGCTGTTTTCTTGCCATACCTCCATACATATACGTCAACACTTCGACGACTTTCCTACCCTCAGTAAAATTTATACTTTTGATTATAATTTTGTCCACTGTGATGAGAGTGACACTCAGGTCGTTCACACCAGCAACATAATTTATTGTACAATGGCTGAAATGTGCGCTTTTCGTAAAAAAAAAAAAAAAAAAAAAAAGATGCAAAACCTGGGAAGCTAAGGTATTTCGAATAAAATAGCGTCTTACTTGAATGAAAGTATCTCGACCCTCTTGAGTTCTTTGCTTCCCGAATATTCTTCCATAATCTGCAATCAGTTTAAATTGAAGTTAAGCTTGGAAAAGATAATTTGCAAATTTTGTTATGGGGTAGGATAAATTATAAGCAGAAAGCTACAAATGCCTCGGCGTGATATGCTTTGTCCTATGGGCATTCCCACGTTAGTAAAAATAGCATGAACGTATGCGTTCAATCGAAAACCAAATTGCGCAAACTAGTTCAGTGATTTCAAGATGAATAGATATATTCTAAAATGTTTGAGATTGCACCATTATTAGGTGAATTATGTGGGGTGGCTTTTATTGGAAGTGGATATTTAGCAGATGTGTGCTTCACGCACAGACTCACGTTCAGAAGATCAGGTGTCAATTCAATAAACATTTACACGTTTATTTTACAAGTTGGACCATTATTCTAAAACCACTAAACGGATTCTAATCCAGCAAAGTCTGCACAATATTACAGATACAGGTCCCCAGTGTACAACCACAACAATATTTGGCTATTGTATTGGATTAAAGTGTTTTTAACGTGTGGGGAAATTGGTCCGACTTGTAAAATACAATTGTAAATGTTTTATTGAATTGGCCCCAGGATACTAACAATATTTATGAGTTTGTTGAGCAATGCAAACTAAATCACGTGATAACGATGAACCTTTACATTTACAAGAGACCAGGCAACTCTAAGCAACTATATCAAATCACCTGAAGTGTATTTTAATCTGGAAGCAAAAATATGCAATTTAAGAACGATGAAACAAAAACTTACCGCTTGTTCTAATTTAGTTGACAGGTTCTTGAATTCAGGTGTTGAGTGGTCCTGAAGCTTTTCGTTCCAGGTTTCCTTTATGCGAATCTCAGCAGCAATTCCTGTATAATTATTTCAATAGTATACGTATTATGTATGTACTTTTTTCTTATCAACTAGAAGTCTCTTCTGAAAGATTTTTCTTCACTTTATTACCATCAAGGGATCACTGCATGTCTGTGAGCACGTCACTGGATTTTCCGTAAAACTTTAAATAGTATCCCGATCTCTTTTTACCTTGAAATGGTGCGATTGTTGTCGTCTTATCGCTTAGTTCCGGTGTTTTTTCTAAACAAAAGAGTATATCACTTCAGTATAAGTCATTCAAATGTGGTTTTCCGTCGGTGTATACTCGTTCTGCAATACTTTTATATAAAGAATGAAAGAATATGCATATTAGGTTCTATTTTGATGTGCGTGCACATTTAATACATGCCTACAACAACGACGACCAAAACCAGCCACATTAGGGCACTCATTACATGATTGTTATTTTAATGTATTGATGTGCATAAGATCGAACTAATGACAAATTAACCCGTAATCAAAACTTCTTGTAGTGACATTATATAGATATCGATTAAATACCAGGATTTTTCCAGTTCTAAAAACTGATGTTTTCGTCGCGCGTGATGTCTTCACATGTGAGAGATAAAAATTATATGTTCACTGTGGGCGCGATTTTTAAAGGCAGCAAGTTCTGACAGAAAATATAGGATGCAAAATATGTTTTTGTTCTGGATAATTCATTGCTATCTATATAATAAACAAAAGATTACATGGCCGCTTGGAGAAACTAATTTTATCTTCTCGTGTTGATATGCAGTGGAACCTCGATATAACAAATGCCAAGGGACTGGGAAAATGCGTTCGTTATAACGGGGTTTCGCCTTAGCGAGGTTCCGTTTCCATACATTTTACTGTAACTGGGCTGTAACGGGCTGAAGGATATTGTTCGTTATATTGAGGTTTTCTTTTCACTATATCATCAACTCTCGAAGATAAAGTTCGTACCTCCGCGCGGCCATGTAATATTCTTCTTAACTATTCCACACTAGACCTATATAAATTATTGCTTCCTTCTCCACACGTTCTGACCCATAAGGTATAGTAAGGAAGACAAGTTTGTTGTCGACCCATAAAGTATAGTAAGGAAGACAAGTTAGTGGTCGACCCATAAGGTATAGTAAAAGAAGACAAGTTAGTGGCATGTACCAGAGAGGTCTACGGCAACAAGTCAAAGATTGAAGTGTCATATTACGTAGAGTTCAGTTTACAGTGCACAGTGGTAAAACGTGACCACGACCAACCTTCACAAGTTTTTCCTGTGAATTCTGATGTACAGGAGCAAGTGAAACCGTTGATCCCGTCTTTGCACTTTCCTCCGTTCTTACACGGCTCATTGGCACACTCGTCGACATCTTTGGGCCGGAAAAAAAAAAGAAATACACTTTCAGGACGCCTTTCAGTATGCATGCTTTATAGTGAAATTTAAATAGCGTTTATTTCCTATGCAAAACAAGCAAACGGACAAATATATAGTCCCTCCATCAACCTAATATACAACATTTATGTAATTTATAATTAGGTAATCAACAAAGGAAATGGTCGAGAGGGACTGGAATCCATCCTTTAGTATCGGATGCTTGTTTGCCTTACCTTAATCTTAAATCGTTGAGGTTTTCAATTAATGCCAGTTTTTAGTTATGAGAATTACAAGTTTATAGCTCTTGTTAGTACATGTATTTATTTACAAAATATTAGTATAAGGGTGTTATTACGGCAGCTCAGTTCATGCATTAGGCATTATTTGATTTTGGATAATTTCTTTATAGGTAATTAGTAAAACCGGGTGTTCATGCTTATCCCATCCTTACTCAACACATCATGCACGTGGAGTAAAGAAAGATCAGAAACAAAACTAAAGCATGATAAAATGTGGATTCCACTAGAACAGTGATCACCAGGGCCCAGTTTTTCAAAGCACAATTAAGCTAATCCTGGATTAAGTCTAAGCTTTCTTGTCTTTTTTTAGCCTGAAAACGTAAACATTTCGTCCACAACGACTTTCTTGCTGACGTTTTAAGCTGGAGTAAGCTTTCTAATCCATCTTCGAACAAAACCTCGCAGTTTATTGGGAGAGAGGTCGAGAGAAAGAATTTCGTTAATCCTGGATTGGCTTAATCGACTTTCGAAAAACTGGGCCCAGTATTTTTATATAATTTCTTTTCAGATTGAGTCTCTATATTTTAGGCAACTTACTTTCATTACAAGTGTGTCCTGTGAATCCTGCAGCACAGGAGCAAGTAAAGTTGTTGATTTCGTCTGTGCAGGTGCCACCATTTTTGCAAGGTAGAACAGAACACTCGTCTATATCTTGGTAAAATATGAAAAACAGGATATAATTACAAGATTATTGAATTGAAAATGGATATCGAAGGTAGCCATGCTCTTAAATGTTTTTGTTTAAATAATGGAGTCAGTTTTGATTTGATAATTGTGTTTGCAACATTTTGAATTGATAATAACTTACTTTCCGCACAAGTGTGACCCTTGTATCCTGGGAGACAGGTGCAATTGAAATTGTTGACTCCGTCTGTGCAGGTGCCACCATTCTTGCAAGGCTCACTGGAGCACTCGTTTACATCTTAACATAAAAATACAACAGTAGGATTAAACTTCAAGTGAATTGAGGATAACTAAACTATTTAATAATAAATTTTATTGCACGAAACTCAGAAAGTCAGAAATTAGCTGAGAAGCCGCGAATCTGTTTATCATAGAATTCGTTATCTGGTTTATTATTTGTTGCAATTGTGTTCCAAACATTGTCCTATGTTTAAAATAACTCACTTTCCGCACAAGTGTGTCCCTTGTATCCTGGAAGACAGGAGCAAGTGAAATTGTTGACTACGTCTGTGCAGGTGCCACCATTCTTGCAAGGCTCCCCGGAACACTCGTTTATATCTTTATATAAAATAAATCACACTGGCATTAAACCTCAAGTGAATTGTGGACAACTGAGCTTAAATGTTGGCCGTAAATTTAATGTTGAGTTTTATTAATGGAAACTGGAAAGTCAGAAAGTAGCTAAGAAGATGGACTGCGTTATTTGGTTTAATATTTTGCAGCATTTGTGTTTCTGTTCTATTTGATAGTAACTTACTTAATTCACAAGTGTGTCCCTTGTATCCTGGAAGACAGGAGCAAGTGAAATTGTTGACTCCGTCTGTGCAGGTGCCACCATTCTTGCAAGGCTCACTGGAGCACTCGTTTACATCTTAGCATAAATAACAACACCAGGATTAAACTTCAAGTAAGATGTGGACAGCTGAACTATCTAATGATGAATTTTATTGCACGAAACTCAGAAATTCAGAAAGTAGCTGAGAAGCCGTGAATCTATTTATCATAGAGTTCATTATCTGGTTTAATATTCGTTGCAATTGTGTTCCAAACATTGTCCTATGTTTAAGATAACCTACTTTCCGCACAAGTGTGACCTTTGTATCCTGGAAGACAGGAGCAAGTGAAATTGTTGACTCCGTCTATGCAGGTGCCACCATTTTTGCAAGGTTGACCAGAACACTCGTTTTCATTTTTGTATAAAATGAATGACAGTAGGATTAAACTTTAAATGAATTGTGGACAACTGAGTTTAAATGTCGGCAGTAAATTTAATGTTGAATTTGATTGATCAAAATGGAAAGTTGGAAAATATCTATAAAGATGGAGTTACCTGGTTTAATATTTGTAACATTTGTGTTTCGAACATAAATTCTTTTCCACCTTGCTCCGACGAAGACGGAGGTGACGCTCGTAGCGTCAGAAAACATCTATTTCGGCGACTTTCAGATTTCCCATGCGGGCAACCTCGATTTGATTCGGATGTATAATACGTTTTAACACTACAATAAAACAAAATCCGAATGGAGTCCTTTTGCGTCCTAGCATTCTGTATAATTCTTATTTGTTTAGGAAGTTACTAGGTACGTTGGTCAGTTTGAGTAATTGAGACGGTTCTTTAGTTAGTCATTCGTGTTTAAAATATTAAATTATTGCAGCGCTACTTACTGTCTTCACAAGTGTGTCCTTTGAATCCTGCAGCACAGGAGCACGTAAAGTTGTTGATTCCGTCTGTGCAGGTTCCACCATTTTTGCAAGGTTGAACAGAACACTCGTCTATATCTTGGTAAAATACGAATAATAGGAAAAAATCATTTATTTAAGAATTGACATCGAAGGTAGCGATGCAATTAAATTCTTTTGCTTAAATCATAGATTCCGCTTTGATTTGATCTTGTGTTTGCAATATTTTGACTTAATAGTAAATTACTTTCTGCACAAACGTGTCCTTTGTATTCTGGAAGACAGGAGCAAGTAAAATTGTTGACTCCGTCTGTACAGGTTCCACTATTCTTGCAAGGCTCCCCGGAGCACTCGTTTACATCTTTGTATTAAAAGAATGACAGTAGGATTTAACTTCAAACGCATTGTGGACAACTGGGTTTAAATGACGGCAGTAAATTTAATGTTGAATTTGATTGATCAAAACTGGAAAGTCAGATGTATCTATGAGGATGGATTTCGTTATCTGGTTTAATATTTGTGACATTTGTGTTTGAACATTGTTCTATTTAATAGTAACTTACTTAATTCACAAGCGTATCCTTTGTATCCTGGAAGACAGGAGCAAGTGAAATTGTTGATTCCGTCTGTACAGGTGCCACCATTCTTGCAAGGGTTTCCAGAGCAGTCATTTACATCTTTGCATAAAATGAATGACAGTTGGATTAAACCTCGAATGAATCGTGGACAACTTAGTTTAAATGTCGGCTGTACATTTAATGTTGGATTTGATTGATCAAAACTGGAAAGTCAGATGTATCTATGAGGATGGATTTCGTTATCTGGTTTAATATTTGTAACATTTGTGTTTCGAAACTGTTCTATTTGATAGTAGCTTACTTAGTTCACAAGTGTGACCCTTGTATCCTGGAAGACAGGAGCAAGTGAAATTGTTGACTCCGTCTGTACAGGTGCCACCATTCTTGCAAGGTTGACCAGAACACTCGTCTATATCTTTGCAAAGCGAACATTAAGATAGATGGTAAGTTTTCTCAAAAAAGAGAATTAATACTTAGGAATTTATATAAGGTAAACATAACTGTGAAAAAAAGTTGGGGTTAAGGAAGCGGATTCCGAGCTAATTGGCAATTTAAGTTTTTTGCAAATAAAGAAAATCTGCTCTATAAATTTCCACTGAAATCAAATATGAAAAAACTGGATATAATCTTGGTTTGCCTGCAAATTTTAAGAAACATTCATTGAAGGAAACTCGGGAACAAAAGCAGAGAAAAACTTGATATTTTACGTGCGTATTGCGCCATCAAATGCAAAATAATGACTCGACAAGATCGACAAGTGCGCATGCGTTAGCCGTAATGTCCTTGCGCGTGGAAACAAGTTGTGCATGTAAACACGAGGAGAAAGTGGCGGTCGCACCCCAGCAAGTACAGCAAGTTTTCTGGGTGCGAAGCTAAATAGAAATAACACCATGCAATTCCTGAAGTTCTGTCTTGAGAAGCTCGTACTGGATATGTCAGCCACAAATTATGCTGTGCGAACTACTCTTGGAAAAGTCTCAAACGATTTGAGGGTGATAGCTGTTCAACAACTCGATCCTTTTCAAAGCCGTGAAGACCGTTCGAAAGTCGTCAGTTCAAGCCGTCGTATGCTAGTCTACTAGCTCCCAAAAAGTTTGTTAGTAGTTGTGTCCCGCCAAGTTCATTTATACTTATTCAGTACAGTTCGAATATTTAGTTTTGCGACGGACTGCTCACCTGAAATGATACGCCACAGACTGACACGGGATCAAACTCTGCAGGTTAGTAGTATTCGCAAAGCTTCATAACAACGCCAATAATTTCTGTCTAAGTTTGCTTACTTCCAAGAATTTATGTCAGTGTTGTGACTAGGCCGAATGTACTGGTTTGTCCATTGCAACTGATGATTGCCGAAATGACCGTCCGAGCCATGTTTGTCACGGCTGTTTTTCAAAGTCAAACAGAATAAAATCTGAATTGTAGAACTTGTTCATCGTGTGTTGCTTGTTTAGTTATTAGCCTGACAGGATGTGCAGAAACAATACTTTCAAACTAATTCAGTAGAGTTAAATACATTCGAAGGTAAAGTGATAAAGATCAACCCATCAAGTAAAGCCGGCGTGTACTGAGTTTGATTGAAAGGCTTGCAAGTTTGGTTTCTTCGTGGCACGAAGAACGGTACATGCATCATAAACTGTTTTTTATTCCGAGTTTTTAGAATTTCCTGTTAAATTCAGATTTCCTCCAAAGAATTACGAAAGTCGGGGTTTTATTTCATTGTGATTTTGGTGTCCACGCGAAATTGCGTCTGAAAACCCTATGGAGCAACCCTAAGTCCAAGCATTCCATATAACTAATTTTTTATTGTTTCTTGTTTAGGAAGTTAGTAAGTGAATCTGCATGGATACAGTTCTTAAGTTAGTTTTTCACATGTGTTTAAAACATTAGAATATTTCAGCTACTTACTGTCTTCACAAGTGTGTCCTTTGAATCCTGCAGCACAGGAGCAGGTAAAGTTGTTGACCCCGTCTTTGCAGGTTCCACCATTTTTGCAAGGTTGACCAGAACACTCGTCTATATCTTGGCGAAATATGAATGGCAGGAAATGAATACAAGATTACTGAATTGAAAATGGATATCAAGGGTGCTAAGCGATGCAAGTAAATGTGTTTGCTTCAATCATGGAGTCTGTTTTGATTTGATTTTGTCTTTGCAACATTTTGACTGAGAATAACTTACTTTCCGCACAAGTGTGACCCTTGTATCCTGGAAGACAGGAGCACGTGAAATTGTTGACTCCATCTGCGCAGGTGCCACCATTCTTGCAAGGCTCCCCGGAGCACTCGTTTACATCTTTGTAGTAAATGAACGACAGTAGGATTAAACTTTAAATGAATTGTGGAAAACTGAGCTTAAATGTCGGTAGTACATTTAATGTTGAATTTGATTGATCGAAACTTGAGAGTGAGAAACTAGTTAAGAAGATAGACTTTAATATCTGGTTTAATATTTGTAGCTATTTGTGTTTCGAACACTTTCAGTTTATTTGATAGTAACTTACTCAATTCACAAGCGTGTCCCTTGTATCCTGGAAGACAGGAGCAAGTGAAATTGTTGACTCCGTCTGTACAGGTGCCACCATTCTTGCAAGGTTGACCAGAACACTCGTCTATATCTTTGCAAAGGAAACATTAAGATAAATGATAAGTTTTCTCAAAAAAGAGAATTAATACTTTTACTGTTCTACCTTGCTCCGACGAAGGCGGAGGTAACACTCGTAGTGTCAGAAAGCATTTATTTCGGCGACGTTCAAATTTCCAGTGTCAACCTCGGTTTGACTCCGATCCATAATACGTTTCCTGACTACCATAAAACACAATCCAAATGGAGTCCTTTTAAGTCCAAGCATTCCATATAACTAAATTTTATTGTTTTTTTTTTTTTTTTTTTTTTTTTTTGTTTAGGAAGTTAGTAAGTGCGTTGGTCAGTTTGAATCTGCATGGATACAGTTCTTAAGTTGGTTTTTCGTGTTTAAAACATTAGAATATTTCAGCTACTTACTGTCTTCACAAGTGTGTCCTTTGAATCCTGCAGCACAGGAGCAGGTAAAGTTGTTGACCCCGTCTTTGCAGGTTCCACCATTTTTGCAAGGTTGACCAGAACACTCGTCTATATCTTGGCGAAATATGAATGGCAGAAAATGAATACAAGATTATTGAATTGAAAATGGATATCAAGGGTACTAAGCCATGCAAGTAAATGTGTTTGCTTCAATCATGGAGTCTGTTTTGATTTGATTTTGTCTTTGCAACATTTTGACTGAGAATAACTTACTTTCCGCACAAGTGTGACCCTTGTATCCTGGAAGACAGGAGCAAGTGAAATTGTTGACTCCGTCTGTGCAGGTGCCACCATTCTTGCAAGGCTCCCCGGAGCACTCGTTTACATCTTTGTAGTAAATGAACGACAGTAGGATTAAACTTTAAATAAATTGTGGAAAACTGAGCTTAAATGTCGGTGGTACATTTAATGTTGAATTTGATCGATCGAAACTTGAGAGTGAGAAAGTAGTTAAGAAGATAGACTTTAATATCTGGTTTAATATTTGTAGCATTTGTGTTTCGAAAACTTTCAGTTTATTTGATAGTAACTTACTCAATTCACAAGCGTGTCCCTTGTATCCTGGAAGACAGGAGCAAGTGAAATTGTTGACTCCGTCTGTACAGGTGCCACCATTCTTGCAAGGTTGACCAGAACACTCGTCTATATCTTTGCAAAGGAAACATTAAGATAAATGATAAGTTTTCTCAAAAAAGAGAATTATTATATGGCTCACCAGTCCATGATGGAAATGGAGCAGTCTGATTGGCTCGTTAGCGGTCCGTATTTTCTTGTACGGACCAGGCAGACGGACCGGGCAGATGGACCGCTACGTCACAGTTAATTTGTTTGTCAAAAGTTTCACACACGAGGTTGTGCAGCTCTTTGGTTTCGGTAAAAGGTGTCGGCTAAGTCTGTGCTGAACCAAAGCGGTGCAACGAGAATTTGTAAAGGAGATAAATCCATTTCACAGGGAAAACTTTCAGTTTACAAGCCAAGAAAACAGTTTGGAGAAGAAGATTCGACCTGTATTGCCGGTTTTGTGGCATCGTAAAAGGCAGATTAGCTCGTTCTCTAAAAAATCGGACGGTTTAACGTGAAAGGAAAGCAAAGTGATCGGCCAAAGAATGTGAACAGTCACCGTGAACGGATCTGAGAAGATACAATGTTTGTCGGACACTGTTTTGTAATTGTGGCGCCGCCAGCAGTAGCTGTACTGTAAACACTGCAAGTATGGATTTCACAAGGAATGAAAGTCGTTTTAGTTCAAAATCATCAAAGATTTTACGGAACTGATGTTTATCTTTACGATGATGGACGAATAGTCTACGAGAATTAAGCCGCCGAGAGATCGGTAAGTTTTGATGTTTACGGGAGGCCATTGCGATATTGAATTTCAGCCTTCGGCTTGATTGTTTTCTTTGAATGCCTGTGTGATGATAAATGCATTCGAAAAAATAGAATTACGTTTACTGTTTTGAGCTGCAAAACGCCTGTTTATTTTCAAACAAGGAAAATTTGAAAAGTCGAAAGAAAGCTAAACTTTCACGTTTGTCATTACGGGTTTACTGAGTGACTGTGTCACTGTAGATACGGCTTGCACTTAAAAATAGTATTCAACTAAAATCATACAGTAAATTAGCTGCTTCTTTCTGTCAAGTATTTCGAGTTGAGGAAATTGGAGAGCTACATCACTAGGAATCAATTTTCAATAGTTGAAACGCCGGTTACGTACGCACGCAAACTGGTCAAGTGCTTCTTGGTGCTTTGTCTTATGTTTTGCAGCATAAAACATTGAAGCCATATAATAAATCATTTATTGACCTCGCACTCGGTCCGTACGGGAGAATAATGCTCTCGTTCTCTTTTTACGTGTTTATGAACCTCGCCGCGGCGGCTCGGTCCATAAACACGTAAAAAGAAAACTCGAGCATTATTCTCCCGTACGGACCTCGCGCTCGGTCAATAAGATATATTTAATACTTTTACTGTTCTACCTTGCTCCGACGAAGGCGGAGGTAACACTCGTAGTGTCAGAAAGCATTTATTTCGGCGACGTTCAAATTTCCAGTGTCAACCTCGGTTTGACTCCGATCCATAATACGTTTCCTGACTACCATAAAACACAATCCAAATGGAGTCCTTTTAAGTCCAAGCATTCCATATAACTAATTTTTATTGTTTTTTTTTTTTTTTTTTTTTGTTTAGGAAGTTAGTAAGTGCGTTGGTCAGTTTGAATTTGCATGGATACAGTTCTTAAGTTAGTTTTACGTGTTTAAAACATTAGAATATTTCAGCTACTTACTGTCTTCACAAGTGTGTCCTTTGAATCCTGCAGCACAGGAGCAGGTAAAGTTGTTGACCCCGTCTTTGCAGGTTCCACCATTTTTGCAAGGTTGACCAGAACACTCGTCTATATCTTGGCGAAATATGAATGGCAGAAAATGAATACAAGATTATTGAATTGAAAATGGATATCAAGGGTACTAAGCCATGCAAGTAAATGTGTTTGCTTCAATCATGGAGTCTGTTTTGATTTGATTTTGTCTTTGCAACATTTTGACTGAGAATAACTTACTTTCCGCACAAGTGTGACCCTTGTATCCTGGAAGACAGGAGCAAGTGAAATTGTTGACTCCGTCTGTGCAGGTGCCACCATTCTTGCAAGGCTCCCCGGAGCACTCGTTTACATCTTTGTATTAAATGAATGACAGTAGGATCAAACTTTAAGGTCTCGATAAAGGTTCGCGCGTTCCTCCAATTATTCTCGGAAAATAAAATCATTGTAGCGTTGCTATTTAAGATATATACACGTACAATAT
The DNA here is from genome assembly GCA_964036295.1 of Plumapathes pennacea. Lineage (NCBI taxonomy): Eukaryota > Metazoa > Cnidaria > Anthozoa > Antipatharia > Myriopathidae > Plumapathes > Plumapathes pennacea. Next base: position 33,794,266 of record OZ038462.1, read on the forward strand.
AGAGTTGTAAAGGTTGTTAAAAGTTCTGGGACTGAAGAATGCAGATAAAGTATTACATTACAAATGCTACAAATATTAAACCAGATAACAAAGATCATTTCCTTAGCTCCTTTCCGACATTCCAGTTTCCATTAATAAAACTCAACATTAACTGAATTTACTGCCGATTTTAGGCTCAGTTTTCCAAAATTCATTTAAGGTCTCGATAAAGGTTTGCGCGCCCCTTTCGGGAAAAAAATCACTGTAGCATTACAATTTAACTTACATACACACATTATATATCGTTGCAAAGGTCTTGGACGGCAGATTACAGATCTGGTGTTATCGTTTTTAAGCATATTGAAGGTGAAGTACGATTAAGGTTAATTTGAAACTTGATTGTTTCGGAAACGGGAAGCAAAATTTCCGTCGGTTTTATTCGAAAATACTTTTTTTTGATACTCAATGAAGTTGACTAAAATACCTTGTCAGCGAATTTTGATTCGTTTTGTTTTAAGGCTTTTATTCTCATTTAATGTGGAGTAGGCCACTATTCTTGCAAGACTCCCTGGAGCACTCGTTTATATCTGTGTAAATTCAAAATAATTTACATAAAAATTAAAGATAAGTCACATTTGACAGACTTTTGTTGTGTTTATAGATCGAACTTAGTAGGAACTCTGGAAATTCAATCGTGAAACTAGAAAATAAAAATGTATAGCCAAGGTCTTTGCACTTAAATTTGATATTCTGTTCTTTGGTGCACGTAATGTTTGAATTATTTCGTATGTAAATTATGTCAATCGGCGATTAAAATACGGAATTGTGGGATGAGGGTGAGTATTAATAATAATAATAATAATAATAATAGTAATAATAAAAGATTGTGAAATAAAAATAGGGTCGTAACTAGCATAACTAACGTATAAAACTTGGTTTCTTACTTAGATCGCACGTGAAGCCTGTGAAGCCAGCTGCGCACACGCAAGTGAAGTTCTTAAACCCATCTTTACATGTAGCTCCATTCTGGCAAGGTGCTGTGGCACAATCGTCTATGTCTAAAAAATAGGAGAACGTGAAGTAAAGCCACGGGATCATTATTATTTAACTAATAGACCTCTTTTAACGAAGTAAAAGGAGAAAACAAAATCAATAAAAATAAAAACAAGGATAAGGACGAATGCGAATTGTGTTTTATCGAACAAAAAGATAATGTGACATCTGCTCCTCCCATTGACAAAATATTATCAAAAAAGTTTTCTTTACCATGGCAATTTCTCCCGTCACCCGTCATTCCGTCTGGACATGGCGAGCACGCGGTGCCCCCTGGGATGTTTACGCAAGGAACCCCGGGATAGCACGATGCATTTCCACAGAAGTGGATCATAATCTCACACTGACGACCAGTGAATCCTTTTGCACACGAACAGTTGAAATCATTTACAAGATCAGTACAGGCTCCTGAAACGAGATAACATTTCTAGATTTATTAACAATTATTCTCCTCATTGTCGTTGAATAGCGATTGATACCTACTGAACCGCTTATTTAGTACATATTACACAAGTTTAATAGCCAACTCCCAAATAGCTATTTTAATTTCTGTCAAAAATGGGAAAACAATGCGTTCGAGCGCGAGACTGTTTCATCCGAAACCACCAGGAGGTAAATAATACTTGTTAGTATATACCACGCAAGTGAATAGTGCTTTTCGCGCGCTCTGATTGGCTTCCGAGATTTAAGAGCCAATCAAAATGCACAAAAACACCATTCACTTAAGTGGTATATAACTAGAACCGGGAAAGAATCCTTTATTATTTGTTCTAGTTACATACTGTAGTTTCACGCATAGACAACATACAAAGGTTAAATACACACAGTGAATGTACATAAATATTAGTTAGAAGAAGACATTGACAATAGCGCACCGTTGAGACAAGGAGATGACTGGCACTCATCAATCTCATTGTTACAGTCCCGACCTGTGTACCCAGGGTAGCAGCTGCAGTTGTAGTTATTTGAACCATCACTACAATTCCCTGAAAGAGATCGATACATTTATAATTATTCAAACCAATTTCTATATATATTCTAAAATTTAATAAACTCTAAATAATTTACACTTGAAAGGGAAAACTGCTCGACTATATACTCCATGAAGTCTGACTGGCGTGTGTGCTGGAGCTTGCTTTCCGGATTATAATAAAATAAAATAAATAAACGAATCACTTTATTTAAGCCTCGATGTATTTAGCACTCAGCCGTGCTAATTGGGGAGACTTGAAATGCAGAAACGAAATATCATAAACTGAACAAAAATTATCACAAGTCCCCACGATTGGATACAGTTTTCTTACGGCTTATGCTGAATAATCATCCAACATCTTTGAAGGCTTTTTGTGTTTTACTGCAGCGTGGACGTTACCGGTTTTCCTTCAGTCGTTGTTTGTCCCATCTAAAGAAGTTAGCTGGCACGTTTTATGCTGTGCGTATGTGCTGAGGTAGAGCATGACCGTGTGGGTTTGCTACTAAGTAGCTGCGGATCGGGAACACTAAATTTACGATCGTGATTCCTAGTTACTATTGTAACAATTTTACGTTTATTTGCTTAATTTGACAAGAATATTTTGTATGCGGATAGGAATGTTATCAGATGCGACTCACACCACATCATGTGTTTTACCGTGCACACATGGAGAGGACTGGCAGTCGTCATAATCTTCTATGCAAGTTCGGCCGGTGAAACCAGGAAAGCAATCACAAGAGAAGTTGTTGAGTTGATCTATACACCGTCCTGTTAATTAACGGAAACAACGATATCCAACTTAATGACAAGCACTAACAATCCTGATAAAAGGGCTTATTTTGGAAATAGCGACTAATGTATCAGTTAGGGAACAAAAGAGACCAGGGAAGAGAAGAACTGCGATTTGATCGAGCAAATTACTGCCATGAAATACATTTATGCTCCTAACACTGTGTAGCGCAACAATTGTCGTCCTTTGTAGTTAAAAAACACCTGACTTCTCGTTTCATAGCTATGAGTTTCCAGATAACAGTCATAGATGAATTCAAACCCATCTGAAGTAGAAAAAAATAATCGGTTTTACTTTAAATGACGAATTTGCCTTGCCTTTAGTAAAATTCCAAATGTCTTAAAAATCTAGACTGAAAATAAAGTTAGGTATTTGAAAACGCATTCTAAAAACAAATATTATCTTATTTAGTTACGGGCGTTGTTCTTACCGTATACACAAGGGTAAGACTCGCACTCGTCTATTTCGGCTTCGCACGTGTCTCCAGTGTAGCCTGGGGAGCAGTCACACACATAGCGTGCCGAGCCTCTTGGGTGGCTTGGGTCGGGCTTGCAGTTGCCATTCACACACGGACACGTCACAATGCTAATGGTCATGTTCATGGTGCTGGATGCACCACAAGCGTCCGTTGCTCTGAAGAAGAACGTGGAGGTCTGAGTCGAGGTTGGTTGCCAAATAAGGCGGACGCCATCCTCAAACATTGCCCCAGCCGGGCTGCCACTCAATATGGCGATCTGAACTGGCATTCCTTCGGGGTCCACTGCTTCGACTGGCATTACAAGATTTTCATGTTGTAGTGCATATCGCTGTTGCTCCGTGGTGAACTGTGGTGGATCATTTACTGATAAAGTAAAAGAAAACATTTTACTGATCAAAAGTACATTAGTTTTGATTCATTTAATCAGTTACCTGGTGTTAGTTATCTCTATTTTTCACTATAAATTGAGCTGATGTTATACTCTCCGAGAACCAGATTTATGTCAAGTGTAACTCTCAATGGTGTACTCAGCCAACAAAGCAATATTGTTTGCGGTTGTTGTAGATGCCGGTTGTTGTAATGAGTTTAAAGATAGAATTACTAGTCAGAGACAGCCACGTGTTTTTGCTCGCGGGGGCCTGGGGCCCACGAGAGCTTAAAAATGGGCATTTATATTTATTTTTTCCTTTTTGTGGGTCGAGAATCAGCACACGGTGATTGGTTCATATTATCACGTGCTGGGCAATGACGTAATTGATTTCGCTAAACAACTCGAGATGTGGCCAGTGAATTGCTCGTTACTTGTGTGTAAAAGTTAATTGCATCCCATCCAAACTCAACACCATTTGGCTCTGTGGAATATGCACGGATAAACTGGATTTTCGGGAACGATTTTGGCTCGCGTTCACCGCGGAAGCTTTGAGAATAGCCGTAAACAAATATTTGATGGTACCGCTGTCGCCGATAAATATTTAGTCCCGACGAAACTTTCTGTGGCGACACGAAATACTTTTGGGAAGATAACAGGGCGAAAACAGAAACCAAAGCTACGGTGAGCTTTAGCCGTAAAACAATGACGCTTTATGCTTTACTCTGTACATGACATCTGTTGCCTCATAAAATTCTTCTGCGTATCGTACATTGCCTGTTGAAGTGTTTCTTTCATTCGATCATGTAGCCTTTGTTTCGCAATGGTCAGTGAATACCAGAAATGAAAAATACACCGAAATAATTCTGAGGATTGAGTTTGCAGTCACAAATGGACTGAACACACTGTGAACAAAAGCGCAATAATATTGTAAACATCTCTCGTGTGACATTCCTCGCTTTCAATTTTATATTTGTTACAGAGCACGAATACTCGAAAGCCTGATAGAAAAAAACGTATTGAGTTAATAAAAGAAAACACATAAGTAGTGAAGCGAAAAAGTAAACTGCATCCCATTCAAATTCAACGCCATTTGGCTCTGTGGAATATGCACGGATAAACTGGATTTTAGGAAAAGATTTTGGCTCGCGTTCACCGCACAAGCTTTGAGAATAGCCGTAAACAAATGTTTGATGGTACTTCTGGGGTATTGCAAATATCTCTGTCGCCGATAAGTATTTAGTCCCGACGAAACTTTCTGTGGCGACACGAAATACTTTTGGGAAGATAACAGGGCGAAAACAGAAACCAAAGCTACGGTGAGCTTTAGCCGTAAAACAATGACGCTTTATGCTTTACTCTGTACATGACATCTGTTGCCTCATAAAATTCTTCTGCGTATCGTACATTGCCTGTAGTAAAGTGTTTCTTTCATTCGATCATGTAGTCTTTGTTTCGCAATGTTCATTAAATACCAGAAATGAAAAATACACCGAAATAATTCTGAGGATTGAGTTTGCAGTCACAAATGGACTGAACACACTGTGAATATATATGTGCAATAATATTGTAAACATCTCTCGTGTGACATTCCTCGCTTTCAATTTTATATTTGTTACAGAGCACGAATACTCGAAAGCCTGATGGAAGAAACGTATTGAGTTAACAAAAGAAAACACATAAGTAGTGAAGCGAAGGCTGGATTAATCGTGGCCTCTGATTAGAAATATGAGTCAAGGTCAAACTGTCATAATCGATTGTGCATAAAAAGATATGTCACGCATTCTCAAGATGCAGGGTCGCTCAACCTTTAAGAAGCAAGTGTATGAGCGTTGTAATAATAATTTTTAGTTTAATCAAGGTGTCAAAAGAGCAAGGTGTCAAAAGCCAAGTTCTCTATACTGTGTGATATTTTTATGGTGAGAAATTGGAAGTCTCTCTTGGGAGTTCCGCTCTTGTCCCCTACTTTCCATTTTATATTCTGGTCTCGACCCAACTCACGCCGCGAGCTCACTGGCAAGGCCAGTCTAGTTTATGTAGAATTATTGCTGGTGGATGTACCTATTCTCTTGGACCAGGACGCCGTACTGACGTGAGGAAGGCACTGGCTGCACCAGTCCTCTGGACTTGTGTCGTTGTGAGCAAAACAGTAGCCGTTGATATAACAGGCGCCACTCTGAAAACAAAACAAAAATCAAAATCTCTCAGATCTGGCGTGGGTAAAAGCTTTTTTTGTGCAAGTGTTTTAAGTCTTGTTGACTAGAAGCGCGCAACTATGTGTACGGAAGCATTGTTTTATCTGGCAAATCTTCAGTCCCCACGCATATGTTAACCTTATTTGATTAACTAAATATGCTCTGGTTAGAAGGCTTCTAATAATCAGACTTGTGATGCAGCTTGTGAACCGATTGTAAAATGGCACATTCTGCTGCCACTCTGGCAGCCTAGCAAAATGTACTTGTTGCTTTCAGGATTGTTTTACAACAATAAGCTTAATCATAATACCTTCAAAAAGCATCCTGAGGTCACATTGCAGTCCATGCAGGCTGAGTCATAAATGATCAGGTTCAGTTTTTCTTCGCTCTCGTGTATTCCGTTGTTTGACACCGTCAGAGTTATTCCTGACGCAGCGGTACCTGTTTCACTGCTATCGTAATCTCCAGGACGAACAGGGGACTGGGGCAGGGAGCAGTCTACCATCACCAAGTCCGTCATAATCCCTTGTAATGGTATAGACGCATTGGATGGAGTCCAAGAACTGTTGATAACCTGACATAACCCAGTTTAAAAACGAGACGGTTAAGTATAATAGCAACAAACATCAATAAAGCGTCGTGACAACCAAAAGTTTCTCTTTACGAGTCTTGCTTAGCAATCCGTTTTCATTGAAGCAGTTTTCGCTACCTTAAATTCCTCAAGATGACAAGTGAGATTGGACGAACTGATAAATCCACGTCCATAAACCGTGACTTTTCTGCAAGGCCGTTCGCGCTTGTCGCAGAGTCCTCTACCCTGAAGCCTGTGTGGAATTAAATATTTAAAACAGACAGGCAGAGGGAATTAGAGGAGAGCAAATAAATACCATGCGGTTTACATTGCCGTTTTTTCTTGCCATATCGAGGATACGAATAATAGGCCCTTTGCATCAATTGATCACGTGGTATTTTTCCCATAGCAACACAAGCGAACCAGTCCTTCCATAGTTACGGATGTGAGATCGTACGTGATGGCTTTGACCTCTAGGGAGTCTTTTATACTTCGAAAGCGATTCACAAAAGCCATTCTTCAGGGGATCACAAGATAATCTGTTAAACTAGTCATTTCTGGGTTTAACAGATTATCTTGTGATTCCCTAGGCTGTTTTGAATTCACTTTAAGGGTATAATAGAAATCCCTGAAGGTGAACTAATACCGGCAACATTTTCTTGCAACTTGTCGTGCAACAGAAGCAGACTACTTTTTGTAACATGTTGCCGCAACTCACAACACGAATTTTTGTGGCGTGCGTAGGTAGTAATACGTGCAACACAAGCCTTAACTTGCTACGCAACTTTGCTGCACGACAAGTTGCAAGAAAATGTTGCCCGTATTACTTCACCTTAAAGGTCAAAGCCATCGCGCACGATCTCACGTTTGTAACTATGGAAGGACTGGTTCGCTTGCAACTCCAGCAAGGCGTTGCTATGTGGAGAAATACCACATGATCAATTGATACAAAAGGTTTATTACTAAATATCACTTGTAAGAGAAGAGAATAAAGTCATTTTAATAGTTTACTCGGCATATTGTAATTTACGAGCAAAGACCTAATCTAGCATGAAAATTGACCATTGCACTAAATTTCTTGAGTAGTGACTGATTACGAATCCTGAATCTCTGATTGAAGTTATCAAGCCCACAAATGCAAGATGTGGAATTTCTACTTACTTTGCGATTTCCGGCTTCTGGTGTATAGAAACAGAACAGTCCGCAGCCGTAAAACCCTCCTCACAGACACACGTTCCATTGGAACAGTTGCCGTTGAAGCTGCAATCGTTGGGGCAGATGATCTCTAGCACTTCACGCAAAATCTTCTCACCTTTCGTACTTTCGTTCTTTGCAACAGAAGTGTTTCTGATGGCAATTTCTCCACAATCATTCATCAATATGGACACTGAAGCTTGGACAAAATCAAAGTTTCCGGTGCTCTACAAAAGTGATACATGTTTTGAAAGCTCGTGGTTAGTCATCCAAGCCGAAAATGTTTGCTGAATGAAATTGACGTATTTTGTTTTATAAATAAAGCATTTGTTACTATTATCATAGTTATTGCTGAATATATTGATTAAATGTCATGACTATTTACTTGTTTATGAAGTTTTAAAGAGTTATAACGTATTCGTTCACATGAGACCAGTGAGTCCCATGTATATCGATGTTGCCAATATGACACTGCTTGATCTGTTTTCATAAAAATTATGATTAATAGAGTATATATTCAGTGAAATATTCATTGTAATAATCTATATTTGTGTGATACGTTTGGGGTACATATATACCTAATTCGCAGGGATGTGACGTGACATAATTGGTTAACAAGTATGACGACTAACTTTAAAGGAACTGTTGACATTTTAACGAAACTAGACCGGACCAGCAGCAAGTATCCCATCAATTGTCATCAATATTTACCATTATATCCACGGAGCAAATATTCACAAAAGAATGGACGTCTGTTCCAAGTTTGGCGCAGAACTTCCCAATGTAGGAATCGACCAATTTTTCTGTGCAAAATTTGCTTGCGCTCTCACGTGACACAGCTTCTAGATTCCTCTCAACTCTCTTGAGACCTTTACGGAACGCTCCAGGCTCTTTGAAGTGTGTGTAGTCTTTGTCTGTGAGTTCATCAGAATTACCAATGTACCGCTTCTTCTTATCATTTAAGCGGTCCAAGTTTTCCAATACTACTCTATTTCTGTCTCTCATCTGTTCAAGAATCTCATTTGGCGACTTGCAACGGTCGGGTTGTGCCTGATTTGGTTTATTGCATAAACATATCTCCTCATAACGAATGTTTGTATCATAGACTCTTGGTGGTGAAACGTGAAAAAAGCTCTTTTGGGCATCCAAGCTGTAGGATTGACAAACACGGAGGTGGTCAGAACGTAACTCAAAGTCTTCCCAAAAGTATTGGTCCATAATAATGCTTAAATTTCTGCCGCACTACCTCTTGAAATAAATTGTACTACAAGAGCTACTTCCACGTTTTAAAAGTGTTAGCTAGGCTTAAAATTCTAAGCATCTTTATGGTTAAAAACATTACGCATAATTATTTTTCTTCAGTGTATATAATAAATATACAACACAAGAATGATTCTGGTGTGGGGAAATGAAAATATCTATCTTTTTATGTTTGTCGTACTGGCCTTTGTGTCCAGATTGCATTAGTTAATTATAGGAAAATGTAAATAATGTCACCAAAAAAAGCTATGCATTTTTTGCATGAAGAAAGTAACACTAGTTCACCGTATGTCCGTTATGCGTTAACTTTTCTTTAGATCTATGGTCTACCGTATCTGGTGAACAAGTCAAAATATCAATAGTGCCAAAATAAAAACGTATTTTATTAATTTTGCTTAAAAAACCTATTTTAAATTATTTAAAAAGTACCGAAAATTAGTTTACACCTGACAAAACTTAACTACATTTTGTAATACTAACCTGTGACTGTTTCCAAAAGAAATCCGATTTCCTGAATGCGGGAACATGCAGAGTCCGCTTTCTTCGTTACTTCTGGGAGTGTGAATGACGACATCCAAACCCCAATAGTTGCGTTTAATTTCAACCCTTGCACCTGATGCCAATTCCATCTACGGAAATCAGCAATTCAATCGGTTTGTTGATAAAGAGAAATCTTTGTCACTTTAAATAGGTATAAGTTTGATTATTCCCTGACCTACTTTTAAGACGCAAGGACTTTAAGTACCGTAATGCTCTAATAAGCCCACCCCTCTCCTCTCTAAGGTCAATTTTGAAAATAAAGCCCCTCTCTCCCATTTTCATCCTGTCGACTCTGAGCACCAAAAAAGACAAATGACACACACTAGATACTTGGAGATGTATTTTTGAACTTTATGCATCTAACATAGTATTTGTGTTGACCACGAATGCAACATAGCTCTTGTTGCCATCTCACCTTTTAATACCCCCCCCCCCCCCCAATCCCCCTTTTAACAAGCATTCACGGTTAGTGATGTTTATCATGGTTGGTGTAATCGCGCTGCACTATAGGCTCCTAGCACATATATTTCAATTTACTAGAAATACGATAATCGCAGATATCCCCTTGCCCTAAAGTTGGGTTTTGGGATCCGGGATTTTAGTCTCTATTATCCGCTAGATGATAATAATTGGTGTAGGATAACGATGAATATGAGAAAAAAAAAAAAAAAAAAAAAAAAAAAAAAAAAAAAAAAAAAAGAAAGAAAGAAAGAAAGAAAGGACAAGTACAGTATCATACTTGGAGAAAGATGTCAGTTTTGCAGTTAATGCTACTTACAGGTACCGAACGTGTTATAAAATTGTTATACTCACTATAAATAAATTACTTACCACATAGTCCATACTTGCTCCATTAGGAGTCATGCTTAGTATGGTTTCGGGTGGAAGAGGTGTGCGTTGTATCAGTCTAATAGGAGATGTCGAGTCGCGTTCCATTTGTTCGTTGCAGCAGTTAAACTCCGTGATGCTGTTGTATTCTCTTACCACTGCCCCACAGTTGCACGTGACAGTGCCCTGGCGATTACACGCCCACTGTCTCGTATGCACCTAAACATCAACATTTATACATGTTACACGAGTCGATCAACTGTCTTTGTGTGTATAATTATATTGCGAGATGCAGTATGTTAGATTAAGTGGCTGAGGCCAATTAGTGCTGTCATGATATTATATAATAATTATATTTGTATCTGACAGTCAGAAAGGGGACTCATTTCAACCTCAGTATTCGAAAAATTATGCTCCTTACCTCAAATTTACGTTCTACACTCTTGTATAAAAGGAAATCTCCAACTCCCATATAGTCGTACCAAAAGCCGCTAAAAGGATAATCCAAAGAACACGTTCAAGTATATTCAAGTTATATAAACTATAGAATGTTTAGACTCAACATATTTGCAGAAGTAACCTTTTTTCCTTTATTCTCAAAACAAAAGGGTTTGAAGTATTTTTAGCGTAGCATATAGGTTTCTAAAAAATCTGATTGTGTGTTTCTGCTTTTTTTTTCATAAAGAGTCAATTCATTTTTATCTGTGATAATTGGGTGGCGCTTTATTCTACTAATTTTGATCTAAATGAATGAAAGGAAGCAACTTTCCATCATGAAGTAAAACTGTCAGGCTTCTAAAGAAGCAATGCCTTTCCTGTTCCTGGAAATATTCATTGTTCCATGACTGAACTTCAAGGAAGAAGTTGCACTTTTTGCACTTGTTTGACACGGGCAGGAATAAGAGAAGTCTATCTTGCAAATTGAAATACGTATAATAAAGTTAACGGTTGATTCGGATAAAAAACAATACAAAAACATACGGGTTTCCAATGGTTCTGTAATGAGGATCTGTCACGCTTTTGCAGCTGTGAATGGTTGGCGCAGTGTCTACAACATTTACCTGATATATAAAAAAAACAGGGTCTAAACAATTTTAAAATCAGTGACCTAAGAACCGCACATTTAGGTTATTGTTAGGCTAAATGCTAGCCAGCACTGTGAATAAAGATTGTCAGGTTGTCAGGACTGCGCCTGTTATGGTACCCAGCCAAACTTTACCGTGGCATAAGCCGTACGCTGTTTGTTTCATCCACGTGAAATATGACAAATGCAGTGTCAGGTTGATGTGTCATGGGAGTTGTGTGCCTCTACTGCTAATCTTCTAACTATAAGCAAAACAGTTTAAAAATTACAACCAACGTAAGTAGAAAAGGAAAGAAAAACACCTCGGCTTTGTCGAGTGCGTCTGCAACGAGTATATAACGATAGTGCTGCCGCTAGAATATTTTCTATGCTGACTCCAGCAAATATCAAACGGATATGTTATTTGTGAAAACAAGATATTTGAAACGCACCAACACGGGGTTTATTCGTTCCTGGGTCCAGAAGAAACCGTTAGGATGCAGTCGTATCTGAATATGCAGTTGATGCTGTGCTTGCCTCGCCACGGTGCATTCCGTCATCAGTCGTATTTCCACAGGTTCATCTTCTATCGTTTTCTCGCAATCCGTGCTCTCCACATGCAATCCATCTGGGTGCCAAAAATATACTTTAATTCCTCCTTGCCTCACTGGTATAGTTGGAATAATTCTAATGGATCGCCTTTCCTCAAAATCGCAAGTGGTGAGGGTCAGAGATTCAGGTTCCACCTGAGACAGGTAAATGTGAAGCTCAAATTATTTCAGCTGGAAAGTATGCTCGGTTGAAATGAAATATTTCATTATTCGCGTCTTTCCTACTTCTATCTCATATATCCTCATTTGTAGATTATGTACATGTATAACAGATTGCACAGTCTAAACCTTTAGTTGTTCAGGGTGTACTGGAAAACCCATAAGTCAAATAACATAAACTGTCAATAATTATATTAAAAAATAATGATAATAATAATAATAATAATAATAATAATAATAATAATAATAATAATAATAATAATAATAATAATAATAGTACATCAAGAAGAACATTTTATCTGACACTATTAATTATTGTGCTATAAAAGTGACCCTGACGCTGGAACTCGAATGTGGATATCTCTGCTACTAGTCAATATTTTTTATGTATGACATTGCCTGTGTGAAAAACTGTACAATACAAAAATAGGAAAAGCTCTGAAATCAGCTGTGTGTGTCTATAGTTAAGCCCTCTCGCAATTAGAAAATGATCTTTAAGATCACTTAGACCCGTCGATCTTGACATACGTCAAACTCAATGCAAATAAGAAAAATCCATTGTTTGAGCTAATTTGCATTAAGTTCGATGAATGCTGAGATTGACGTTTAACCCGGGCCTTATCTGATCAAATTCATCTAGTTGTTACTAACCCTTATGCCTGCGAAGAAACGATTCACGGTGTCCTTTGGATCGCTCCACTTGTGATAAGGAGACGTAGTAAATCGAGCACTGACACGACAAGTGATCTAATAAAGCAAACGAGAACGAAGTTAATTATAAGAATTATATTACTACTAGAAATACAATACTCGCAAAGGTCCCACGCCCAAGTAATCGATTATGCATGACATTGCTTAGAGCAGTCATGTACTGTATGCATACACCACACATTTCAATATTATATAATGTAATTAAAGGCGGATGACACTATATTAGCATTTACATGATATTAGCATGTGTTCCATTCCGGGGGACACTCATCATAATTTGGGTGGGGGTGTGACACCTGGACCCGAAAACCCTTACCCTATTTCAGACCAAAATATCTGATTTGCTATACCCTATTTCAGACCCATACTCCATAAATGTATACCCTATTTCAGACCTATTTTTGAGACTTTTTTCTTTTGCAACGATTTCCACCCTGTTTTTTCTTCCATTTGCCATGCATTGTTCGCGGTGACACATTTCTATATAATGATGCTATCCCAGGCCAAAAACACAAAATCGATACCCTATTTCAGACTAAAAATGTTTGAAAACAATACCCTTTGGGGTGGCACATACCTATATGGCATATATATGGGAGTACTCCCCCCCCCCCCCCCCCCCACCAGGGTGCCATTGCTGTTTGAAGAGTACAGTAATTTCATTATATAATATGTAGGATGGTCTTGAAGTCTTGAAAGAAGGAAGTTCTCACGATATTATTCATCATGCCAATTGTCCATTTCACAGTAATTTATTTTGTCTCATAAGAAAGTATACAGAGTCAGTCTTAGCACCACATTCATAGGTGAAATATATAGATACTTCTCAAGTAGGTTACAATATATTTCTCAGAAGTTCTCAATTGTTGCAAGTGTTGCCTAGTACATACAAAATCCCATGCCAGAGAAATATAGCCAACCCGATACTCTCCCCTGTACTCTCCTGTGAGTGAAAATGGAAAAATGCATAAATAGATATACAATAATTCTACAGAATATTAGACAAATGAGAGTCAGGTTTGCACATTATCCACCACAAGTACTGTAAGATACTGTGAGACACGAGAAGGGCACCAGTTTAGTACTGTATTGACATTCTTGTCTTTAAAAAGTCTCATTTCCCATGCCATGTGGGTATAAACTAACTCTTCCTAATCACAGAAAGATACTTTTTCCAGTTGGACTTGGTGAACTTCATGTTTGTCTTGATATTTAGGGACCTATGGAAAACAAAACAAGCATCAAAGTATAATTAGGAATGTTGTAAAGTGTGTTCTGTGGCATGAGACAGGTGGGTGGGTGGGTGGGGAAGCTAATAGTGTGTTGGAGTAACAGTTTAAATTATAATATCTCACCAGAAATTAATGTCATGCAGCTGCGTTGGAAAAAAAAACTTGTTCAAAAGAAAACGTATTAATTAACTATCGCCAAATCTATCTAGGAAAAGGAAGAAATATTAATGTAGCAAAGCGCTGGCTTAAGTAAAATGATACTAACTGTGGTAAATGCAAATTGACTCTTCTGGCCAATGTATAATTTAAGATGTATCTTAGTTTGCTAATTGATTGTTGACCTTGAGTCCCTGATTGGGGCATTGACTTGTCAGTGTTATCTTAATTTGAACTTGTTTAGATCATGGCAATGTTTTTCTGCCCACACCAGCTACTAATACAGTTAATCTCTTCTGAACATTATTATATATACAGTAATGTTATATAGTACAGCTTAAACAGCTAATTCAAAAAAGCAAAAGGAAATGCAGCAATAAATTACACTTCTTTTCCTGATGCCAAATTGATAAAATAATAATTCATAATAATTTCTAGTTTACTGAAACTTCATTCTGTTTATACACATTTCATTTATGGGGAGGAGCTTATTCCCGTACGAAACGAGCAGCGCTGTGCAGCGCTGCAACATCGCTTCCAAACCGCTGCACAGCGGTTTTGCAGCTAATTTGCAGCGCTTTTGCAACTGTTTGGCAGCGGAATTCATTTTGCAGCGCGCTGCCAAACCGCTGCGCAGCGCCTGCAGCGGTGTGCATCATTTCGCAGCCATTCTGCAGCGCCATCTTTAGCTGTCAAGTGACTGTCATACCGCTACACGGCGCTGCCAAATAGAGCACTTTCGTAAAATCGAGCAGTTCAGTGTGCATCATTTTGCAGCCATTCTGCAGCCCCATCTTTAGCTGTCAAGTGACTGTCATACCGCTACACGGCGCTGCCAAATAGATCACCTTCGCGAAATCGCGCACTCAACGAAATCTTCGTTTGCAGCAATCACGTTAATTTTGGTGTCGCATTTTTTTTAATTTCACGCTTTTTACTGTCGCTGTTGTTGTCTTTTTGGTTACTTGGGTATAAATATGTATATAACACGGGTTTTTTTTTCGACGCGGATTAAAGTCGTAAACACAAGACTGTGTTCGTGCGTCACAACCAGTCAATAAGTTCTTACCGCCTAGAGAGTGATTTGAGTCATCTCGTACAGTACGTAGATACTTCGGTTTGGACAACAGAAAAGAGAACGAGCAATTAATGAAAAAGAAGATATACAGCGCCTAAAAGGTTTACGACCTTGAAGTAATCAGATGAGACTGTCAAAAACCTCCTCACACGTGATCCCATTTGTCCAATCACAACAACGAATCTATTTTAACCGAGAGAGCGGGACACGCAATTTTTCCGTTGAGAAGTTTGCGCGTTGTCTAAACAGTGTTTGCACTAGTCTTTTGGTTATGTGACCAGCAATAGTAATACTAGAGACATTTCCTTGGATCTAAACGATGGAACGAATGAGAGAAGAAAGGCCGTAAACAGTGGAGTCTTTGTACGAAGCAGAGGTGAATCATTTAAGGTACGTTACCACATCATACAAACTGTAACATTTTGGTGGCGAAATAATTATTCCCTATGTAAATTAATGCAGTGAAAGCGGCAAGATTTAGTGACAAAGAGCGTCGCATTAGTAAAAAATCAAGACAATGTAAATCTATCCACAGTGAGTCACAACATGATCGCTGGTACAATTGATTTTATATAAGAACACCAAGGCGGCGACGTGTCGAGCGCCAAGTCACACCACAGGCTCCCCAATCTTACTGTATGAGTTGAAAAAAAAAAAAAAGTTTTCAAATTAAAGAAATACTTCACCTATGTTGTTCCTTGTGTGCTTTTATTCCTTGTGTATCATTTCTGGGCAGCTTCAAGCCGTTTTGAGCGATTTTCATATGGTGCTGATTCAGTCTGTATATATAATGACAAGGCAGTACACAAGCGAAACGACCGTTGAACTTACGAAGTCAAAAAATCACCCTAATTCTGCTTCAGTCACCTCTATTCTCATCGATAGCAATCGCCGAAGGTTGGAATGCATATCCTCTTCACTCGCACATCGAAAGCTCACTCTCTTGCCTTCAAAAAGCATGCATTTCTGCCGCCGAAGACCAACGTTTCACTATCTGTTGATCCGTTCATGTAGCAACGAGGACATCTCGAGCTCAGTGACGTCGCCATGACATCCAACGTCCAATCGGATTAGAGCTATTGTAATCAGGCCTGGTCACTGAGCTCGAGATGTCCTCGTTGCTACATGAACGGATCAACAGATAGTGAAACGTTGGTCTTCGGCGGCAGAAATGCATGCTTTTTGAAGGCAAGAGAGTGAGCTTTCGATGTGCGAGTGAAGAGGATATGCATTCCAACCTTCGGCGATTGCTATCGATGAGAATAGAGGTGACTGAAGCAGAATTAGGGTGATTTTTTGACTTCGTAAGTTCAACGGTCGTTTCGCTTGTGTACTGCCTTGTCATTATATATACAGACTGAATCAGCACCATATGAAAATCGCTCAAAACGGCTTGAAGCTGCCCAGAAATGATACACAAGGAATAAAAGCACACAAGGAACAACATAGGTGAAGTATTTCTTTAATTTGAAAACTTTTTTTTTTTTTCAACTCATACAGTAAGATTGGGGAGCCTGTGGTCACACGCTTGCATTGAACGTGTATACATAAATCCGACTCTCTATTTTTATGTTGCAGGCTATGCCAAAGATGTGCTGCAGTGTAGAAGGTTGATGAAAAGTTGGACTTCGCCAGACCGTCCGTATAACAAGCGTGGATCTGCCAGAGAACACTACAGAGGATTCTAAGACGAAGCCGTGACATAAATATCAGCTAAGAGACTTTATTATTGTTATACTCACCGCGTCGATCTTTCTCCTATAGCTTTTTGTCGATAGATAAACGACGACAATGTATTACGCAGGCTACATTTTCACACACGCAATATAATTGAGAAATCCCGTAATAGCGTAGACTCCCGACAGTGGGCTATCGCAGTATAATCTCGGAAGAAAAAGGAGGGAATGTTTGCAGTCTACTGATAGCGAAATCTCATGTTAAATTGCTTGCCATAATTCCCATCAATAAATATTTTTAGAACCTTTTTACTGTCATTTGTGCATGTACAGTTTGTGTACTTTTTGTAGCCTTTCTACCCGCTGCCGAACCGCTGTTCCCGCTGCCAAACCGTTCTAAAAATACACATTTTTGTCATTCTTGCAGCCATTCTGCAGCGTCATGCAGCGTTTCTTACGGCCTTAGTTCCGCTGCAGAACGCTGCTATTCGGATGCCAAAGCGCTGCTTTGGCAGCGGTTTGGCAACCAAAATTCGTAACTGCTGCAGCGACCAAATTGGCAGCGCTTCTGCAGCGCTTCCAGAAGCGCTTCTGCAGCGCTGCAACAGCGCTGCTCGTTTCGTACGGGTTAGACTGAGAGAGGCATATTTCTAAAATTGACCTTGTGAGAGAAGCTTACTTAGAGAGGGATGGTTACCTGTATGAAGGAACTATAGCACACCCAGCCAATATTTCTAATATATTCTGATTCTGATACTTCTAGAAGAAAAGCAAAGACAAAACAAAGACTGTATTAGAAAGTTATTGGCTGGGTACTCTAAAGTTTAGGCCACTGACTTATAGTACTTATACAGTGTTATACAGTACATGATAACAGCAGCTGGGCAGTTAAAGAACTGCATGTTCAAACCAAAACTCACAAGCTCTTGAAATACAAAAGGTTTTACGATTTTTTTACTCCAGTGTGTTCAAAACTTTGACTGAGCACTGCAGGTATAATTTCACAGAGGACAAATATTTTGATCTGTTCTTTGATAGACTGAAATAGTTTACTCTAATCAAATGCACAGAAACACCAAGATTCTTCTGTGTGAGTGATATGTTGTGATTTTGTCTGAGCAAGTTGTCAAGTGGCAAAATAACCTCTGCATTGCATGCGACACTGGAAGTTGATTTAAATGTCGACACTCAAACGGTCAAAACAATTTTCTGTCGTGAAAATGTATAGCATTGCAACAACCAAGTTTTACCGCGGTCACAAAATGTTCGATAAACTCGAAGCAATGCAGAACGAACGAGTTGAGTGACGTGAACAAAGTAAATTTACGTGTCTTACCTTCCCCTTGGAGCTATCGGCCGGCCTTCAAGCACTATTTTCTGTCCTGAATTGTTCCTCGGGCCTTGCTCTTGATCATAACTTGCTTTTAAGTGCCAGTAACCACGTTAGGCAGTTCAAATGGTATATAAAAGTTCGATCCAAGAAGGTAAATGCGAGTCAGCTGTGAACGGTCGACCGATTTTCTCAGCTATAAATCAACCGCTAGTGTTTCTCCCATCGGATTTTTCGTCCTGTTTCTCGGTGTACCGTTGTTCGCTTGTCTTGTCATCGCCTTTGAAGGCCATCGTGTTAGCAGTACTCTCCCAGTTTCAGTTCGGTGAATGAAGTGATGGTCAAATCGCAAAAAAGCCAACGTGTTGGGCCGAGAGAGGGAAGAGCCTGGGAACGAGGTTGAAGGTTTTACCCAGCAAATCCTCGCTGCCGGTGGACGTGATTCCGTTCCGATGTTTTTTTCCTGGCAAAACCCGCTGCGCGGTGACGTGATTCTGTTCCGAGGTTCTTCCCAGCAAACCCCGCTGCGCGGGGAGGTCGCCCCGTGAACGACATTCAAAAACGATATGTGTTCAGATTAGTACCCACGCAGGGCGTGGGAATAATATTATTGTCAGACACATAAACGAGGGTCAGACTAAGTTAGCGTCTGCATCGGAAAATAACTGTAGCAACTGTTTTAGTTCCGTCTGACAAAAACAGAAACATTAGTTGTGTAAAATGTAGAACAAAATAAACAAAGTCATCTAAAAAAAGTTTACTAATTTATAAAATACTCAATCAAACTTTCTAGTTTAGTTCTTTATTAATTTGCTCACCGTTTGTCCGGCTTTGTAGTATCCAGTGATATCGTTTATTTGACTTCGCCCTTCTAATGCAAACTGAAAGGTTGATATTCCTGGGCAAGGGGTGTTGTTTTCCATCTCCCCAATTCTAGGTGAGCATACCAGTTGATTTTTCACAAGTTTCCTATCTACGAACCATTCGACCCTGTACGTGACATTCTTCCAATCTCCAATACCTCGGTGTATGCTGAAGTTGCAGTATAGCGTCACAGGGACAGATTCTTCAGCTGGTTTATAATGAATATTGGGATATCCAATGTCTTCGCTTGGGAAGTCGACAGGGGGACCTGTCGGGAAAAGTAGTTTTGCCATTGCCAAATTGCATATCTTAGAAAATGTAATGCCCTTCATCCGGAAACTAAGTAAACCAGTTTAAAAGAATAATAAAATGAGTATTTTTTTTGCATGAATCGGACTGTGCAGTGTTGTAAATTGCATTTCCTTTTATAATCTTACTTGTTAAAAACTCAAGAACATACTATAAAAAAAGCGAGCGTATGTTTTGAATCCCAAAATATCGTAAAGCGTAAAAAAACAAAAATAAATAAATAAATAAATAAATAAATAAATAAATAAATAAATAAATAAATAAATAAATAATAATAAAATAATAATAATAATAATAAAAATAAAAAGCATTTCGTTTGAAAAATGAGGACCAAAGATTCTTACCATGGCAGTCATTTGGTGGTGTTCCAACTTGTCCAGAAGGACACGATGTCTGGTTACCTGAAACACAAAAACAAAAAAATGACCAGCGGTCTCAAAGTTTCGAGAACATTCAGCATGCAAAGCCAAAGATGGTCCGCACATACAGCATGAATTTAAGGGAGATTTTAGAAGTATCTTTTGCCCAGGTACTAAAGAAATAACTACACCACTTCAAAACTTCAAAACTTCTTTCTCTATTTTGTACCGCAAGTAACAATTATTTCTTTACTTGTAGTGGTTCAAATCCTTTAGTTGATTATTTTGAGTTAATGTCTTTAAAGTTACAAGTGCGACCGAAGCCTAAGTCCGAACAAAATAAATTTCAATTACAAATTGCAAATCATTTCACGGTTCAGTCAGTTCAATATTGATTCAATTCGGGCTCAATCGAATAAATAAATTGGCGAGGAGTTCGACTAGATTTGATTTCTCATCATTGTTTTATGTTTGTTCTTGCTTGCAAAATTTATAAAGAATGTGCACATCATTGCCTTATATACGGAACCAGTTTGTTCCCATTGGAACTGTTCCGTAAAATATGGTTCCACACAGCATTCTGTGCTGGCAAGCATTTATTTTTCCCGTCACTGCAGGCTGAGATAAAATGCGTCCGCTTGCAAAATTGAATAGAGCATAGTTTGTGAAAGTATACAGATTTTCCGCCTATCACTCGCCGAAAATTATGTATTCTATAGTCTGGAAACAGTAGTTTATTATTTCTGGCTGGAAAAGAAAAAAGGAATTTTGATCAGTTGCTGGGAGATTTTTCCGGGACTGCTGTGCTGGGAAATCAGTGGACATTGGGAAATTGCCTTCTTGGGATTTGCCAGCAACAGAAAAAAAAAAAAAAAAAAAAAAAGGCGAAAGAACATTTTTTGGGGCAGCTATCCATTTTATTTCCTAAAGGAAGCACATTTTGAAAAAAATCCTCTTTGGGTGTTCGCGAAAATGTTCCTTAGGAAAATCTCCGTGTAGGCATTTTATAATGTTCCTTCGCTTTTGAGAAAACTGAAAATTACAGTCAGGTTAGTTTATTTTGTGTTTTTTTTTTATCTAAATATAATTGACAGTACATCCGGACTTTCCTAATCATGCTGCGTTCAGATACAATACTGAGCAGAGGGTTTGAATAGATGAGTAGCAAATAGGTTAGTAGGAAATAGAGATTACTTCATGGAAAGTGCGCGCGTACGGTTTTTATTCACGAGTTGTGAAGTATCATAAAACGAACGAGCGAGGCTTTGCGAGCGAGTGAGTTTTATGATACGGAACAACGAGTGAATAAAAACTGTACAAAGCACTTTCCATGATGTTTTCTGTTTATTATATACATACTGAGACATTTATCATGGGACCGGGAAACCCTTTAACAGTAGTGAAAAATCGTCGTTCGCAGCTTGTGATTGGACGAACGATTTTTTTCACGTGTGAAAAGCGTCGTTCGCGGCCTCTCATTGGCTAGAACTCATTTGCGTACGAAATTTTACGATATGGC
Organism: Plumapathes pennacea; assembly: GCA_964036295.1. Taxonomy (NCBI): domain Eukaryota; kingdom Metazoa; phylum Cnidaria; class Anthozoa; order Antipatharia; family Myriopathidae; genus Plumapathes; species Plumapathes pennacea. The sequence goes on from OZ038462.1 coordinate 33,815,561, forward strand.
TTTTTCGTGAGTATGTCTCAGTATGTATATAATAAAACAGATTTCTGCTGAAGAACGCATCATTCTAACGTCTTGGTTTGGGAAAATCACTGCAGGCTCAATATATATCCACAAAATTAACTAAGATGATACTAATCAAAGTTTATGCCTCCTGATCAACTAGTTTGCACTACACTGCACTTTTATGCTTACTTGCGGTTGGTGCAAATCTTAAGGGGTCCGCTGTAAATTTGAGCCGAAAAGAAAGCAAAAAGTATGTACTAGAAAAAGAAGCATAATTCCTGTAATTTATCTCGATTTCCTAATTTGAATCTGTAAGAGTGATTAACATCAAGAACAGCAAGAATTTTTTCGTTTTACCGAGTATGTAATCATCACACTAACAACAGAAACCCTCTGTTTGTACCAGTTATCATATTAAGGGCTATATTGAACTGAAATAGTTTACCTAAGTAGTGTCGGTCTATTCAATGATTCCATCAAGAGTAGGCAAGTGAACTAAAAACATACACTTACCAGCACAATATGCGATGGGACAGCCAAATGTTGGCTTCAGGCCATACACAATATAGTTATTGCACCTCCTCACTTTGATCTTGAACGATTGAAAGCAGTAGATGCCAAAAAAATTCACACAAACTTGGCGTTCCACTGTTGTTGCAACCGTGGTTGGAAGGTCACCATTTAACCAAACTGGCGCTTGAGTTCCACAATGGTTTGCCTCGACTTTTGTCGTTGGCATTTCACCACGCATGAAGCGATACCAACCTGTTACTAGATATTTGTCGCAGTTAGGCTTGGCTCCGGGTACCCAAACATAAGAAGCAGATCGGGTTGGATCGTCGATTTCTTGGTAGTTTTGTTCATCACAAGGCTCAAACTGAGCCCAGGCGTGATTTGTGTGGAGTAGGATAATCAGGAGAAAAACAAGTTTTGCGAGAACCTGACGCCGCTCCATGTTGTGCATCCTAACAAACAAAACGAAGAACAGGAAATATATGCCTTTGGAAACTACATCTATAATTAGGTACGCGGAAGAAGGAAAGGAAAGTGCTTACAAATCAGTTCTGAAGAGAGGTGAAAAGTCAAGCGTTAGCACAATTGCAGACAATGCTATTGTACTAATAAAATAGCATTCCTGGTGCATGCGTAATTTGCAAAACTAGAAGCACTGACAAAACCTGAGCAAAGACTAATGGGAGGGGAGAGGTAAAGAAGGCGGCTGTAAGATGATGGTAAAGAGTATTTTCGTGAGACCTGAATCGACCATTTACTTTCGGCTCCCTCCTGAGGCTTACCACTGACTTTATTCACTTTTTTTTTTCATGAAAAAGATGTCAAATCAGTTATTCGTTATAAACGGAAGTTGTTTGACCTTTGCCTTTCGGACAGAAAACAATTCGTTCTTTTTCCCACGAGAGTCGCCGAAGCGACGTAAATAGAGAGGGTCAGTTGGTCGTGACTACTGAAGTCCTAGTACGGAAAACTAAATAAAAGTACAAATCCCTAAACTAAGGCAATATAAAAAGCAATCTAAAAAAAAAGTAGTGAAATGAAAGGAAGCGTATCATAATTCCGTGCTTAGAGTTGTAGTTTTCGAGTTAATGAATTTGATGATTTATTAGCTTTCATTGTCAAAAGCAGATTAGCGACAAGATAAAGTATCTTTAATGTCGCCACAAGCACACCTCCTTGAGGTGTTTTGATACTGTACTAAGTAAACAGTATCCTATACCGTTGGATACAAACTGCATGTCATGTAAAAGCCGTGCTTTTAGCATGGAATTCCATGTGCAGCTCTAGTCGGACAGAATATCAAAAAATTTACCGGATACTAAAGTCCCGGAATGTTTTTTCGTTGTTTTCAAAGAACCATTGTTTATCAGCCAAGCCATTATTCACAAATGCGTAAACGTTATTTAAATGCAATTCATGCCATCACGTTCAAACAAATACAGTGGAACCCCAATGTTATATATAGCGGGGGTTCGTTATACCAAAGTTCCGCCTATGTCGGGGTCTGCTTCATATATTTTTTTGTAACTTTGGCCCGGCCGAAGAAAGTATCGTTCGCCAACCGGGTATAATTCGTTAAATAAAGGGGCTCGTTACTGATACACGCAAATTATAGTATCAAAGGCAGAGTGCGTAAACTTGTACTTTGATGTTTTTCCTAGAGTGTGATATCTGCTAAGCAGCCGGCCTTGCCAGAAGAATTGCTATATCGAAGGCCGGTGTAAGAGGCATAATTATATCCTTTACAGCAATTGATCCACTGTAACCAGGTGGACATGCCAATAATGTCCCCATGCTGGTATACCCTTCTATTGTAACATTTCTCTCTGTGCATGTTACACTCAGGTCTCGTGGCTCGCGTGTCCTGGACTAAGAACCCCTAACACCGCTCCATAGTTTCCCAGCGGTTACGTGTCTGGGTTCTACCTTCGAATGCGGAAGTTGGTGTATTTCAAGGCCAGGATTCAGGAATTACAGAGAAAATATGGCAGTACGGCGCTAATGGGTCATGGGATTCCTTAGCAGCTTTTGTCGGCGTGGCTGGGAAATGATAAATTTCAGAATTGGGATTAACAATTGTAATTTTTACTTCAGCAGCCATACAACAGCTGTCGCAGTAAAAAAGGGTAGCAAAACGTCAACCTGAGTGTGCTCAAAAGTACCTTGGAAGGGCGGGCATGCCAATTTAGGAAGACTAGATTTTAAAATTTTACGGGAGTGACTGCCAGGCAGACCGCACTAGAACGGGTAGTCGCTCTTTTCTGTTTTTCCATACGAGATGTTGGTAAGTATACCTCTCGATAAAGGAGGACATATTCTCTGAACAAACATCAGCCTGGGATGGATACAGCCAGGTAAACAACGAAGACGGAGGATTGCTTTTTGTTGACTTATTATAGTTTGCACTTTTTCTTAACTAGATTATCAACTAAAAATATTTAAGAACGCCGCTTTCACAGCGTCAAATTTTGATTTAAAGGGCTCTGGAAAAGTAGGAAATATTCTTTCAGGGAAAATGGACTTCAAAATTTACCAGGAACATGCCTCTGTTCGCGTCTCGGCTCATTAGGGAGTTTAAGAAACCTAGGACGGCGACGGCAACGCGAGGAACCAAAAAATAGTGTCTGTGTTTTTCCTGTCTTTGTAACTTTGCCTATTCTTAGGTTGCTCAATTTGTTCCGTTTTTGCCTATAGGTTCTATTGATTTCATCGTTTCCTACTAAGAAGAACGACTGCCGTTATTTTATCGAACTGTCGTCCACGTCCTGACAACGACGTAAAAAAGAAGCATTTAAAGTCGCACGAGAAAGCACGGCGACCCCGAGAACATGTCAATTTCAGATATTCACTTGCTTGTTTGTCTTCTTTGATAAGTTTTATTGTTTCACCGACGTCGCCGTCGTCCTCTCGCGTCCTGTATCTTAAAGTCCCTATTAATCGGAAACACCCAAAACGACTTCCTCCCAGAAGTACCGTGTTCGCCCTTAAAGTTGCTAACATAATCATAATCATTTTGCAGTTATTTATCACCAGCTGAAGCTTACTGTGTAATTATCGGATCATAAATAACAGCAACAAACTGTGGCAAAACAACCTTTTATTTGTGATAACGTTTTACTGGAATTTGGATCAGCAGCAGAGGTTCTAGGACATTCAAGCGCTGCGCGAGCAGAAGTGAAATCTGGATTGTGCTCTAGTGTCATGCTAATCGCCAACCACAATCGTTGCACATAACAGGCGTCACAGATGTCACGCATCCATCCCTCAACCTTAACTCTTCAAGATGTGATGAGTTGAGCACGGACTATCTACTTGATTAGATAAAATTCAGCTGATTTATTAAGATTAAGAAACAAGAAAAACGAATTATATTAATCAAAACAAGTAATAATTTGTACTGTGTGGTATATTAACAGCTATACTTCCGAGAACCTACGTATTTTCTGCAAATGAAATATTAAGCCATAGGCTTCAAGGTGCCAATCAAAGCCTCCTTAAAGTAATTTTTGCTATTGCAATCTACTCTACCATCTTCTTACTTATTTTGATTTACTGAAATTAATGACCAAAGTCGTATTTTTTGATAGAAGCGCAATCAATATATGGTACCGTACTTTGACGTAACTTAAAAGCTATAAATCAAGGAGTCTGCGACTTGTAATTTTCATTTTTAGGCAAAAATAATCAGTAGTAAAAACAAGAAGTAGCACGGGGCAGCTTCACAGCTTCTTTTCCTCCATCTTCACAAGCTCGTCAGTTGACTTGTTTATCGACTTCACGGTAAGCTCGTATTTTCCCACAGTGTTGTAATCCATTTCATTGGCGTCCCCGGGGTTGGGGGAAGAGACCCTTGCAGCTTTCTTCCTCCAAACTAAGCACACAATAGCCGCCAAGATGACAACAACGATAGCTCCACCAATTACACCAAATATCCAAGTCTGGTCAGCCTTTGATTGAGGCGGACGGTTGACTACAAAGAGGATAATAAGAGATAATAAGAGGCGAATGTAACTAAGAGTGCGCAACTCGGGCATTTCAAAACAAAACAAAAGCAAACAAACTGTCTACCTGATTAGTAGGGCACATGTGCCTGGCTATAAAAATCGAGACCTTGATAAAATGTTGATTAATCGATTGAAAAATAATGAAGAACAGCAAACGCCTGGCTCTTTTATATCCATTCGCCGTCTATTAATATATGTTGTAAGTCGCTACTAAACTCTATAAAAGCCGTCGTGTTGCTTTTGAGTTTTGGCTAAAATATGCCTGGCCTTTACCTTCTCGCTGTTTAATTTTCAAGGAGCTTGGATCAACCTTAAGGTTTCCAAGTTTGCCATCTTTTATAGCTTCTTTTAGTGGGCTAATCACATCGGCTACTTGACGTTGAGTAACAAACGACAGCACAATCTCCGCGATTATACTGCCTGGCCTGAGGGAACATAAATCGACATCATTTTGAGTAAAATACATTGTTTCTATTGCATTTAAAGGTTTTCGTTCTATTTATAAGCTCGAAGCCAGTAAGGGAAATGCTTGTAGAGAAATATGGCCTGGCGACAAAGAAGAAAGGAATTATATTACCCACTGCAAGTCCAGAAAAAAATAATCGCTTTTCGATGGATAAACTAATTGTAATTTGCGGAGTATTAGGACATCGACAGAAAATATGTCAGGGCCGTAGCTCGCAGGGAGGAGGGCAGCTGCTTCCCCAAGAAAGATGGGACATCATAACAACTAAAGAAGGCATCGAAAGTTTAAAATATTGGTGTGCTTTTATTAGTTCCTTCTAAGGTCGAAGTTAGTTTGGCCAACTCTCATTTCAATACCTCTTAGGGGTAAAAACATATTAGGTCCGGTACTTTCGCGTGGTCTACCCTCTAGACAAAAAGTTCTAGCTACGGCCCTGTATATGTCTTATTAAGACTCCCATAAAACGTTTGTAGTTGATTTAGGAAGAACATAATACAGCTATTGTTTAATAATTCTAATACACTACAAAACCTGGGCCCACTTCAATAGTGCTTACTTGAATGACAAAACCTTCACTCCTTTGAGATCACTGTTGGAATACTCTTCAAAAATCTGAAATTAATACAATATTTATTAAAAATTCACTTTGTAGTAGAGATTTAAGAGACCGAAGGTTAGTTTTTTTGTGTTAGTTCAAATGTCACACCTCTTCTTCAGCCGAAGCTTGAGCCTTTAATTTGATGTACATCAGTATAACAAAGTAAACTGCCAGGCTACCAAGCTTTGAAAAGCTGGTGGACGATAAGCAGCTCGTCAATTGAGGAATATCTTAGAGGATAGATAGCAATGGATCCACGTAAGACAATTCCTTCACAAGCCACTGAAGGAAAGGTAAATGGTCATCTTTTGGATAAATGATAAGCCGCAAGTACGACAGATTTAATTCTTGCTGCTTCTTTATTTTAATTGTTTCATGCGCTGCATTATGGTTCTGTCGATACTTTTTGTGGCACAACTGCGAATTAGATGACTGTTGACCCAAGAAAACCAATGATGGTTAACAATTTTATTTACTCATGTGATAAATTTAGCATATTTGGTCTGAAAATTTGAAAATATCCTACTGAGTTCGTAACCATACATTACTCGCCTGTGCGGCCTCTCAGCTTTTTACCGACGCCAATAGGTGCCTTTTGCTGTGTGTGAATATTTTATTATAAAATAGACCTTCTGTTCAGTACACACATAAATAAATTACAATACTTGATAAACTGAAATTAGAAGCTTACAGCTTTCTTCAGTTTGGAGGCCAGTTCCTTGAATTCAGGAGTTGACTGATCTTTCAGCTCATCACTCCAGGTTTCCTTGATGCTAATCTCAGCAGCAATTTCTGTCAAAAAGCAAAGAAATAAAAAAAAAAAAGTTTTGCCCAAGCTTAGAGGTCAGGTTTCCTTTTTCATTGTAAGCTTCTTCACCCATATCGTAGAACATATGTCTACAAACTTGTAGGTTGTCCTTAATCTGCCGAGTTCACTCTACTTGTTCAAGAAACATCATGTTTGGTGATGTTACTATGGACTAAGCTTGTGTTGTTATTATACACTGACACAACAATTTTCTACCTGTAACAGCCGGTTCTTTTGTCGTTGGTTCTGTATCTGCATCAGTCTTCTGTGTTGATGGCTTTTCAGTACCTTCAGCTTGAATAGTTGTACTTTCTGCAGTGTTCATTGTTGATGATGTGGTTGGTGCTAAATAAGATGCAAAACCTTACTTTATTACCCTTACTTCTTAGTAGTTTACCTGGGACAATGGGGGGGATGACTCAATAATATTTTTTCTGTGATGTGAAAAGGTGGCACGTAAGAATTTTTGTTTGGGACGCAACTAAATATTGATATTTTGCTCTGTAATATTGTAATTGTCTACATCTAAATTGCATACATCCCTAACCTTTTTCACAAGCTTTCCCTTTGTATCCCAAAGCGCACGAGCAGTTAAAGCTGTTGATTCCGTCTTTGCATGTGCCACCGTTTTTACACGGATTACTGGCGCACTCGTTAATATCTAAATAAAAGACAAAATGAAATTATATAACAAAAGAGTAAGCATAGAACAAAGCAAACTGAAAAATTACTCAAAATGAAAAGTCCCTTTCTTTGCATAAAAATCTCATGGTGCCTTTTTTCTTTTGCAACCATTATAAAGTTCAAAAAATGTGCAAACCAATCCGGGCTCAGCATTTGAGTCACATGCATACTTTGTAAATGGCAATAAAAATCTGATGAATTGTTAATCAGTATTTTACTTTTTGATAAATATTTGTTGCCATATTACTTAGTATGCATAACTCATAAAGATCTGTACACTGCAAAGAACAATGATGTACATTCTAGTCACCCTTTCATTTCACAAGCACGATAAAATATAGGCATTTACAATGGCTCACCGCTTTTAAATTGAAATTAATATCTTTTCATCCATTTTCACTAAAAACAGTAGGGAAGCATAACTTTGAGATTTCACTTATTATTTTATTCTGCCGAGATCAAGTTTGGAAAAGCAAGGGTCGAAAAATCCATCCTATTCAGGGGCGGATCCAGGGTAGTTTCCTTAGTTTCCGGAAACTACCTAAATTAAAACTAAAACTAAAATAAAAAATACAAAATAAATTGACAAATGACTGAGTCGTTTCTTGTTTCCACTGAGTACCGGAATCCAATTCACGCCATTTCCAGTACCTTGCGTCCCGCGCTCCGCATTTATTCGTGTCAATGGACGGCAAAAATGCGCTTCTCTTCGGTTTCTATGCATGGAGAACCGCGGGGAGGGGACCCATGGGAGGAAACTACTGAAGCAATATTCGGAAACACCCCAAACTCGCCTCTCATTGGCCGGAAACACCCCAAGCTTGCCTCTCATTGGCCGGAAACTACCTTGGAAACTACCTGACAAAGTATAAAAGGGGCAGGCTACCCCAGTGAGGTCCTCTGTTCCGTTTAAGTGATTTTGAACTCGTGAACAGTATTATACAGTGCGGTTTATCGAACATGGCATTGAATCAAGACAAAAGGCCGCGTGGAGAACCTATTTTTCGAAAGGAGGATTGTTCTCTCTTTGATACTGGTGTGGTATTTAGCGGTGTTAGTCCTTTTACCGATCTCCAGAAGTTAGAGTACATCGAGAGCGTTTGGAGCCCACGCGGCGATCCCCTCTTTCAATTCCCTTCGTCGATCGAGAGTGGCGGAAAATCTCGCAAGTTCCAACTAGTCTGGCTGCAACAGTATCCTTGGCTGGCTTATTCTAAGTACCTGGATGGCGCATTTTGTTTACATTGTGTTCTATTTGGCCGAAATGCGAACAATGTGGGCAAGTTGGTGAAATCGCCGCTAACGTTTTGGACAAGCGCCACCGGCCGATTCAAGAAACACTGTCATTAATACGAGAACCACAATTACGCAGTCCTTGCCATGGATAACTTCGTGAAAGTTATGAAACGCCGGGCTGTCCCAGTCGATCAGCAGCTCGACAACTTGATGCAGCACTAGCAAATTTACAAGAATCGCAAGATCCTATCGCCACTGTTCAAGACTATGATTTTCTGAGTGTTATGACGCTCTCAACTCAATGGAGTCTTGCAAATCTCTCGGTCCGGATGGTTTGCCTGCTGAGTTTTATTTAAGATTCTGGGGTCACCTAGGGCCTGACCTTGTCAACACGCTGAATTATAGCTATGACAAAGGCGAGCTCTCTGTAACACAGCGCCGAGCGGTTCTCCGACTTTTGTTTAAGAAGGACAATTCGGAATTGCTGAAAAATTGGCGGCCAATCTCCTTGCTGAATGTGGACTAGATAGCCACAAAAAGTTTAGCAAGCAGATTGCGCTCGGTTATCCAGCATGTGGTCTCGGAAGATCAAACATGCGGGATACCTGACCGCAGCATTCACGAAATCACCTTCATTCAATTTTGTTTCTCGCCCCTTCGTCAAAAATTGCAGGAAATGGCGTTTCTGGCCTCCTAGATTTTAAAATTTCCCCGGGGGAGCATGCCCCCCGGACCCCCCTAGCATACTCGCGCCTTCGGCGCTCAATTTCGGAAACTACCCACTAAAAATGCTGGATTCGCCCCTGCTATTTTGAAAATAACTGTACGTAATGCATTTATACAGCATAATCCATAAACTCACCTATTTCGCAAGAGTTTCCTGTATATCCCGCAGCGCAAGAGCAAGCAAACAAGTTGACTTCATTTCTGCATGTTCCACCATTTTTACACGGTTGACTGGCACATTCGTTGATATCTTACAATGAAAAAGAAGAAAGGAAGCACACAGAAAATATAGTTAAAAAACAACCTCAAGAAAAATAATTAACAAACAAACAAACAAACAAACAAAAAAACTACTATAGTCAAGCCCTACTTCCATTTATATATTTCAACTACACTACCATAATACGACATAAATAACGTTTAGTACGACGAGCACCGTTGTATTTGCTGCATGGATTTTCACCCTGTACATTTGCAATAGCTGTGATATCTTCTCACCTTTCTCACAAAAGTATCCTTCATACCCAGCAGCACAAGAGCAGGTGAAGTTGTTGATTCCGTCTTTGCACTTGCCACCATTTTTGCAGGGTTTACTGGCGCATTCGTCAATATCTTAAAGGGTAGAGAAGGGAGAAAAAGGACAGAAGAAGAAAAGAAAACTTAAGGGAAGCCTCATAGCCAGTAATTCGCTTCCCACCCCATACCCGTTCGTGTGCAAGTTTGTTGTATATCATTCGATACTTTTTTTCCCTTTCTCACGATTGGCCGAGAGACTGCTACGTCACCTGCAAATAACTGCCTACAATAAGTGTTTGCTTATGCGCATAACTCTTCTCTTTGGTCTGCTTGCCTCAGCAAATCACGATATTTTGCTCAACCTTGTCCAATAATTGCTTAATATTTCTATTATATCAAGTAATTACGTCATTAGGGATCACATGTCCAATTGGGGCGGGGGAACTTCTATGAGTATATCTCTAATTAAAGGTATATATATTTTTGTCACTATTCTCTATGCTATAACTTAGCTTGGGTTTTTCTTACTTCTCTCGCAAGCATGTCCGGCATATCCAGCTAAACAGGAGCACGTGAAGTTGTTGATTTCGTCGGTGCACGACCCGCCATTTCTACAAGGCTTGCTGGCACATTCATTGATGTCTGAGTAATGCATTAAAATCATGAATATATAGGAAATAGTCGTCAATGAGTGAAATATAAGCAGTTTCCGAAGTTGAATTGATATTAGCACGGGCGTCGATATTTACTCCGCCGTCTGATATATCAAAATTGACGATTTGCGCTTCATACCGCTATTCTTTGCGAATTGGTTGGCGCAAAAGATCGCAGCGTTGCCGAGTTCCAGCGGGCCTACGCAGACATAGTGAGAAGGGGAAATCGCGCAAGGCTGATCGCGGGATCAACAAAGCGTTCTCTAGGGCAATCCTTCGCCGCACGGGTATATTTGTTGCGGCTGGTTGGGGTACGTGCGTCAAGTCTTTTTTTATAATTTGTTATCTGCTCTGATAGGAAATTCGTTTCCAAATCTGGCTTCATATCTTCTCTTTGGTACAATTAAAAGAGAAAGAACAACGGAAAATATAACTTTAAGATTATCTGCAGTGCATGGGTGTGCTTACGGTACATACTAAAACTATTTCAAGTAGACTACTGTAACTTTATATCGTCACGCTCGCTTCGATTTATAATGAACAAGACAGGCCCGTGGCCAGTGCGCTTGTGACGTCATTAGTACAATGAATAGAGACACGCGGGGTCCCGGGAGAGGAACTTTTGTCGTGCGTTTATATGCAAAAGATATTATAGCCGAGTCAGTTTTTGCAAATGACGGATCCAAGAGCTCCCTTTATTTTTCTTGCCCTCTTTTCTTCTAATTTTGGTCAAACAGATATTCACGAAAAAGTGTATTATAATAATTGAGAGAAAACAATTATCGAAGGCCCCGTAGGAATATTCTTCGTTTGCAACAACCCAGTTTTCATTGCTTTCCGATGCACGTGACAGTACTTGTGTGACGCTTTCTATACAACCTGGCAACCTTGTTGAGTGAATTTTCAAGCTGACATGTTTTGTGGAGGAACTGTGTTGTCATTTTGTAATGGGATTGAGTGGGAAATACCCGACATCTTAAGTAGCTGTAAGACAGCGTAATAGCCTTATCTCATCTTCCCAGCGTGTGCATCATGTTCAAGTAGCTGTAGCACATCAAGGCCCCGTCCACACTACGCCGGATAAATTTGAAAACGCAACTTTCACTCTGAAAACGCAAGAAATGTTTTCCGTCCACACTGGAAAACGGATAAAATGTTTCCGGGCCCAAATGTATTGTTATTGCTCTACAAACGTCCCTGACAATCTTTGAAACCACTTGACCTGGCCACGTGAGTCAGGGTTTTCGAAAAGTTCCGTTTTCAAAATGTTTTTCGTCCACACCAAAACGCAAAGCCGGCGCTTTCAAATTTATCCACTTTTAAGAGCGTTTTCCTAACCGTAAGAATAAAGTTGCGTTTTCAAATTTATCCGGCGTAGTGTGGACGGGGCCTAAAACATGACACTTCCCATGATGAAATTACTTCGTATGAAAAAGCCATCTCAGACGTTACGCATCCTACATGTACAAGTCTGATCACTAATATGTTCAAGACTGCTATGCATTAAGCTTTAACGCAAAATTCTGAGTCGATACGAAATTAATCTCTATCGGAAGCTGCAGACGTTTGAATACCGTGACAACAAAGGCGTGCATCACGGGCTTGTGGAGCGAACATTACGGCTCGGATAGTCGGATATCAACCTTGAAGACTTCGAGATATTCAGTGACAAATATTCTCAATGTAATCGCCTGCCGGTCTTTCCTGCTTTTGTTAAAGCGGCGTGAGTGAAAGCTAAGTAGCTGATGATTCGGGATTCCCCGTTCTATGATATTATGCTCGTGACATTTCATTGACAGATCTTGTATCTTAATCTCGCGTGATATTTGCCTCAATCCTATTAGTAATTCAATATCCTCAGACAATAAACAAAGAACCTTTACTGCACGCAAAACGAAGTTAAACGCCGACTGTTCGTATACGCCGCGCGTTACACAAAGCCGCAGAGTTTCCGACAAAGGGAGACGCTCTGCCCGCAGGGAAAAGTTCAAGTTCTATCAAGTTTCGACACGTCTTCTACTACTTATTCGATGTTCTTTCACACAAATATTGCTCAGAACACAGATACATTGGTTGAAGCGGTATCTATAATCGAGCATTTGCAAAACACAACCCTTCGTACTTTACGGGGGTCCCGCTGGTAACACATCAAGCATTTGGGTACGGCTATTTTCAAGTCTTCCGACGCTTAAAAACAATGCAAGCCAAAATCGCTCCTAAAGTATGGCTTCCGTGCATCCAGAAAGCCAACCGATGATCGTTTTGTTTGGATCAACAACTGAAGGACCGGAATTTTTTTCTATATCCCTTGACAGAGAAAACCCATTGTACTTGGTTCTGTGATTTTGATCTCTGACTACGTCTGATCTTGCAATGCCTGTGTTTTAACACATTTTAAAATACAAACGTATCTTAGCACCTCGGTTACTTTTGGCAATCTTCTTTTTGAGCTTCTAGCTTTCTCGCAGCGATGGTTTATTGATCCTAATTTTCTCTTTCCATTTCCATCTGTGGCTTTTTATTGTTTCCATGTTGTTTACATGCACGTTCACGGAACGATTAGCATTGTGAAGTACGTAAGCTCGGGTATAATCATGAACTTTTGACGACTTTGGGACATTCTTTGAAATGTATTCTTGTATTAGTCGCCTGCTTTTTCTACTCTTGTTCAAAATGCGTGAAAGGTAATTCAATGGTACGTGGCTTGGCTCACGACTTCGTCTTGGAGGACTTCGGTTTTCTTTCACATAAACATTTATGGGAATACAATAAAACTGAGCGAAGCAAGATCTACCAACGGTCACTTTTTCCTCAGCCATTTCCTAATTTTCAAATAATAACGCCATCTGTTCCACTGATTGTTTGACCTTCATGGCACCGAGCCAAAATCTCGCAACAACAACATAAATGCACGCAGAGTGAAATTTTGATTCCAAACAAAAGTCAGATTTTCTGACGCTTTACTTGTATCAGCAAGAATAATACAAAGTAAAAGAATACAAAGTACCTTCAAGTTCACCCTCATACTAAACAGTTCCATATAATCCGCTATCAAGCGCTTGTCAAGAATCGCCGTCTTTACACAGGTTCTCGTCTTTGTATCTCGAGCGCCTTCGTTCAGCTTGTTCCTTCAAGTTCTCAAGGTTCTGGATATTAGATTCTTCGTACATTTCTGTACAGTTGTGCATAGTTATGCAGTTCATTGATAAATTCATTGCATTTGCTTTCATGGCTTTCAATGTGGCTTTTGAGGCTGAACGGACCGACCCAAGCCAAAACCGCTCAATGAAATTTAGTATGGGTCTACCGCAGCCGGCGTATGCGTTTGTAAGTAAGATGAGCGGTCCATAAAATAATCCACGGAGCCAACTAAGGCAAGCAACTTGCTGTCTTCAAAATGGCGAAACTGCTTGCTTGACAAGTCACGTGATCACAACGTCATCACAAATCACATGATAATATCAACCAATCATCGCATGCAGATCTCTAACCCAGAAAAATAAAAAAAAAAAAAAAATCGCTGCATTTTATAGCTTGTGACGTCACAAGCAAAAAAAATGTGTGAATAGTTGGCGCGCCCAGGCTAGGGTCCCCGGGCCAACCTTTTTTCATATATACAGGGCTTTTTACTTAAAAGTTGCCGCTTTTGGAATTTTTGATTTTTGATTTAATGAAAGGGAACTTTTCTCCCCAAGCCAGTTTATGACACAATTGTATGGGACGGTGGGTTGTGTTGGGACGGAGTGGAGTCTCAAAGGTGTAAAGTACAAATAATGTATTGGAGAAAATTGAAATTGCGAGAGAGAGAGAGAGAGAGAGAGAGAGAGAGAGAGAGAGAGAGAGAGAGAGAGAGAGAGAGAGGGGGGGGGGAGGGGGGAGACCAAAATATATAATAATCCGTTTCTGGGTATGGGGGGAGGGGAAACATTTTGGGGATGTTTTCTATAAAGTTGTCTTGCAGCTCCTAATGACGTGTACGGTACAATGTCAAGTCAGAAGAGTTACTTTTGCCTTCGTGCTGTTTTGATTACTCAGGCCATAACCATTCTAGTTTATGGTTCCTGTTGTTTTCATTATTTGGCCACTTTGATACCCAAATAAAGTTTTATGTCGCATTTTCATTCCCGTTAGCGATAATGGCAAAACAAAGTTAATATATTTTTGGGTCAAACAAGGGATATCAGTAAACTAAATATAATAAATATATCTCGCTGAGTTTTGAGATTGCGTGACACCAATAACGAACGCACGGCGACGTCGGCGCGTATGTTTTGACTGCATGACTCTTTTATTTTTTACAAGAAAGAGCTCTTAAAGCGACAGGGACATCCTTGGAAACATATTTGTGCTATACTGTAGCAGAATAAAGCGAAATGAGGCGTAAGTTGGCAAAGAAAGTGAAGCGATCAGTTAGCGCTTGTCGACCACTGAGTTGAAGACTGAGGCATTTTGATAGGGAAAAACCACATAAATCAATCGTTAACCGGTGGTATTGAAAGTTAAACTTATTATAAGGTCTCCTACAGAGTTTTGTGCCAAGTTTGAGGTAGAGGGCGAAGTTTTTGTCCGAGTTTATTCGAAAGTGTGAATTGATCGTTGCGCGTTGTTTACAAGTCGCCGTTGTGATTTTGGCAAAATTAGCCGCGTTAGTTCTTTCGAGTAATGGAAAGTACCAAACTAATTTTTATATTCTTGATAAAAACAACACTTCTAGATATTGCAACCGAATTTTTGTGCAAATCTGAGTAATACCGGACATAGAAATGATTTTTTGAAAAAGTGCTCTGAACTGAGATTTGCGAGCATTGAAATTTGGGCTGTCTTTGCCCCGACACCAGATATTCAATATTTGCCTATAATTCTATTTATAGGCTCAAATTGCTCGTGGATGTCTTCTTAATCAATAGATGAATACATTTAAGAACAGAATTTCGTTGCGCGGTCGCGTGCGAAGGCTTTTGTGGTCCTGTTAATTCCTTTCATTTTAGTCATTTTGAGGCGTAGCGGTTTTAACTTTTTTCTTGAAATTCCAAAAATGTTTGAACAAAATAAATATACGAGAGTAATTGGCACACCATCTCTGGACAAATATGAAGAACCCCGATTTTTGACTGATGTGCCACATTTTTCTCATTTCACCCGGTGTTTACGAAAATTCGCTCTTAATCAGTATTTTACTTTTTGATAAATATTTGTTGCCATACTACTTAGTATGCATAACTCATAAAGATCTGTACACTGCAAAGAACAATGATGTACATTCTAGCCACCCTTTCATTTCACAAGCACGATAAAATATAGGCATTTACAATGGCTCACCGCTTATAAATTGGAATTAATACCTTAATGTTTCATCCATTTTCACTAAAACAGCAGGGAAGCATAACTTTGAGATTTCACTTATTATTTTATTCTGCCGAGGTCAAGTTTGGAAAAGCAAAGCTCGAAAAATTCATCCTATTTTGAAAATAACTGTACGTAATGCATGTATACAGCATAATCTATAAACTCACCTATTTCGCAAGAGTTTCCTGTATATCCCGCAGCGCAAGAGCAAGCAAACAAGTTGACTTCATTTCTGCATGTTCCACCATTTTTACACGGTTGACTGGCACATTCGTTGATATCTTTCCATGAAAAAGAAGAAAGGAAGCACGCAGAAAATATAGTTAAAAAACAACCTCAAGAAAAATAATTAGCAAACAAACAAACAAACAAACAAAAAAACTACTATAGTCAAGCCCTACTTCCATTTATATATTTCAACTACACTACCATAATACGACAAAATGACGTTTAGTACGACGAGCACCGTTGTATTTGCTGCATGGATTTTCACCCTGTACATTTGCAATAGCTGTGATATCTTCTCACCTTCCTCACAAATGTATCCTTCATACCCAGCAGCACAAGAGCAGGTGAAGTTGTTGATTCCGTCTTTGCACGTGCCACCGTTTTTGCAGGGTTTACTGGCGCATTCGTCAATATCTTAAAGGGTAGAGAAGGGAGAAAAAGGACAGAAGAAGAAAAGAAAACTTAAGGGAAGCCTCATAGCCAGTAATTCGCTTCCCACCCCATACCCGTTCGTGTGCAAGTTTGTTGTATATCATTCGATACTTTTTTTCCCTTTCTCACGATTGGCCGAGAGACTGCTACGTCACCTGCAAATAACTGCCTACAATAAGTGTTTGCTTATGCGCATAACTCTTCTCTTTGGTCTGCTTGCCTCAGCAAATCACGATATTTTGCTCAACCTTGTCCAATAATTGCTTAATATTTCTATTATATCAAGTAATTACGTCATTAGGGATCACATGTCCAATTGGGGCGGGAGAACTTCTATGAGTATATCTCTAATTAAAGGTATATATATTTTTGTCACTATTTTCTATGCTATAACTTAGCTTGGGTTTCTCTTACTTCTCTCGCAAGCATGTCCGGCATATCCAGCTAAACAGGAGCACGTGAAGTTGTTGATTTCGTCGGTGCACGACCCGCCATTTCTACAAGGCTTGCTGGCACATTCATTGATGTCTGAGTAATGCATTAAAATCATAAATATATAGGAAATAGTCGTCAATGAGTGAAATATAAGCAGTTCTATGTGTGGCTTTCACAAAATACTTTTCAGTTCTATTTCTATTGCGCCGTCTTTTACTCTTTTCATAGTCTTTATTAGAGGGTTCTATATTTTTGGATACCTGTGAATCTTTCACTTTGTTGCGTGGATCTTGTTATGTTTAATCTAAGTACCATTTTGCAGCTTCCAAGACTCCTTGCAGGTTTACTCAGTACGCCATTCATTAAATTTTATCCATTTGATGATAGACGTGCAATAAATACTACGAGCCCTTTAGACCGCCCGCTTAACTAAATAACAAACGTGAGTAGCAAGTCCGGCATAACATAGCATAATATCCCTGACCTGTTTCACATGTAAATCCCGCGTAACCTGCAGCGCATCCACATGTAAAATTCTTGAATCTGTCCGTGCATGTTGCGCCATTTTTACAAGGCTTTGAGGCGCAATCATCAATATCTGAGGAGAAGAGCTGAATGTAAATGAACTGACATAATTATTATCTTTGCTTGTTCTAAAAGCGCCCCCTCTCCAATAAGCGCCTTTGGTTGAGTGACAATTAAATATACACCCCGGGCGGTTATTGAAATTGTTATGGTATATGTTGTTTTTTTACAAATCGTTCGATCTTATTTCATCTTAAATACCTTTGCAGTTTCTCCCGTCACCCGTCATTCCGTCTGGGCATGGTGCGCACGCAGTGCCCCCTGGAATGTTCACGCAAGGAACCCCGGGATAGCACGATGCATTACCACAGAAGTGGATCATAATCTCACACTGACGACCAGTGAATCCTTTTGCGCAAGAACAGTTGAAATCGTTTACAAGATCAGTACAGGTCCCTGAAATGAAATAACATTATTAATGGAAAATAGTTATAGGAGAACATTCTTCTATTTTCCTTTCTCTGTGCCAACTTATAGAAAGGAACAGTAAAACAATTGCCTACCGTTTCCACAAGGAGATGACTGACACTCGTCAATGTCAATGCTGCAATTATGGCCCGTGTACCCAGGATGACAAGTGCAGTTGTAGTCATTTGTCCTGTCAGTACAATTTCCTGTAGGATATAATATATATGTGCAAGAGATATACTAGTTATGAAACGCCTCGTGGATCCACATAGTTTTTGACAATTTTATGACGCATTTCATCATCAATGCGAGAATAAGAGGACAGACACATAAAAAATTGACGTCAGTTTGTTAATCAGACGACAGTCCACTGTCAGTAACCATGTACATAAATTCCTGGAGTAAGGTCATTTACGTGATGTCAGTACAGAGCACATGCTGTCGCGCGACACATACATTTAGACACATTATTTTTACCGTGCATGCATGGAGAGGACTGACAGTCGTCGTAATCTTCTCTGCAAGTTCGACCAGTGAAACCAGGATAACAATCACAAGAAAAGTTGTTGAGTTGATCATTACACCGACCTGTTGATTAACGGAAAAATCAATATCCAACCAGGAACCAAAAATTGATTAATTTGTTGGTAGAAGCCAAAATATTTTGAAAACATGTTTAGAGGCCCACTTTAAAAAGGAAAAAGAAACAATCAACTTTTGGAAATTAAAAGTCTCAATTGCGATCTCAGTCCCTGGGTGTGTTCTGACTTCAAAAGTAAATCATGTGAACATCACTTTCAAACGTATAGTTAGGCAAGTAATCCCCGAGAGAAGCGAGGGTAATAATTACGACTCTAATACAGCAAAATTGCCTTATTTGAAGACTCCAAGCGTGTTGCCATCTCGAAATTTAATATTCGTCAGTCAGTCAGTCAGAGTTACGTACAACTTTTTAGGCCAGGCGCCTAAGGCAATGACGTAATAGTTATCGATTAGCGTCTCCGCCAGTGTTTTTACTGACATTCGGAAAAAAAAAAATTTGAACAAAGCAATAATTGTACGTAAACTGCGTTCACGTAAATGAATTTGAAAACTGGAAAGCTTGAAACAGAACGGTCTCCCGAAGCTCGTCTTCAAAAGAGAAGGGAACAGGCACGGGCAAGGCGAAATCGTGAAACGATCGAACAGCGCCAAATACGTCTAGAGAAAGACAACAAACATGTTATAACCGACAGCATCATGAACGGAAGCGTGCCGCAGAAACGGCTCCGCAAAGGGAACAGCGCTTGAAAGCAATCGTGGGCTTCAGACGCCGTTTTGTGTTAAACTCAGATACTTATTCAAGAAAGGACAAGCAACAAAGGTTAGTGGAAATCGAACAATCACCGTGACAAATAATATATTCTACCCGTATCTTGTAACTCGATCACTTCAAGAATGTATTAAAATATGTATGCTGATCATTTTCCCTCGAAGTATTGTTTTAATACGCTTCTGTCGCCAGTTTCGGTTACCGTATTCGCTCAGAGCAATCGGAACTTGGAGTCTTGCATGATTTAGTCAGATGTCTTATTTTTCTTTTAAGACTAAAACTGTACCAAATGCTGTAATCATGACATGCGGTAATTGCAGCGAGAATCGTTCACAAGCCCTTAGAAGTATGACTAGGTCTGAAGCCCGTGTATAATTTGAAGTAAACCAAAGTTTTGCTTTGATCCTGGGAGGAATCATGCTGTTTTGAGCGGGTTCACATACAAAACAATTCGAGCTCATTAAACATGCAAGCCGGAGTCTGGTGCATGCAGTACAGAGTAAAAAAAAAAATAGCACAGGAAAGCCTATTTAATTGTACTGCCTATGAATTCAAAATTGGAAAATCAGTGTTCCTTTTTTCCCGTACTACGACGGCCGACCAACTTCAAAATTTTAGTATTAAATTTTGAGAACGTGTTTGGCAGACTGTATGAATTAATTTGACGTGCCGACCGTGGGAAATACGTACTTCGTCACGCAATCGACTCTTTTTTCAACGCAAAAGTATAACACACACCACTCTTTTTCTCCTTCCTTTGCGTGTAGCACTCGACTTCGAAGAAAAGATTGATTCAACATTTCGGTAAAACAAAGGCTACTCTTGTTGGGAGTACCAAAGTAAAAGTCCCATCAATGGCAGAGCGAGGGGGTATCTGCGATTATCGTATTTCTAGTAGATATATAATTGGTCTTACCGTAAATACAGGGATAAGAATCGCACTCGTTTATTTCGGTTTCACACTTGTCTCCAGTGTAGCCTGGAAAACAGTCACACACATAGATTCCCGATCCTCTCGGGTGGCCTGGATCGGGCTGACAGCTGCCATTCACACACTGACACGTCACTATGCTAATGGTTACGTTTATGGTGCTGGACGCGCCACAAGCGTCCGTTGCTTTAAAGAAGAACGTGGAGGCCTGAGTCGAGTTCGGTTGCCATGTAAGGACGCCACCTTCAAACGTTGCCCCAGCTGGGCTGCCACTCAATATGGCGATCTGAACTGGCATTCCTTCAGGGTCCACTGCTTCGACTGGCATCACAAGGTTTTCATGTTGTAGTGCATATCGCTTTTGCTCTGTAGTAAACTGTGGTGGCTCATTTACTAAAACATATGGTGAAACCCAGTTATCAACTGATAATCACATTCATCATCTTAACTGAAAACATGTGGATAACCATTGGCTCCCGTCAGTCCGTTTCTTAATGCACTTATAACTTGTCGCGATTGTTTTCTGAACGTTTCATTTTGGGTTAAATGTTAAGTTTCAACACCTAATTTAAAAGTAGATCCTCCTCCGTCGGCGTCATCGGCGAATATGCCCGAGACTTTCAGTGAATACCCGACGTCATGTTGTTTTTGACTTTCACAACGCTCTGCACTGTCCGCTACTGCACTCGACCGATATATAATAAAGGTGCGCTTCATACCTTGTCTCCTGGACCAGGATC
The DNA here is from genome assembly GCA_964036295.1 of Plumapathes pennacea. Lineage (NCBI taxonomy): Eukaryota > Metazoa > Cnidaria > Anthozoa > Antipatharia > Myriopathidae > Plumapathes > Plumapathes pennacea. The sequence goes on from OZ038462.1 coordinate 33,836,185, forward strand.
CCGTATTGACGTGGGGAAGACACTGGCTGCACCAGTCCTCCGGACTTGTGTCGTTGTGAGCAAAACAGTAGCCGTTTATGTAGCAAGAATTTATCTATTGAAAGGAAGTTGGAATGCAAGGCAGTTAATGTGTGTTCTACAAACGTAACCAGATATTTGGGACAGTTGGTTATGTCTTACGTGAGGTAAAATACCTTCACAAAACATCCTGAAGTCACATTGCAGTCTACACAGGCTGAGTCGTAAATGATCAAATTAAGTTTTTGCTCGCTCTCGTGTAGTCCGTTGTTTGAAACCGTCAGAGTCATTCCTGAAGCCACGGTACCCGCCACAGTGTTGTCATAGTGACCAGGACGAACAGGAGACTTGGGTAGAGGACATTCTACCAATTCCAGATCTGTCATATCACCGGTCAGCCTGAAAACGTCATTTGATAGAACCCAGGAACTGTTGATGACCTGATGTAAAGAAAAAAAAAAAAGGGATAAAATACCAGTAAATATTTAAACTTGATTTACAGCGCACGCCGGCAACTGCTCGCTTCCCATCTAGCTGTTCTAATGGTGACAATCTAAGCTATAACTTTGTGACCCAAGTTTCTTTCAATACTTGCCGGGGACTCTTTGCACAAAAATTTGACATAAATCGTACGCACGGTGGCTCTTATTGGTCAAACGCGGGTAAATGTGCATTAGACAGAATCTACCTGGGGTCGGGGTATCCGCCGGTTATTGAGTATGACCTAACTTCTGTCCAACTATCTTTGCGTTTTATTTTCAAGGCCTAGGATTGTATTTTTTTTTGCACAGATAGGTGAAAAAACAAACAAACAAACAAACAAACAAAAAAAAAAAAAGAAAAAAAAAGGCAATGAAAAAGATTTTAAAGAAATTGACGAAAAATTGCTGGAGACATAATATATACAAACTACTTCCATGCAGTTATGTTCGTGGGGAAAACGTTTTTGTAATACATTCATTGGGTGAATTATTTCGTATAATAATTATAGGTATGTTACATATCCTCTACATAGTTTAATCGTGTAATGGACTTGGATTGCAGTTTACGAACAAACCTTAAATTCTTTAATGTGACAGGTCAAGTTGGTCGAGCTGATAAATCCATTCCCAAAAACCGTGACTTTCTCACAAGGCCGATTACGCTTGTCACAAAGACCTTTTCCTTGGAGCCTGCAGAATAAGACAGAATTGAAAGGTAAAGAGTTTGCTCTGCAGGACAGAATTGTGTAAAGAGAATATACATATATATATATATATATGGAGACTGATCAGTCCCACTGTTATTTGAAACGAAACGAAACAAATTTTGTCGCGTGAAAACGCGACACATGCTGGGATTCAAGTTGGTGTGGCAACTATCCGCACGCATCATTAGAATTCTTCAACGAGCAATCTCTGGAAATGAGCGAGACAAGGAGTGATCAACAACAATTTTTACCACAACACACTAGTTTCTCGCTCTCTGATTGGTCGATCTACCGTGATAAATAAGAGTCCAGACAACGATGCTGACGCCAGCATGTCACGCTTTGCAGCGAAAAACAACGAAACATTCCTGTATATTTCTAAATATTGTGATAAAAAAACACATTTCCACTGGTTTGCCGTGGTGTGGACTCTTATTTACCACAATTTACATCATAACATGGTCAAAATTAGTTGTGAACTCAACATTTTGACCATGTGATGACGTAAATTGTGGTAAATAAGAGTCCACACCCACGGCAAACCAGTGGAAAATTTTAAATTTCTTATTCAGTTTCTCACCAAAAAAATACCATACAGTATAAGAAACTTGGCTTTTGACACCTTGCTCAATGAAATCTGATTAGACTTTAAATTATCCTTACAATACTACTACATTTGCTTCCAAAAAATTGAGAGAATCTGCATTTTGAGCTTGGAAGTGAAAGGATCGGCCAGCAAAAAAAAGAGTAATGCGTGACTTACCTCATTTTCATGCAAAATCGAATTAGAACAAGTATTTCTAATTACAGGATTTTCTTCTTCTAAAATGTGTTTCTTCTATCAGACTTTCTGAATTGCCAGTAGGTCTGTTGTATTTTAGAGCTGTTGTTACCAAGGTTTTAGTAATTTCACGGTTGTTTGCCAAGCGTTGGTTAAAGTTGAAAAACCCGTGACAGCCGGAGCTATCATTTGATTATCTTTGCTTGGCTTCGCTAATGGGAAGAAGGAGAAATATGCGCAAGTGGATACAATTAAACAAAACCGCAAGTACATGTCATCAAATATCTCATGTTACATACTTGAAACTTGGCCAAAAAGAAATTCCTCCACACCGCTTTCACATGAACGTTATTCAATCAAATTACATTTTTTTTCTTGCATGTCAATCAAACCCGAAAATCCTAAGGGGGAGGGGACGGTCATTTCATTAATTGCCATGATATCTACGCTTGACTTGAGGATGAAAACAGTTATATGCTGCAGCATAAAAATGTTTGTTTACTGACACTGCAGAGAGCCACGTACTATAACATGAGGACTGCGCAACTTCAATGCCTGCTAAAAAAGTTATACTTACTTTGCTATCCAAGGCTTCTGGTGTATCGACATTGAACAATCTTGAGCCGTGAATCCTTCAGCACAAATGCATGTTCCGTTAGAACAGTTGCCATTGAAACTGCAATCGTTCGGGCAAAGATTTCCAAGAACTTTGTCTAAAATTCCGGGGTCACTTTCGTTTTTCGTAGCTGACATGTTTCTAATTGCGACCTCTCCGCACTCACTCGTCAGCAGTGAGACTGATCCAAGGACGTAAGCGTAGTCTCCTGTAGCCTGCAAGAACAGCATTCATTCAGTTGGGGGGGGGGGGGGGGGGGGGGGTCATCTGTTTTATTTTTGTCATGTGATCATATGTTTCACAGTGTCACACTGTTTTCGATTTTCTTGCACTATAGTAGCAACTCATATGATTACTTGTTTATCATGTGACTATAAAAAGTTTTTTGGAATTCAATATTCAAACAACATTCAGCATTCAAACGGTATCACGCATTGCTTAGTTAGTGTAGCGACTATTGGGGGGGGGGGTCATCTGTTTTATTTTTGTCATGTGATCATATGTTTCACAGTGTCACACTGTTTTCGATTTTCTTGCACTATAGTAGCAACTCATATGATTACTTGTTTATCATGTGACTATAAAAAGTTTTTTGGAATTCAATATTCAAACAAAATTCTCTCATTTTAAGGATGTGCTAATATAACGGTTGACAACTTGTTTTCGGACACTAAAATCTAACTCTTGCGCAGATAAAGACATGTAAAAGCTACAGATAGTACAGAAAACTGAAACTGAAAAAGATTGATTGCTATGGTAACATTAATTGCACTCTGATTATAAAGTTTAACGAATAACGTGCTTGTTCTCAGCCATTCAGATTGCAGAAGTTTTTATAGACATATGATAATTGTGATAATATCTATAGCTAATACGTTGATCTAACTTCTTAGTTTGCCATGTGATGCATTTACCGCGAGATCCAACGAACAAGAACCAACAAGGGAGTGAACATCTACGCCAAGTTTAGTGCAAAGTTTGCCAATGCGGGACTCGACCAGTTTTTCTGTGCAGTACTTGGTGGCGTTCTCAGATGACGGGGGAGCTGCCCTTCTTATTTTCCGGTGGACATCTAACGGGTTTGCAAATGCTGCAGGTTCACTGAAGAACTCATAATCATCATCTGTGAGCTTGTCAGACTGGGAAGCGTCTCGTTTTCCTTGGACGTGTTTACGCTTTATGTTCTTGTTTTTCATCCCGTTATCAGTCCTCGTAAGGATCTGGTTGGGTTTTATGCATTTTTCGACCTTGCCGTTACTACATGAACATGTCCTTTCATAAAGAATAGCTTCGTCATCAACTTGTGGTGGCAAGACGTTAAAGTAACTTTGGTTAGGCTGCAATCTGTAAAATAGACAACAAAAACTGAAATAGCAGCCCAGAAACTAATACATACCACGATGTCCGATGATAGACTTAGACACACTACATCACCATGATGATAGACTTACATGAATCTATCTCCGTAGGTCGTATGGTCACCACCAGAGTACATGCAAAATCCACTTTCTTTTCTACTTCTGACTACACGTAACTCGATATTAAAACCCCAGGAGTGGCGTTCAATATCGATCCTTGCACCAGAAGCAAGCAGCATCTGTATGGAGACAAAAGCATATTTATTACTAAGCACCAACGATAACCAGAGCAAATAATGAATTTGTTCGTCCGACAAAATGTCAAGTGTAAGATGAAACGTTTTGAGCGTTTCAAGCTCTTCAAGTTCGCTCTCAATCGTCAGCTTACGCTATCTTTATAGCGTTATGCAGAGTTATCCAAATCAATCATTGGGTGACACATCATACGTATATCTACGCCTATAGTTATCGCATGCAGATACTAGCATTTATGTAAAGTTTAGATAGCTTGTAATAAAAGTTATGCACTTTTCATGAGTTACAGTAAGTAAAAGCGGACTCCTTGTTTTGTGGTTGAGGATTTTATTTGTCGGACCTGCTTAGGCACAGAAACATGCTTTCCAATTCCAAGTTAAAAAATGCGATTAAGTCTTTATTCTTATCGTTGTTTGGCGCCTCATGCTTATGGGTCGGGGTACCTGAAACCATTGATCGGACTTCCGGAAAATCAGAGAAAAGCTTGTACCTTATTACATGACATTTTTGAGACACATATAATTTCAGGTTTTGGGAGTGCATATTTCGCGGCATTTAAATTTCGCGATTTTCGAAAATATATATTCTAGGTCACCTTGATTTCGCGATTTTGTCAAAAAATTCGCGAATTAATTTGAATAATTATAATATTGATAATTTGTTTCAAACCCGGATAACAGACAGCATTTCCCCCTTTTCCCCTAATTTTGACAGCTATTATTGGCTATAAAGTTATATAGTTTTTAAACACTGGGCATACTCGAAGTCGCTTAACTTAGTTTTAGTGACACAGCTCAATTTCGCGAGTTTTTGGTAGTCACGAAATTCGCAAAATTGAAATGTCGCGAAAATCTCATGACGGTAATTAGGTACATGGGTCAGTGTTACGTACTTTTTCCGTATGTTTGTGGACCCTCGTTTCAATTGATCACTGGAGTAGTGCAAGGTATAAAACGAAAGGTATCTCACCACGTTTGAGACGGTAGATCCATCCACTTTTTCTTTTACGGTAGTATCGGGCGGAGATTCACTGTGTTGAAGGAATCTAAGAGGAATTCGCTTGCGGTGCTTATCACAAATGCTAAATTCCGTGACACTGTTATGTTCCCTGATTACTATTCCACAGTTGCATGATACAGTGCTCCCGCAGCGATACTGTCTCACGTGAATCTGTGAATACAAACAATGTGAAGATATTTTCAGCTAATTTTCTAGGTTCTGTCGTAAGAATCTCCTCAGCTAATGTATTTGTAGTTCTAAACCCATTCTCTTTCCATAGGCACTATACCTACACACATGCTTCTTTTTGTCTTATATTCTGGTTCGCTCCAATCACCTTTACTTTTAGTTGAGGGAGATAAAGCTGTCAAAGATTTCCTTGTTAGAAACGCACATGGAATAAGTATGTGACTCACCTCCAATCGTCGATCCTCATTTTTGTATAGAATATAATCTCCAATTCCATAGTAATCCAGCATTTGGTCACTAAAAATGAATTCCAGTACAGTGTATATTTTAAACAATTTTAATCAACTGGTAGCGTAACTCACCGGATAAGTCGCTGTCCAGTGGATAAGTTTTAACTTTTAAGCTTATTTTATCAACGGGATAAGGAATTATTTGGTGAAAAGCGCAGTGTAATAGGGCATTGCTGAGCTCGTTGCAATTTTAAAATAAATTAAAATAAAAAGGATATCACTAACTTGAAGCTCTTGATGTGAGGATCTCCTGAACTTGTGCAAAGCTGTATGTTAGACGTTATGACGTGTACCTGACGAAATGAATCACCGATAGGAGCATTAGTTTGTCTGGATATTTTCAGCTTTTGTTACGAAAGTTTGTGCAATTGTTTCTCGTGTATGAATCTTTGCTAAGGGCTGGTCGTTTATTACCTGTGGGGGAGGGGGGAGGGGGGGAGGCGGAAGTTTTGCTCGGATAGGTCATTTTCAAAATGTAGAGTTTTTTTTTTTGAGAGGGGGGTCATTTTCGAAAAGTAAGACGTTTTTTGGGGGTGGGGGTGTTAGTTTCCAATAGTTTTATTTCATTTACCCTAGTGACGCCTGCTTTATTTGTAGTACGCCCGTTTAAATTTGGGTCACAACTACCGTGAAAATAAAGAAAACGCCATCTCAGGGAGACTAAATTTCAATTTTTTTTCCGGGGAAGCATGCCTCTGGACCGCCCTAGAGGCTCGCGTCTTTGGGGCGCTCGTATCCATGTGCAATTATGTACATTTCTCATGCCTTTGAGTCGAACACAAAAAGTTGGCAGGTATAAATCATTTACCGTATCTTCATTAGGAAAATTCTCGGTTGTTTGACAAAGTTTAAAGACCCGAGACAGCCCGGAGCGACTTCAGCTTGTCGAAATATTTCTATCATTTGATTGTATTTGCTTTGCTTCGTTTAGTTTTCGCCAGCAACATAGAGCTTGTCATAACAACATAGAGCATTTTCGGATGACCGTCGAAAGTAATTGTGTGATTGCTTTAGTTTTGCGTTTGCTTCGCTTTCGGATTGGTCCACACGAGTTTGTCAGCATGCTCATCCAATCAGGAACAAAACCAAAACCAAAACCAAAACCAAACACTTCTCACGCAAGCGATGGCGTGTATTCGCACTGCTGATTGGAAAGTAAAACCAAACGCAAGACCAAACGTAAATTACTTTAGCTTCCAATTGGCTGAACTGTTTTCTCTCAGTCTCTGTGATTGGCCTGTGTGATTACTTTGGTTTTGGTTTTCGACAGTCATCTGAAAACGGCTCTATTATTGTACCATTGTACTCATGAATTGCCAGTCGATCTGTTGCATTTTAGAAACATCATCGAGGTTTTAGTAAATTCTCGTTAGTTGTTTGACAAGCGTAGATCACTAAGTCAGGTTTAAGAACCCGTGACAGGCAGGAGCGACTCCAGCTTGTTGAAACATTTCTATCATTTAATTACATTTGCTTTGTTTCGCTTAATTTTTGCCAGCAGTAAAAAACTGTACACAACTGGAAGAAGAATTTGAAAGTGAATACAATTGACTAAAACTGCAAGTACTTGTCAACAAATTTATCGCATTTCACCTAAACTACTCAACTTGATACTCAACCAAAAGAAGAATGCGTAACTTTCTTTACGCATGTATTTAGTTTGGATGCAGCCCGGGCTGGAGTATCATGGCCTCTGATAAATATGTAGGTGTCGAAGATAAGCTGTGCATGACATATACTAAGTAATGAAGTCACAGATATACTTTTTTCTTTGCGGCTCCGAACGGTCTTCCGGTTCAGAGATTTGGTAGTAAAGATTTCTAAATTCTCCCATTTCAAGCGCCATACTAAGTTCTATAATTTTCACCTTCTGCCGTCATGCAAATGAGGGTTTTCAAAACTGAGTCTAATTCGAATACGCGCGGTTCAGAGAAATTGGAGGCCCGACAAACGGATGCGAACTTTCACATAACCTAAAATTGAGCACATTTTACAACGTGGCCTTATAAGGCCAGTTCTATTAAACCTACTCCCCCAAAAGTACTTTTTACAAATTCGCGAGCTTACAGCTGCCTTGCTTCTTTGATTTCTTTGCCAACTTGCGGTCTCGTTGGGGTTTAAAGATTCAGCAATGAAGAATTCCAAATGATTGTTGCAGTGTTTTCGAAGGCTACCAGTTTAAGCGCCACACTAAAGTTCTATAATATTTACTCTCTGGCGCCTTGGAATGAAGGGTTTTGAAAAAGACTTTCGAATACGCGGCTCGGCCAAGGTGGAGGCCTGCGGAAACAGATGCGCACTCTGCAAATTAAAAATTTCTGTTTCTGTTCTGTTTTTGAAAAGTGAAAATTGACTAACTGTCAATTAAAAAGAGAGCCGACCTTACAGCGGCAACGCTGCTTTGATTATATTGGCTGGGTTTGTGTGGGGGTTAAATAAAATAATAATAATAAATAATAATAATAAAAATAATAATAATACGAAGTGTGGGATTGGTTTCAAAATGCCAGTTATATAGACACGAAATTGCCAGGCCCCCCTCATAGTTAATAAACGACCCGCTCCCTAGAGCAAGCCGATGTTAGAGAGCATGGAATGCTTGAGCCATGGACGAGGCAATTGTAAAAACGTATGTAGTACAAGACTTCTAGATTTTCTCACTGCTAGATTTTTTTCCAAGGCTGGTTTTGAATGCCGCTCTGTTTATATGTAAAGCCTTTCATTGTAATTCGAGTACCCGTGAAAGAAAGAGTTTCACAGCTCATAGAGTATAAAAACGAAATAGATAGATAAAGGTTTAGCTCAGTAAAAAATATAAGTCATTAACTGCAAGTAAACACTTACCCACACAGAAGGTAGATGAATTTGTTTCCAAAAGGAATTTGCAGTTTCGAGAGCCAACCTTACACGAAGCTGCTGGGAGGCTTTGTTAACGACATCGCATTCCACCAGCAACCGTACCTTTATCTTTTCCATTCCCGATTTTTAGCTCGTGAATTCCACTTTGTGGGATTTGCGAGGTATAGTAATCACTTTCCTTCCCTACTTCCCTACCTCCCTACTTCCCTACTTCCCTACTTCCCTATTCCCTCTGTTGTCAACAATGGATTTCCAAATAAAGCAGTTGCGGTTTTCCAAATTTGGGCATGATGAAGGTCGCGCAACAGGGTGTGTCGAACAACGCAGTTTAAAAGCAAGATGTTGTCGTAGTTGTTGCGACCATCTTTTTGTTCGGAACGTGTTCTCATTTTGAAGGTTTGTCATGCGTTCGAAGTTTGTTTGGCCATTGAGCTTGGTTGTGTTTCACTCTACTGTGTTTTGCGTTGTTATTGTGACATTTTGGCGCGGTGCCATGAAGGTCAAACAATCAGTGGCACCGATGGCGTTAATATATCGCAAACAAATCTGAAGCCGTTGGTTTAGTATCCGCCAAAATTTCTGTAGTGACAGTAAATACGGCTTAGAAGATACTAGGCCGAAAAGATATTTAATCTCGGCCAAAAATATCCATTTCCGGTGAATGTTTACAAGTTCATACAGTATGCAAATTATCAGGTGTTTCAATTCTTGGTTTGCATGTCACGTCATAAAAAGCCATCTCAAAAGTAACGTATCCTATAAGTCTAATACACTGATATGTTCAGGACTATCATGCCTTAAGACTTAAAGCAAAATTCTGAGTCGATACAAAATATCTATCGGGAGCTATGGACGTTTGAATACCGTGACAACAAAGCCGTGTACACGCGCGCGGCCGACTAAAATCGGTCCTTCACGCAACATTTTAAAATTAGCACTGCGAAAGATGTGAAGTAACTAAACATCAAGCTGAGTCACAGATCAACTTCATTTTGTGTTCCGAGTTCGACTAACATGGCGGCCGCATACAAACTCTTATCAAATCTCCAAAAAACAAATTGCCCCTGCTTCGCCAAAATGAAGCCTAGACAATCCAAAATTGGCATCTGGACTATTTCAGGCATGCTCTTTTTAGTTCTAGAGTCAAAAAGGTACAAGCTGTTATTTTGAAGGGTGCTGCGATCGCGTGACCCGTGAAAACCGCGTCGATAAATCTTTTCTCTCAATTATTATATAACACTTTTTTAAGCCCGCGTTCACCACGAAGTGGTGAATTGAGCCAGTTCTATTAAATAGCTACTTCTGCAAAATGAAGTCCTTTTACAAATTCGCGAGCTTACAGCTGCCTTGCTGCTTTGATTTATCTTTTCCATTTGTTCCCAATGTTTTCACGCATTCGCCACCGTCCACTTTCACCCCATCTGGCACATATAACCGCACTTTAATCGGTTCTCTCACTGGTATGGTTGGAATGATTTCAATGGTCTGTTTAGCTTTGCTCTGAAAGTCGCAGGTTTGTATTGTTATAGCTTTAGGTCTGACCTATTAAGAAAGCACAAAATATTGTTTAGAGAGCTCCACATAATTTTTGTCCTGTTTGATCAATATTTTTTTTACCAGTCCTTCCACAAGTTTATAAATAAGAAGGCAGCCAAACAAATGAAATGGGGAAGCTGGTTCTCACCCAGCTCAAACCCCCCACGTAACAGTTCAGCATGGTTCGTTCATTTTCCAATTTTGAATCCATAGGCAGCACAATTGAATAGGCTTCCTGTGCGATTCTTTTTTTACTCTGGACTGCATGCACCAGACTCATGCATGCATATTTAATGAGCTCGAATTGTTTTGTATGTGAACCCGGTCAAAACAGCATCATTTCTCCCAAAATCAAAGCAAAACTTGAACGGTTTACTTCAAATTATACACGGGCCTGTGAACGATTCGCGCTGCAATCACCGCGTCTCTGATTACAGCATTTGTTACAGTTTTAGTCTTAAAGAAAAAAAGAAAACATTTGACTAAATCATTCAAGACTCCAAGTTCCGATTGCTCTGAGCGAATACGGTAGCCGAAACTGGCGACAGAAGCGTATTAAAACAATACTTCGATGGGAAATGATCAGCATACAGATTTTTAAAATACATTCTTGATGTGATCGATTTACACAAGATGCGGGATAGAATATATTTGTCACGGTGATTGTTCGATTTTCACTGACTGACCTTTGTTGCTTGTCCTTTCTGAATAAGTATCTGAGTTTAACACAAAACGGGGTCTGAAGCTCCCAGTTTGCTTTCAAGCGCTGTTCCCTTTGCGGAGCCGTTTCTTTGGCACGCTTCCGTTCATGATGCTGTCGGTTATAACTAGCCTGCGCCGCATCCAAACTAAACCCCGGTATAGTCCGTCTGTGCAACAGCGACAGATTCCTTGTTCTGGACCCCCAACGAAGTAGCAGGATTATTTATAGTCGATCGTAATTGGCTGTTATCCATTCTCATTGTTACACGATTTCTGATTGGCGCATGACTCGCACCAGTCTTTCTCAAATGTCAAATTTTTCTTGTTGCGCTAAATCATAAATGCGCTAAATGGCTCTTCACGCGCGTAAGACGATAATCGCAGATACGTTCTCAAAATTTAATACTTAAATTTTGAAGTTGGTCGGCCGCCTTAAGAGTCTTGAATGATTTAGTTAGATGTCTTATTTTTTCTTTCAAGACTAAAACTGTATAAGCAAATGCTGTAATCTGACACGTGGTGATTAAAGCGAGAATCGTTCAGAAGTTAGCCTGTTCCAGGCTCTCAGATACTGGAAAAAGGCGCAGAGAAAAGGCGCGATGAACTGGGGCGGAGGCGCGGGAGGGCTGGGGCGAGGGAGGGGGGAGGTGGGGAGAGCCTGTAGTAATTCTATTCAGAACCCTGTTCCGCCCCTGATCATGTGATTTTGAAAGATGTCACTCACTGATTAATGGTAAATCGAATTAAATCATCACGCTCTGAACTCAGTTGAATTAAATCACAGCGACTCTGATCTCAATCGATTTAAATAACAATGGGTCTGAACTCAGCAGAATTAAATCACAGCGACTAAATGTTTCAGGCTTGTCTCTTGCTCTTTTTTGAGAGAATTAATGTGCGAGAAATCCCGTAAACATTTCGCGATTGCACTGTTTACATCCATGTTTCACGTGCGAAAAGCGCATGGATAATTTACATATCAAATATCGTATGATTGGCATGTGACAAAAACTGACCAATCAGAGGGTATACCAGGAGCTGATTACTACAGGCTCTCCCCACGTCCTCCATCCCTCGCCCCAGCCCTCCCGCGCCTCCGCCCCAGTTCATCGCGCCTTTTCTCTGCGCCTTTTTCCGATTAAGTGGCCTCCGCCAATTACGTTGATTACCTGGTAAGCTTAAATTTTACCAAATCAAACTGAGAGAAAGAGGGACGTCAAATATATAGTGGAGTATAGTGGGATTAGCAAGAGAAAAAGAGAAATCACTACATCAAATTCGTATTTTGATAAGATGAGCATCGATAACAAGAAACATCCATCTTCTTTGTTGTTGTTTAGAATTGCCTTGTTCGAAAGCAGTTTTGTTTTTGTGTTCGAAAAGGGAGTGCCCTAGTGTATTTAATATACACCTTCTTGTGATTTCTGCTAAATATAGAAGTTTTAACATTAAACTGTTGAGCTGCACATATTTGCATGTGGAATTAATTTTGGGGCCAAATCAAAGAAAATGTTTGGTGCCAAATCAGCCTATCCGTATTTGGCACTTGGTTTGGCCGAATTGATATCAAGGGCCAAATTAAAAATTAAGGGAGCTAAATCGGAAACGTTAGGGGATAGGGCTTAAATTAGTACCATGCAGACCTGTTTTAGCCCCTCTTGTACAAAAAGGTTCTACCGTGGGCCATATTGGCCCAAGTGACTTTTGGGCCGATTTGGCTTATGGGGCCAAATCAGCACTTTTGATGTTACAGTGACCTACCGTAATGCCAGCATAAAAGTATTGCAGAGCAGTTTTCGGGGTACTCCATTTGTGGAACTGAGATGTTGTGAATCTGGCACTAACTCGACATGTAACCTACATAATAAGGACAAATTTGAGACAATTATTACGCAGAATCTGGGAAATGGGAAGGTGTCTGCCACAAAAAATAGTGCGGTAAAACGGTATCAATAATTATTACTTACACATTGTTTACTAATAAGGAGAAAAAACATTTGCAATTCGTAGTTACCCAGAAACAGTCCCACTATGTGGTAGTTTGCTTTCATGGATTTGTCAGGTCGTTTTATTTTGTTACTTGTACAACATGTACGGTGAAATATATACCAAATGATCCCAGCTTACGTTATTACCAATGAGTGCGCTATTGTAGTAAGAGCAGATTGCATTATAATCCTTTTGGCTACCTCCCAAACCGAACTTGATAACCATAGTGCTGACTTACTGTTTGCCCTGGTCGATAGTCCCCTTTTTGTTCACTTGAATGCCCAAGAAGTGGTTCCATGAAGACTTTGTTATCAAACCCAGGACACTGAACTTGCGTGGGGTTATTTTCGCATTTCAAGAATTTCCTAACACGGACGCCGTCCACAAACAATTCTATCCTATATGTAACGTTGTTCCATTGCTGAACACCTTTGAGGAGATCGACCTTGCAAAACAAAGTAACATCAACCTTTGTTTCTTGTTCAATGTAAGTAATCCTTGGATAACTGAAATATTCACTCGGGAATTCCACAGGAGCATCTGCACAGAATTGAAGAAAATAGGAAAAAAAATTGTTAAACTCTTCTATCAGTGACCGCAAGGCCTGCGGTGTTACCAAACCAATATTAATCAACTGACTGATAATTTACTAAATGCTATGTTTCATGAAGTCGGTGAAACGTAAATAGATGTGGTATAAATGCGCCGTATCGGAACTGAATAGTTCAAACAGCTGTACGTCTTTTACCATCCAAATTTTCTCACCAATTAAGAAATTTTGTAGCTCTTGTGGAACTGTGGATACGTCACATGCACGGTATCACAAGATACTAACCTTGGCAACTGAGAGGTTTTCCGACTTGTCCAGGGGGACATGTTGCCTGAGTGCCTAGAAATAGAATAAAATTACCTGAGATTGTTATTTGTAAATTCCGTGTGCCTTTTCAACTAGGGTATGCGAAGGGAACGGGTAATAGCATTGATTTCCTTTAAAAGCGAAATACAAATTAAGCAAACAACGGCTCTAACTATTCGACAGAATTCCAAGACAAGGACTTTTATGACTATCCTGGTTCTCAGGCCCTTGGAGAAAGGACATGGGAACGAGGATGTTCTATGAAGTAATTAGCAGAGAGCAAAAGACCCTGTAAAACGTCCATGAAACGAAAGCGATACCATAATGCGATGTCGCTCATGTCAGTTATTCAGAAGAGTTTCTATATTTAACACTCGGGCGCAGAGAGAACTAATTTGCCAAATTCGGTCAGTGTCCTTTTTCGATTTTCTGTTTTATTCCGCGATGGCTCGAAGGCAACTTTTGATCAAAACAGCGACATGTCACAATCTGAAGTGTTTCTTCAATTTTCGCTTTTAGAACTCGAGTTATTTCATTTGCCGTAAAAAAAAAAAAAAAAAAAAAAAAAAAACTTTCCCAAAAACTGAAGCACGTAGCCCAACTTTGAGTTACAATAACGAAAATAGGAAACACCGTTTTTCACACCAGCATATTTGAAGTACAAAAATACTATCGGCGCGGTAGTCCGATAAATCTGTCATGGCTTGGAACTGGCCATTTAGGGCGATTTTATTTTTCAAAACAATCCCTAAAATTTAGTATTCCTGTATTTATAAAATTTTTTGCGACCAGGTTGTGACTCGATTTTCGGGACCAAGCATACTTAGCTGCCAAAAAATGAATGTTGAATGACCGCCAGTAGACCGTCGGTCGACCGTCAATCAACTGACCGTGGGCCTAGAAATCGGTGTCAGCTGTCGTCCGACTGTCGATCGACTTCCGATCGACTTTCGACTGACTTTGTATCGACCGTCGGCCGAATCGGCGTTTCACAACGATGCATAAAAAGCCGACCGACTTTCGACCGACTGCCGGTAGAAGGACAGTCGGTCGACTACTTGGTCCGATTTTCGGATGTCTGGATGGATTGACAATCAGTCATGTGACAGCTGATGGCCAATGACACGCAGCCATATAATTCTCAGGGGACCGTGAGAGTGATTTCTCCGACGCCGCTCGAAAGTCAAACCAAAGGTTTGTTTAGTGTTCCTGGTCGATAACGAATCGAGTATTGAAGTAAAACATCGATCGCCTGATTTTCCTGATAAACTCAAACAAACAACAACACGACACACTCGGAAGGTACCGGCTACAAAACTATAAATAACTACAATTATAAAGGTGATGTTACACGAGACGATTTTAAAGACGATTTTTTGCGCAACATTTTTTTTTGTTCTATACTTCTTGCCTAGTAATCGTCGAACTATCAATGAATAGCAATCTTTGCACAAAATTCTGCCTTTGGCGAAGGTTCGCCATGTTTTTAGAGTAAAAGCCAAAGCGCTAGCTACAAAATTGTAGGTGTTGGGCGAAAAATCGTCATTAAAAATCGTCTCGTGTAACATCACCTTAAAATAACTATGATACTACGCGCGCTCTGAAAAAACCATTTTATCCCCGAACGAAGTGAGGGAAATACTCACGACACTAATGCAGCAATATTATACCGCCTACTTGGGGACTCCAAGCCTGTCGCCATCTCGAAATTTAACGTTGTCTGTCAGTCAGTCAGTCAGTCAGTCAGTCAGTCAGTCAGTCAGTCTGTCGTACGACTTTAGGCGCGGTTACCCCGCTAACCAATAACAAAGGCCGGATCGATCACGTGTGCCCTGTTGTTTTACTCGGAATAACTTAGAGATGAGATTTGAACGAAGCATTTAGATTTGAACGAAGCAACAATATATTGTAGCTGCGTTCACGAAAATGGAAAACTTAACTGAAAAACTTGAAACACAACAGTCTCGCGAAGCTCGTCTTCAAATGAGAAGGGAACAGGCACGAGCAAGGCGAAATCGTGAAACGAGCGAACAACAGCGCATGAATGCCGATCGAAAGCGACATGAACAGAAACGGGTAATGCAGACAACTCCGCAAAGAGAACAGCGCTTGAACGCAAATCGGAAACTTCAGGAGAAAAAGCGGGCCGAAGAGAAGACTCCGCAAATTAAGACAACAGCGCATGAATGCCGACCAAAAGCGACATGAACAGAAGCGGGAAACACAGACAACTCCGCAAAGGGAACAGTGCTTGAAAGCAAATCGGGAGCTTCAGACGCCGTTTTGTGTTAAACTCAGATACTTATTTAGAAAGGACAAGCAACAAAGGTTAGTCAGTGGAAATCGAACAATCACCGTGATAAATATATATTTTGTAACTCGATCACTTCAAGAATGTATTAAAATCTGTATGCTGATCATTTTCCCTCGAAGTATTGTTTTACTACGCTTCTGTCGCCAGTTTCGGCTACCGTATTTGCTCAGAGCAATCGGAACTTGGAGTCTTGAATAATTTAGTCAGATGTCTTATTTTTCTGTAATCTGACACGCGGTGATTGCAGCGAAAATCGTTCACAAGCCCTTAGAAGTATTACTGGGTCTGAAGCCCGTGTATAATTTGAAGTAAACTGTTCAAGTTTTGCTTTGATTCTGGGAGAAATTTTGCTGTTTTGAGTGGGTTCAAATACAAAACAATTCGAGCCTATTAAATATGCATGCCTGAGTCTGGTGCATGCAGTAGTAAAAACAAATCGCACAGGAAGCCTATTTAATTGTACTGCCTATGAATTCGAAATTAGAAAATCAGTGTTCCTTTTTTCCCGTACTACGACGGCCGACCAACTTCAAACTTTGAGTATTAAATTTCGAGAACGTGCTTGGCAGACTGTATGAATTAATTTGACGTGCCGACCGTGGGAAATACGTACTTCGTCACGCAATCGATTCTTTTTTCAACGCAAAAGTATAACACACACCATTCTTTTTCTCCTTCCTTTCCGTGTAGCACTTGAGTTCGAAGAAAAGATTGAGTCAACATTTCGGTAAAACAAAGGCTACTCTTATTGGGAGTTACCAAAAGTAAAAGTCCCATCAATGGCAGAGTGAGGGGGTATATGCGATTATCGTATTTCTAGTAAATAAGTACAAAGACATGGAAATGACGAATCCTGAAATAAAAAGACTGCGTGTCGTCCCCTACTTCAAAGATTCATGTGTTACAGAAACTGCAGTGGGCTATTAGAGCAAATAGTGAAGCCGTATGCAAATCATGTGCAATTAGTGAAGCAGCGTGAAGAAAAGTTGTCCGAATATATTGCATGAAATTGAATTCGGAAACCGTGAGACAGAAAGCCAACAATTACACAGTCAAAGAACATTCTCTAAAGTTTCTAACCTTTATACCTTCGTCTCCTGTGGCTCGTAGCTAGTAACAGATGGCTTAGATCACCGGAGTTTCACACGAATAATTGTAGGTTTATGGTGATGAAGGCACAAACAGTCTTCGCTAATGAGTCTGTCTCGGCTGTCAGGTCGGTGGCACAAAAGCTGTTGAGTCAATTCAATGGAATTGACTGTCGTCCGGCAGAGTTCAAGTAATGCTCAAGTAAAGCAAACAAATGTACAAACTACCTTCTTCAGCAGAATAGTGTTGTTGTGCAGACATGTTTACGTCGAGTGACACCGTTGTCCTGAAAGTTGAAACCTGACGGCCCAAAACATTCTCGCCGGTTCTTCTGAATTCTTGACAAACAGTGGTACTAATATCCGACACATTTCTTGCGAAATTCATCTTCATTTAGCAGCCTGTCAAGTTTTTCAAGTGAACGGGAGTGGTGTTCCGTTTTCATTCATGGACTGACTTGAGCGAAGTGCCGTGAAATAGACTTCCCGATTGGACGAGCGTGCGTTTTGACGGTTTTCGAGAGAATCTTGAACTTGATCATTTTCAATATAAAGTTCTTTCAGGTAATAAAAGCTTCGTTATTTTATAAAAGCAATATGACACTCGTTTCCATGTCTATGTACTCTTATATAAACACTTGGGATGTTGTGAGAACACTCGAAAAAGTTCAAAATCACTCGCCGAAGCGGCTTGTGATTTTGAACTTTTTCTCGTGTTCTCACAACATCCCGCGTGTTTATTTAACAAATAAACCAGCTTCAAGCGTGCTCCGTTCAGAAATAAAGCACGCAGCAAGTGACGAGAGCACGAAAGAAGTGTAGGGAGAAACGCGAGCCGAAGGCGAGCTTTTTTCCCCACTTCTTGAGTGCTCTCGGCACTTGCTAAGTGCTTTATTTCTGAACGGAGCACGCTTGAAGCTGGTTTATTTGTTTTATAACATAGAACTTCAAAACTTTCACAATAAAACTGTCTTTATTCATCAAAAATGTCGGAATGCTAACAGCGATGAAAAAATAGATTCTCCTAAACGGCTCGGCGGTCCGAATTGCCAAGTCAGTACAGTTTCGCTTCAATTTTTCAACCAGGTCGTCTGGTTCTATAAAATTAGACAACATCTCACAGTAAAGAACTATATTTCCTGTAGAACGTTGGACTACAAGTACATGAAATCATACCGTCGGCTAGTGCATAAAATGCAAATTTGAAGGGAATCAACAAATGCTCCAACGGGCGACTCGAAAATTGTGTGAATGAAAACTTACCGATTTCTTGACTCTACCTCGTAGTACAATCATTTGAAGTCCGTCCGAAAATTCTTCAATCATTTTTTTCAGTCACATCGTCGGAAATTCTTTCTCTTGCATCACAACAAACACGTCTGTTCGTCTGTCTTCGCCGTTCATGTTCAGTGATTGCTCACGGCTGATCTTCTTCAACTGAATGATTTGCTCTCTCCTTCCTTGTTGAAGCATTCAACTTCATTCAAACAACCCACTGATGTAATTGTGACTCCCAAATATGCTGTACTTAGGGATAGTGCTTAAACCGAGTCGCTTTCCACGACGCTGACAAGAAACTTGCCGTTCTTCGACATAGATTTTCCCTCTCCAAACTGTTGAAGTGCTTTTTGATGAGGTCACGTTCTTTACCGATTCACGGTGAACCGTACTAGCCGGTGCCTTCACTTAAAGCCAAATTTTATCTCGAAGTTGGGCATTGGTGACTCCATTCTCGCATTATTTTCTCTTTTTTTGCCAGAGGATGACGTAAGCGTGGTTTATAACTTATAAACCACGGGTAAGTGTGGTTTATACTCTGGCAAACCACGGTTTTCGACCAATCAGCGCGCGGCTTGTATCGTGACTATGTTATAAATAAGAGTACATAGACATGGAAACGAGTGTTATATTGCTTAAATATAAAGATGTTTAAAACTACGCTCCCTCGCCCCCTACCCGAGTATTTTGTGTGGAACGATTTATAGAGGCCCATGAGGTTCGTGCACGTATTCTGTTGACTCTTCTTGAGCGAAACCTATCCGACCGTGTTTACTTTAGCAAAGTGTTACCGCTCGCTGCCAAAGCAAAGGAATGTTGTGGGAAATTCCGGGGGGGGGGGGGGGGGGGGGAGGGGTACCTCTTAGGGGTCAAAATAAGCTCAAGCCGCGCCCTCGCCCATTTTAGTACCTGGCTCTTAGCAGTCAAAACAATTCCCGACGAGCATCTCTGTCCTTTTTATGTGGGTGTCAAAACAATCGAAATAAGTCATTGAATAGGTCATTGTACTCGGTGGCTTTTGAGCCTACTCAGACCCGATCGATGTGGTCGGTGAAATGACCAAGTGCCGATGTGTACGGCCGCCTACATCAAACGACAAACCATTGTAACGGCTTTAGAATTTGTTGTTGTGTTGTTTTTTTTTTTAATAGAAAATATAGCAACGATGCTGTTTCAATGCGTACTGTATATATCTAGCACGAGCGGGTAAGCCGACAACAATAGCATGCGTGGGAGTGCAATGCTATAAATTTCAACAACGCCAGCATCGCACCGGCATTTCAATCCATTATGGAACTTTTTATATTTGCTATTGAACGCACGTGAGTTTTGCCACGATGTCACAAAGGTCTCCCTTAAGGCAACACACTTACCAGCGCAGTAAGCCATGGGGCATCCAGTGGTTGGTCTCAGAAAGTAAACAAAATAACTGCCGCAATTCATAACCTTGATTGGGAACGACTGAAAGCAACCATTGTTTAGACCGAAATGGTTTACACACGCTCTCCTGGTTACCTCGGTTTTTACAACTGTTGGAAGATCTCCCCTCATCCATATTGGTGATTGAGTTCCACAGCGATTCACGGCAACTCTCTTGGTTGGCATTGCACCTTGCATAAAACGATACCATCCCACGATTAACGTGCTGTCGCAGTTTGCTTTTGTACCACGTTTCCACACTTTAGATGTCGATCGACTTGTATCATCGATTTCTTGGTAGGTGCTACAAGGATCACCATTGCAATTGCACTTTTCGATAAACGAAAAAAGAAACATAACAGTAATCGCCACGACGTGCTTCATCGTGTTCAGACTCTGGTTATCAATGACAAGGAAGTATCACAAGTTCTGTTTATCTCGTGGAGTGGCAGACAGGGAATCAATCAATTAATCAACCAATAAAATGACACGTAAAACGGCTTCCTATTTTTCTGTTGCAAATTTTTTTAACGTTGCGCCGGATTTGAACTAAATCTGAGTATTTCAAGCCTTGTTATTTAAAGTTAAGTGGCGTTTTTTCTAAGTTCATGCGGCCGCATTCTCAGCTTATTTTGGCGGCATAAGAGGCTTCAGCACTGATATGTCCAGTTCCGCGTTCCTTGTCTAATACCTTGGTATTTTTAGTTTTATATGTACTTTTGTATACATTAACGCCGATACTTATTTTTCATACTCGACTCATTCATTGTCAGCGAGATCAAATGGTCTTGCAATTTTCTCATGAAGGTTTAGGTGATACATAAACCACACCTTAGTGATAGTAACAGCCCTTATAATTACGTGAGACCCATGTTTCCCCGAACTATCGCGCCAATACGTTACATACCTTGACAAATTTTCATGTTGCAGTTCCTTGTTTCTTGTCTGGTCCCCACACACGTGGTCCTTCCGTTCCACGGCGGAGGGTTGTTGCAGATTCTGGTGCGCACTTGTTGACCTCCACCACACGTTTTACTGCAGACCGTCCAAGGACTGAACACACCCCAGCCACCGTTCACTGGAGGTAGAACAAAATAAACTACTGAACGACTAAAATCGGATGAAAACTAAGGTTTTCTTTTGCATTTGGTAATTCTCGTACATATGTGGCCTGGCAGCTGGTGATGCCAGAATAATTCCTGTTGATAATTTATTCGATAGAAGCGGGCGCAACATACTGTTAAAGGATGAGTAACAACAGAGCGCTATCGTTTACTGTAGCGTGACACGCTTCAAATTCGTGATACAAAAAAAGCCTAGTCACCTAAAATCTGCCCCATGGCATTCTGGCCAACAATTGCAACATCTGCAATAATTTGTGGAAAGTTTGTTAAATACTTATTTGTATCAATTTAATGTACTAACATATCAATACGAACCGTATCACAGTTCTGATCGTTATAATACCACGCACAAATAACAACCGGCCAACAAAAAAAGCCAACAACAACAACATGGCGCAATTCTGTAATCAGAATTACCTCCTTCACAACATGCTCCACTGTAACCAGGTGGACATGAACAGTGTCCCCATGATGGTGTACCTCCATTAGAACATTGTCCTATGTTACAAGGCCTCGTGTCTGACAAACCGTACGGACAAGAACCTCCGCACACCGCTCCTCTAGTTATATAGCGGCTACGCGTCTGGCTCCCACCATTTCCACAGATATGCGGGCACTGGCTCCAACTCGTCCATTCACTCACAGCACATCTCTGTGCAGAACATCTTCTGCGACGTCTACGCCTCCAGCCTTCAACTCCATGCAACGATAGCAGAGATATGGCTGTTAAAATGAGGCAGACTTTGCTCAACATAATGTTGTCATCGTATTGGCAAAGAAGGTTGCACGAAATATTAAGCGATGCCCAAACGAAATTTTACTTGGTCATACTGTTTCTATATGTAGAAATTAGAACGCACAAGATAATAGTATCTTTATGTTCACGTGTAAAAATGTTCATTTAATAATGACAAATTATCACGTGTCAACGCGTAGGTTGCCATGTTCGGCGAATGTTAAACTTTAATGTCGACACTCAGGCTTCCGCCGAGGCTAAATCGAGATCAGAGTTCAGACATGTTGGCTTCCGCCAATGAACACATAATTAAATAAATCAGAGGCGGATTTAGGGGGGGGGGGGGGGGGGGGGGGGTGAGGGGGTCGCGGTCGTCTGGGTTTGGGATTTTTTGAAGCTATTTTCAATATGCAAATAGCTTCTATGTCGGCGCCTTGGACGAAGGGCGATCAGCCGTTCGGCCCATCTCATTAGGTCATTAAAATGTTCCCCCTCTAAGCGGCAAAAACTACTGAGGGGGGAGGGGCATCAAATGTTATCCATATGAAAGCCGCCGTGGTACAGGATCTGTGAGAAAAATTGTGTCTTATCTATTTAGCTCAAAAAATGCACAGAAAGACTTCCAGTAAAGAGTTTACGTGCTAATGTTATAACTTGGCGACAGAATGTCAATGTCAAATTTCTTCCCCAGGGAGGGGTCTTCTAAATATAATTGGCTCTCTCGCACGCAGTGAATCAAGGCACTGTTGTGGCGGCTGTGAGTTTGCCGATTCTTTGATTGTATTTGGAAATTCTGCTACCCCTTCAGCCCCCTGGCTTGTATCTACACATTGCCAGCATCTGGCAGACACTAGGCGACACAGATTCAGCGACTTCGGAACGGAGTGACAACATTTGCGATATACGCTCCGCTCACGGAACGAAGAACATAGTCGTATTGCGTGACCAGTGACATGTGTTTTAATCAAAGCTAGGTAAACATATAAATTCCGAGTTTCTTGTGTTCGCTGATATGTTTGTTTACATATGATTTTATAACACAATTGTAGGATGCATATCGACTGTGGTATGTTTGAGTTGTTTGTTTATAAAATTGGTTCGAGCGGGTTTTGTCGCTAAAAATGTCTGGGAGCAGAATTTCAAAGATATAACTGAACAATCGATAGGAAATTTTACCTCGAATCCTTTTCACCACTGTTTGAAAAACACGAGAAACAGGTTTGTTTGGCTGGAGTGTGTTACTTTACGAAAACACTACTATGCAAGTCAAAATTTAGTTTACCTCGCAGAAATTTACACAATACGACTTGAAATATTTTGGCAAGCAATATTTTTGTCCTTGTGATTCGATCAGCTCAAAATAGTTATTATAAACTGTCGTGTTCGGGTAGTTGTGTTTGGTATGCATAGTACGTAGCTGGCTTAGTATTAAAGCCCGGCCCGATCAAACGTACCCTGCGCGCAGAACCACCTTAATTTAATTCATTTCAGGTTTCATATTGCTTAGTTTATGGGTCTATGAAATATTTCTTTCTAAGGCACACCTAACAAATTTCTCTCCCCTCCCTCTTGGTGCATAATTTGTCCTCCCGTATCACAGGGCTGAACTAACATTTTTTTCGGTTTAGTTTCTCTTGCTTCGTTTTTCGCTTCGAAAAACAACTATAAGTCAGTTTGAGGGATAAGACGGTCTCGTATAGTCCACACGCCCCTCACAGGAATCGAACCTACATCATGTAGTGATAACCATTAGGAGCACTTTGTGGAGCGAGTATTAACTTATATTAACAAAGTGCTCCTAATGGTTATCACTACGTGATGCAGGTTCGATTCCTGCGAGGGGTTCATGGCAGCATTGAGGGAAATGAGACCCTTGTTCATTTGATTGACAACCTTGTTGATCTGCCCGGACAGTTTTATGGCAATGGCTTGTCCAACTAAGAGAAAGAGAGAGAGAACATAATAATAATAATAATAATAATAATAATAATAATAATAATAATAATAATAATAATAATAATAATAATAATAATAATAATAATATTACAATGAATTATCTAGTGTCAATTCCAACTCTTCATACGTTGTAGGAGTGTAGGCTGTCAACATCCACTGTGACAAGTCAACCGTTGACAAGTTGTACACGACAAAGTGTTGTGCTTCTTCAGTTGCCCACCTGCATATTTCTTTTTCATTTCAAGAAGGAAGACTCTCTCTATTGCCAGCTGCCACATCTTCACGAGGTGCTTCGATCTGTTCCGTTTGTCCAGCCTCTCGAGTGCACTGACGAATGCTGGACTAGCCATACCGCAACGTCTTTTAACTCCGCGTTTTCTCTCCAACGCTTTCAATGATCTCTCGTTTCTAAAGGTGACAAGTAATAGCAATGACACGTGCCGTCTCTCTACCCTTCGAACGTTTACTGACTGTAGACAAGCAGAAGCCACGTACCTTTGCAGTTTCCTTTGTGTTTCATGCTCCTCCTGGTCTTGAGCTTCTTCATACGCCAGTTTATTCCTGCAAGATCATTTAATTAAAGCATTCTACGGCGTTGACATCAACTTTACGGGGACGTATACTAAAATTATTACCTCAGATTGTTTGAGAGGAGAAGAAGCTCCACATATCTCTCGTCCCACTGCAGCTCAGGGACTAAAACTGTGACATGAAGCATGAAACATGAAACATTGACAGATTATAAATAATTTGATGGTTCCACGTTACACAATAAGTGCACACTACATGTAGGTTGAGCTGGTACACTAATAGTTCTGTAATACTTACAGAAGAATAGTTACACCTTATTCTTGATCAAAAGATAAATATATCTTATTAACCGAGTGTGAGGTCTGTACGGGGAAAGTATCGCCCGCAAGCTCTTGGCAGTACGGACCGAGCCGCCGCGGCGAGGTCCGTACTGCCAAGAGCTTAAGGGCGATACTTTCCCCGTACGGACCGAACAAACGAGGTTAATAAGATATTTATTATATGGCTGAGGCAAAGTGGTGCTTCCAGAGTGTGTTTTCTGGTTTTCTTTTTTAAGGAAAAAAAGATCGCTCCACGCTTCACTGAACATGCACACGCGAACAAATTTTGATGGATTTGACAGCTTGAGACACACGTGGGATAAAACAAGCAGTTTTATTGGCCAAAGTTATTCTGGAACTGTCTTTCAACGTAGAGCCTTTCAAAAAATTCCTCTAGAAACACTGCAAACAAGTGTCAGATCTCAACTAAGCGCGAATTGGCAGTGATGGCAAATTTGCAGTCCATAAAAATAGGTGGAAAGTCTGCATATCAAGCAAGTACATGTACACTGTGGTCAGATCTGCTCACGTTTGAGCGCTCAATCGTCTTCGTCGCTGTCAATAATGGCGATTCGGCGACGTTTCACGACGTTTTCATGGATAATTTTAACGGGGCCCGGCATGATCTGGATGGTGCAGTTATTGATGCTCCCAATGGTAGCTCCAGCAAACACCGCTTGAGTGTGTGACGACGAAATAATCGCATCGTTCATCGATGTCAGTGAGGCTGTACTGGTGGCGGGAAGAAGGCTGTGCGCTGTGGAACTTTCGTTTGCACTGCTTGCAGATCCTAGATTGTTGTTAAGAGTATCCGATATCAGTCGCTGGTGGCTTAGCGAAGCTGACTTGTACGAGCTGAGGCTCTGGATGTTCTTGTGGCCACTCAACTACATCACGTAATTTTCATGTATGTTGGCATCAAGTAGTTTGGAAATGCTTGTCTTCCTCACGGAGTGGTTGGTAATTTTCTTGTCGCTTTGCTGATCTCCCTGCAGTCCTGCCTCTTTCGCCGCTGTTGCCAGAAACTGTCCGATGATATTTTTACCGAGTGGACAATTTTTGTACCACACATTGCTGCCTTTGCTTGCGCTTGTGGTTCACAGCCAAGAAAAATGGGCTCGCGTCAACGTTGGACTTGGCTGGTCTGTGGCTCTTGAAAGCCTTGTAGAATTTTACCGGACATCGCTCTGTTCCCGTGGCAAAGAGCTTCGGAGCGAATTGGCGCCTGTGCCCGCCTTCTTGCCCATGCCGAGTTTTGGTTCCCCGCTCTGCCTTCAAGATTAACATCTCGCGCTGGGTTTCGGGATCTTTCGCAAGCTCGACGTCTCCCCAGCAGAGCTTACGGCTTTCGTCTCAAGCTCTGAAACCAAAGTTCATCGCCACCACATCGTTCTTTGGAGTACAGTTGGGTCGTGGTCTCCAAACTGGCCTTGCTGAAATAACTTATCTACTTCTTCGTCGGTCAGCTCCCGAGTTGCGTTTGGTTTGTTGCCAAGGCCCTGCTTCACCAGATTTTTCCTTTTAGAGGACAGCACCTATCTGGAACGGGAGAACTCCTTATCTTTTAAGATGTTGAACGTCGCATTTTTCTCGGTCAGGTGGCGCTGAATACTCCTCTAAAACGTCGTGAGGGTGTCGGGCTCGTACTCGCCGCCATCTTTTTTGTTGACGTCTTTAAAGGTGGTGTTACACTGGTCGATTTGCAACGACGATTTGCAACGCCGATTTGCTCCAAACTCACGCAACGGTGTTGCAAGTTTTTGAATCGCTTTCAAAAACTTGCAACGCGTTGCAGCACTGCAAACCTCGCGAAAAATCGTTCGCAATGCCGTGTTACACCTCAACGTTTTGTAGCACAACATCGCATCGTTGCAAATCGACCAGTGTAACAGCACCTTAAAGAACTTGCACAGAGTTTTGTCGAGCTCCTTCACAGGTATGTTTTCTACTTGTCGGTGCTCGTTCATTGACTCGCAAAACCTGTAGAAAATGTTCATGTCACTTCTGGTTTTCCTGACAGTATTTGCTGACTTTTGAGCTTGAATAAACTCGTTGATTTCTTGGCTGTCAGAAGGCTCACTGTTTTCTTCATTTCCTGTGTTACTTTCCATTGTCTCAGGTTCGGAAAACGAAAACCCAAAAGTAGGCTGTGAGTCGTTTGAACCGTCGTTCCGTGTATTGTTCGTGGTAGCGCTGCAAATATTTCTCAAAATTTTCTTGTTCGGCCATTGCGTAATGTAAACACTGGCTTTGAATCTGAGCGGGCCGTACAGGAAAGTATTGCCCGCTCAGACAACCAATCAGAATGCGCCATTTCGCGCGTATTGCCCGCTCACAAACTCAGCCATATAATAATAATTGATAAATATTTATTTATCACTTATCAAATTATTGCTATACATTTCTATTTTAATTTTACCTTTTGTACTGTTGTTCTGCCTGTCAAGCCACTCCCTTACTTTGGCTTCATCACATGCTGTTGCGACTATACAGTAGGAACAAGTATGTATCGAATGGAGGCGTCAGCTTCCGCACAGATACCACACATTGCGCCGGCAGGAAGGCTGGACACAATTGAACTTGTACAGTACCTGGCAGTGCATTCATGGTTTGGGCTAATTCTTTGCTTGTAGTCTTTTCCAAGTCCACAGCACGAATCAACTTTGCACATAGTAGTGGTCCTAAATATACATGAAATAAGCCATATTGCACAGCAATAACTATAGTACAGCACTTAATCAGAAATAAAGAATCAAAACATGCTAAAATTGTAGCGTGAAATATAATACTTATCATAACAACATTGGCAATGTTTTTAATAGTTAAGCAACACCCCACTTCTCTTTATCACTAACCAAACTTCCTTCGAAGTAGACTGCCATAGTGGAGAAGTCCGTCAGTTAAAACATCAACCCTTTTCTCTTGTGTCTTGGTTTATTTAAAAAAAAATGATAATGACACATATATTGAGAACAACAGAAGAAGTACTAGCAGGCTTTCCATATAGCTATATGGAAGCATACAGTTTATGAAAAGTACACAAGTAGTATTACACTGTGAATGATGTGGTAACCCAGTATTATGTTGCTTAATAGATGCATAAAGTAGTTGTTACCTGAACTCCTCAAAGCAGCCAGAGTTTAGAACTTGATATAGAGAAGGTAACTGTAAAATAAATAATAAAATATCAATCGTACAATAATACAGATCACTAACAATAAACAGTTTTAGTCTGTTATAATGTTCATGTTATTATATTCTTTGTTTGCAACTGTTATATGTTGGAGGAAGATTGCTCAAAAATTTTAGCACCGAAATAAATTTGAACTATATTACCCTTCTTTGAAATGTACCGTATTTTTTAGTATGTTTATAATTTAGTTGTAAACAAAAAAAAGTAAGCAAACTCACCAAATTAGGTTGAAGCGAAGGCAAGCGAATTTCTAAAACTTCAATAAATTGCTTAAGAGAAACTTTGCAGTGGAGGAAAAACTTTTCCATTAAGTCCATCAGCTTGAAGGCAAAGGCACAGCTGGTTTTTCTGGTGTTCCAGGCCACAACTGCATCTTTGCAAGGGTTACTGCAGCTTTTTCACAGTCACAAAATGCAACCTACTTTAGATGTTGATTACCTAAATAAAAATAATAAATACATTCTAAATAGGATCCAAGGATCAAATAATTGTACCAGTTCTGCATTCTTAATGTAAGCAAAAGTTATGTATACAATATTGGGGTATTTATATATACTTAATTATTGCTCAGTGCTGAGTACCAATAAAAGGATGTACAAAATAGAGTAAAATCGATAACTTATTATATTAATTTTGTAACTAACCATATCCATCGAAGCAAATAATTTCCTTGATCTTTTCCACTGTATTGCAGGCATGGTCAAGCCTCAATGGGAATTCATTTGGAAACAGTCGGACAAACATCCCATCCTAAACAAGCAACAAGACATGCAAAAAAAAAAAATGTATAGAACAGCAAGGATATACCCATTTATTATACAACTCCCTTAGTAACGTGAAAATACCGCATAGTAACGTGCGAATAACTCCATAGACACGTAAAAAAGATACAGCCGTATTCAACGTTGCTAAGGAAAAAAAAAACTTTTTCTTCATTCGCTGCCGTTAATTCTTTTCTTTCGCTTTTCGTATAAAAGTCGCCCTGTGCACAGCTGGTATTTACATCAATTCTAGAGATTATTAAGCAAAGAAAGAAGCACAGAATTTAAACTGACCTGGCTAATACTATCCGATACGCAAAATCGAGCACGGAGACCAGCTTCTTCGTCAGAAAATCAACTGAATTTGCCGCAACATAACTAATCTTCCGTTCCACAAAATGTCAGACCACACACCACAGTTCGGTTATCAGGCCATAGTGTTTCCAACCAGATCAATATTTCTGAGAGCAGTTTAAGAATCCCTGCCAATCTCGAAACGAGTTCTTGTCGGCATTCAACATGGCAGCCATTGGGTTTGCCTCGGCGTGTAAATCCAGTCCAAGATATATGGCATCGACTTGCAACAACAGGCAATGATTACCTCTATCGAGAAACGGCAATGCGAACTGTACCACCACTGGTCACAAGATAAAGTCCTTTTCATAATTCATAAGCGAGAAGAAGGCGAGAACTGGCTGTTTGTTGATTCATGGCACTCAACAAAAATGAAAATGTTGACACATCTCGTTCGTCCAATTTGTTCTGTTTATGACCACATTATGTGATGTAGTATCTCAGATCTCCCCGCAAACTTTGTTTAAAGTACCTCTTTTCAGCTTCAATGTTACTCGGCTCAGAAAACAACGACTAGAAATACTGCAAGTACAAAATCCTCGCCGAAGCGGCTCGCCAAAATACTGCACGACTCGCAAAAATATAAAGCCGTACTACACGCCTAAGTGTCTAATAAGATATATTTATTATATGACTGTGACGTAGTTTTACCATATAAGGTCGCAACAGAGTGCCGGTACGGGAGCGTATTACACACTTCAAATCCGTATTGCACTGTAGAAAACCGGTTTGACCGGTTTAGACGCGCGCGTATCACAAATGAATCAAAGATTTTTCTGAGTGCAAGGTAAAACGGTGCAACGAAAGTCTATGACTTTAGATACAAGACTCTTCCATCGAAAGAAACTGTTACTGGATAATTTGTCAAGGAAGGGAGAGCACAGTTCAGTCGGTGGAAAGCGAACAATCGCCATGGACAAACGGCAGTTCTGACTCCGTAAAGTTTTCCGCACGATGCCGTCACTGTAAACACTGCAAAATGATTTTCGCCGTGTACGAACACTGTTTTGAGTGGTTCCTTTGCTGGAAGGGGTCTTAAACTTTCTACAACCAGGCAGGAAATCGGTGAGTTGTTAATAATCTATAACTTGACAACGTGTCGGCGGTAAAAATCCTAGTTGTGTTAAAGTTTCAGATTCTTCAACGTACACATTCGCTGGCTCTGTTCTTGTGTTTATTCCTTAACTACTCCGAGAAAATAAAACCCTGTTTTGAGTACAAAGCTGCTTGCTTTTGAAGAACAAAAGTGGTTAAAAGTTTAAGCGAAGTGATCGATTTCAACTGCTCGAAGCACGTTTGTTCGCTGAATATTTATTCTGTCGAAGCAAGCATTTTCGTCTCCAGCGCATTTATCTCAGCACATTTAATCTGAATTGAACTTCGATCATTTGGTGGCATAACTTCTTTAATTTTCTCTGTCAAGATTTTTAAATCGATGACCGGATTGGAAGCTGTAAGTGAATCTTTGTGTAAATGAGTGTGCGTACATTTTGCCTGGGATTGATGAAAACAGTTTTGCTCGAAGTCTGTTTTATGTTTGCTGAAATATATTTTATATAAAGGTAAAACTACGTCACAGTCATATGATAAATCCCTCATTCGATGGTTTAGCGCCTAATACGGGCCGGTATTTTACGAGTTGCTCGTATTTTCCCGAGCCCCGCCGCGGGGCGAGGGAAAATACGAGCAACTCGTAAAATACCGGCCCGTATTACGCGCTAAACCATCGAATAAGATGTATATATATATCTGCTGTGAATTTTCATGCGCACGTGGGTTGAAATGATAATGAGAGAAACTAAAACGTATTACCTTCCAGACCTCTAGCACGTGAAATTGGTTCCGTGAACTATGGATGGTTCTAGCACACGGTTTACAGAAATACTGCCAAAACCCACAGTCAGGACATCAAATGGAGGCGTCAGCTTCCGCACAGATACCACACATTGCGCCGGCAGGAAGGCAAGACTCTTCCACAGCACCGTTCAGAAGGCCTTTCCTAACTTCTGACTAATTCAGGTTGGCTGCAATTTTCCTTTTCGTGTAGCTGGAGATACCAGCGGCCTGGCTTTCTGCGGTTAATATTTCTTCACCGTGCTCCAGGTCGCACATGTTGCCGTGTTCATCATCTCTAAAGCCAGACGGAGCTTGCAGAGCCACCTTGCTCTGGTGCTACAGCGAGCGACACCTTCTCGCTCCATTTTGACTTCTTTTTAACGAAAGTAGTCTTTAAAGACAGGGACTTGACACGAACTTTTCTTCTCTTCCTCCCGCTTGTCAACGACTCCATCTTTGCTTCCCCGTTAAACAACTTTGATTGGTTGATTTAAAACAATCCTTATTGTCTTGCTTTTGGGATTGCGTAGCATGCATTCCATAATGGACTGAGCCCATCATTCTAAACTTTAGAAGTGAGGCTTGAGCCCATTTAGAAACAGCGAAACGGGTGTTAATTTTTGTCTATGTTATAACAACACGTTGTGTTTTGTTTGCAGCTAACCTCCAGCTTCTCTCAGTTGGACCTGACCTCGTGGCGATATGCGGGACTCAAGCCGAGAAGTATCTCGCTGTGGACGAAAAGGGAAATCTCTTTACGACGGTAACAAATCTTTGTCCATTTTTTCCTTTTCTAGAAAGACAAACATAGTCCCTTGTAAAGGCCGACCAAACCAGCTGAACTGTATTGAACGGTATTTTTGTTATATTTTAATTTCCAATGATAAGACTTCCACAAGTTCAGTTATTCATACTTGTACTTAATAATATTAATATTGGAGTCTTCTTAGACTACTAGCCCCGGTTGTTCAAAGAGTGAATTGCGCTATTTACTGGATAAGTCGGTAAATATGGTCTGTTGCATGTGTAGTTATTGAGTGTGACTGTAATATGCATGGCGACGACCCTTCCTTTGCAGGTGAATGCTTTCTTAAGAAAGTTTTTTTGTTTTTGTTTTTTGTTTTCAGGAAAGTGAAAATAAAGAGTGTGCTTTCCGGGAATTTCTAGGCAAAAATTTCTGTAGTCTGTTTCGCACTTGCCACGCAGACGAAGAAGGCAAGAGCTGGTACCTTGCCATAGATGAACACGGCAACGTGACCACCAAGAAAGTCTCCATCAGTGACAATCCACACCTTCATTTCATCGTGAGAGTCTTAAAAGATGACGAAGAAGAAGAAGCTGCAACGAATGGGCACGCGAGCATTTTACATCCCATGGAAAGCTTAAACGTGGAATCCATCTGGGTGAAAAACACAAATGCTACACTCGTGGTGTCCGATGTGGAACGGATCTGGGTTCGGCAAAGTCAAGAGCAGGACGCGCCGAGGGAATATCGTCCTACTCTCCCAGCTCCCCGAGCTCGTCTGGTGTGTCTGCAAGCACTTTGTCTACAGGAGATTGGACTGGTCTGGTTGATGATTCATAGTTGCCTTGAGAACAGAATGACAACTGAATCTATTATTCATGATTGCAGACAAGAGAGCAAGATAATCAAATGTTTCAGGTCAAGAGACAACACGTGGAACGTGCGGCTTGCTGCCGCTCTGGGCAGACCTGAAAACAATGTTTCTATATAACATAATTTCGTTGAACAGGATTTTTATAATTAGACATGTTTTGCGAGAAAGTGGAGTGGAGCAGAGGGTGAGAGGATGGGGGCGTTTTAGCACTCGATTCGGCCGTCAAAGAGCAGGAGTACTCACATTTTCTTCTTTAAATGATTTGTGCTTTGGGTCTCGTAGCTGGCAACGTTCATATTGAAACTGCTTGCAGTTATGGTATGGACATCGCCAGAAATTTCAGACATCCGGTTGCGCCATCTCGGAAGAGGCATCAGGTTTCATGCTGACAGCCGCTCAAGAAATAACAAAGAAATGTATGGGATCTGATAATAAATTGTGCTTTTCGCTTAACTGAAGCACGTTCGTAAAAATGTCTGGGCAGCATTCGGAAGAGGAAAGCTTCCTAAACACAACAGTACAAAAAATATTTATCTCCGGTAAAATTCGATGTGTACTTTTTTGAATTTAAAATTTCGGCCGACGTAAGAAGGGATTGATAGCAGAATACGCTCAAAACCGGCTACTGTCACTTTTTAAGCTGCATTTAATACAAGAACCTTGGGTAAAGCGCAAAATGTCTACCCCGTACCTGATTGTCGAAGGATTGAACATCTCCTGTGAAGCCTCAGTCAGTCCCCTGGAGCAAATTCGATGTGTACTTTTTGTGTTTGAATTTGAAGTTCACAGCCAGCCATGGCGAATACCTCCCGTGAAATACGCTGACTTCGGATGTTGATATTTTGGACTGGGAAGCTCCAAATCGCATGAAAATTGTACCAAACGAAAGCTAATTTCAACTAGGTCGTTCAGCGGCACGTCTCCTAAACGTAGCAGTCTCTTTTTGAACCGGAGAAACCCATCCCTCCCCCACCCCACTGAGGCAAAGTACGTAACAATGTTGAATGTGTGAATGGCGCATGCTCATACCGCACGCCGCTGGGAAAGACCGGAAGCAATCGTGGACGCAAAATGTCCGGAATTTCTGGCGATGACCTACTTTTTGTTGGCTTCACAATTTCATTTGAATTTGTTGTTTTTGTTGTTGTAGCAGCCTGATCTGGTCAACTCGCTGTTCACCTACTGGTGGAATGACATTGTGCAACCACACGTTTTAGTTTGGTTTCTCTGTAACACGCTGACAAAACTAATTTTCATAAACAGGATGATTTAAATCAATAGTGGCTGTATCCTAATCCAACAATCACAATTTAGACTCTCTGGCCCTGATAATAGGATACGTACTCTGTTCAATTTCAAACTACAATGGGACCTAATGTTTTTATTATTTTGCATGAATTGTTTTTCAAACATCATGTGAAAACTAAATACTAAATAAAACTTGTTTTATTGTTGATTATATTGAGGATTCGTTAAATTAGTTATCATACATGTAGATTTTAATTCGTTTAACTAAGAATAATAGTCAGTTTTCCTAGTTCTTTTGATTAAGTTTCTTGTAGTTAGGCAAGGTAATATAAAAATGAATTTGTCGCCAGCGCGTGATATCAATTCGCACGTTGCACCTGTATCGGAATGTGCGTGATAGTACTTTGTATATTTGCAGTTTATAGAGTCTTAAACCCTTTCACTCCCAAGAGTTATCAACTTCGATTTTCTCCTTCAGTTTTTCTATAGAATTATAGCATACAGTAAGGAGAACTTGGCTTTTGATACCAGTGGCTCAGATAAAAGCTGATCCAACTATCAGTTCTCACTACGTCTTTTATACAGTTTCTTCTTAAAAGGTTGGAAGAATCTATTTTGAGCTTGGGAGGGATACGGTTAAATTCCTTTGGAATCATCAAAGTTCTACTTTGGTGTCCATAATATCCTGTGAATCTGGCAGTGTTGGATAATACTCGCGTTTCGAGTCATATCATTTCCCAACCTGCATTGTTAACATTCTTCGCATGCTTTTCTGCAGGTGTTCTTCACTCTTCTGCTCTTTGAACATCTCCCGTGCTTTGCCCATAGACCGCACAGCGCATGTCTGTCTACACATCTACGGACTGAAAAACACAATGCTGGAATCATGCTCACTGTTTCATGGTATTTATACTTTTTCTGTGGTTGTTTCAAGCAGTGAGACTACTGTCAGTCGTGTAGTTAATGACTCAAGCAATAATTAAGGTCTGTTTCAAACGTCGAACTTCACATGCGTCGAATACGAAAATTAAATTACCTGAAACAATAGGTTTTTTCTCATTTGCATTGTATTCGAAGAGTGCAAAGTTTGTAGCCATTGAGCTAATTTAAATATGTCTTTATCGCTAACCTGAATTTTTATTTGTCCTGCACGGGTACCCTCTACACATTTGTACTTCTAGAGGTTTGGTTTTACCGGCGCAGTAATCATCATTTAACGTTTTGTTGTGTTGTCGTGTACAGTACACTCTTCTCGTCTGAATTCCTCCTCCGCAGCTTCCAGAGCATGCGCTCCACATGCTCACCTGGATAAAACAAGGTAATGTTACACATTTATATTACTTGACTTTTAAAGTCCGTTTCTTATTTAAAACCGCTTAAAGGGCATGAGTCACTCACTGCTGCAAAAGAGCGTGTATTAGTGACTGGGATTTATGCGTTGCGTCACATATTCTCAAAAATTCAAACAAGGCTAACCTGACGCCCAGGTGACGTAACTGGAAGCCACATGTTTGACCGACTTATTAGTGTTTTTACAATTTCCTGCAATTTGTAATATCCGGCGGGACAAATGAATTTCTTTTTTTCATTCAGGTTCTTGAATCGCTTAGATTTGATTCTTCAGTGCTTGGTCTTTAGGTCCAGCTCAAACATCTTTTATTTACTTCAAGCTTTTGAGCACAGAAAGTAAAATACAGGTTATTAACAATGTATCAAGTAAGTAACCGGCAGATACCAACCTTCCACCTTGGCAGATCCAGAAAATGTTCTTCGGGAGGACACGGCTGAGTATTACATCTGGAAAGAGACATGGCTTGTCAACTGTTTCAGCAAAGTTATTAGCTGAAAACCCGTATTCTGATCAGAAGTTATTCCTGGAATGAACAAGGTATTGTTGATGCTTCCGTTGTTATCTGTTTATCCGGCGTAATATCCATTTTGTTTTCTCTTAATTTGTTTGGGCTGGGAAAGATTAGGATGCAATTATATTGTCGCTGTAGTACAACAGGAATGTAATGCTTAAAGCGCACTTACCTCCTTTGGAATGAAGGCCGTTTCTCTTTGCACACTTCCCAAGTTGTTGGCAGGAGATCTTCTTTCGCGCAGAATATTTCTCGCCTCTGTATTCCTCCACCACAAGAGCGGCTGCACTCTCCCCAGGACTTTGTGTACCATCGATAAGGCCAGGGGCATGGCTGTGTGTTGCAGGTTTTCCATGTGTGTGGCGGGGGTTCTATGACGTAAGGCACCTTTTAGTCTTTCAAAACCAATGTGGAAAAGCGCAGGCGCAGGTGCGGTATACGTGTTGTGCAACTATAAACGTACTCCGACTGCGACCATAGCTCGAATGTGCTTTTGCTTATCACTTCTGCTAATTTGATGTCAATCAAACGATAGAACATCAGCATAATCTCACCTGCGCAGTTGGAATAATCCGCTGGCTCCTTGTCTTCCTTGGCGCAGATTGATTCGCGCATTTTCTGGCCGCCTCCACACGTCACTGAACACTCTCCCCAGTCTGTTACATACCACTGATAGCCTTTGGGTCTGGTTACTCTGACACTTGGAAACTTGTAGTCAGTAAGTTCTAAAGAGAAGAGAGATTAAATAAAAATAACTTCTTTTGAATGGCTCAATTGCGAGGCTAGCCTTTCTAGAGTACTGTATTAGTAACTGAAACTTTTGTATGAACTTTTTTGACCTATAAAAGTTACCTAGTGATATTTATTTTGCACGATCAGAGTTAAATTATTGCTGACTTTTGGAAAAATTGCGAATGTTGCAGTGATAACGCAAGGAATGTGCGTCTTCTGAACGCATCTCTTGTTGAATAACTGAAGACTTCGCTACTACAGGCTGTGCCATTTGGTGAGCAAGCCGCTTATAGAATTTATAAAATGATGGGAACAGTTATTGTCACTGGACTCGTACCAACCTTTCTTACATATGTAACTTCGCTCCGATTCGCACGAATCTGTGCCCCAGTCCTCGCGGTTCAACATAATGGTACAATCCATGCCCCAGCGGGGTTCCTCTGATTTCCATGCGCTGTACACCACGTCACTATCATCTGGCCAGGAGAATATACCTCGCTGGTAGTTGTAACGGGCGCCTGTCATATAGAAACATTTTCACTATGTTGAGCATTTGTAGTATGAACCGAACAACATTATGTTACATGTTACGCATAGTAGAACAGCCGTTACTGACATATTTTTTTTTTACATACCAAGCCAGTAGTAGACTAAATGTATGCTAGTTTTTGTCAGTTCCGTACGCAGGTCCTGCTCTTCTTTCTCGTCTCTTAACGTCAGTAGATCAGCTCCTTTCTTTAAACACGATTCTCGCGCGTCTTGCCAAGTCTGCTTGTCATGATTCACCTGGTAGCAAGCTCGGTTGATCTCCAGCCAAAGTTCATTTGGACAGCGCTCTGTTCAACGATAAGGAAAAAAAAATTAATGCACTCTTGGGTTTAACTCTGCATGCATCATCTAAAATGAAATAACGTGGTTGTGTGTCATAAAATGCATAGTACACGAGCTGGAAAAAAGTATTTTGCTCACAGCTTTTGGTTCTCACAGACCTGTACTGGTCTTGCTAGATAAACGTCAAACATGCCTCGAAGCTCCATGAAATTCTTGAATAAGTGAATGCCATGCTACTCTTATTCTTACCACATTTCTTTCCATAGCATTTACGTTCTTTGTCCGGGACTTTGGTGTTACTGCACTTTTCATTAGACACCTTTTTACCGTCACTCTGTATACAGAACACGTTTCTCGTCTGGGTTCCAGGCCCACAATCGTAAGAGCACTCGTCCCAATGCTCCGTATGCCACATAAAAGGATAATCTGTGAAAGACAAGTTTGATGGTGTAAAGAGTTTTGCACCTTTAAAATTATGTGCTCTAGCAATGTGCACATTTCACTGCTGATCTTCCTTACCTGGGCACCCGTACAGTTTGTTAATCATCAAGATATCGCTTTTTGCCGCTCCTTTTCTTTGTCCAATCAACGTTTGGAAGTCTGGGTCCTTGGTTTGAATTGTCATGAGATAATGGCTCTTATCGTCGGATAACTTTCCGAAGTAGTCGGACCCATAATGCATTATGCTTTGGTAGTCGTACTTCACTTTCAACAAGTCAATCTTGCCGTGGGTGTATTTTTTAAACTGGGCCGACATTCCTGGTAAAAGAGACAACTTCTGTTAAAAGCACAGCATTTAGGAGTTTATATAGGAATCGTTTTTACACGTTACGCGCTAATGAACGCTCCTACTCTGGAGTTAGGGATGCAGCAATATTATACACATTCAATTTGATACAACAACCACAACAACAACAACAACAACAACAACAACAACAACATTTTTATTTAATAAGTACTGCTAGTAATAGAGTAGACATGCATTACAGTAAGGAATAACAAAAGAAGTACTTTCTGTCACTTCATATTCTGTGTTGCTATAGTGTGGTTTTAACATGAAAAGTAAACATGAGTTAACAGGCATTGATTGGCGCCACCAAGAAGTTACAGTTAACGTTTGGAACGCTGTTCCACTGGCCGTATGAACTGTAGGCCATGATTTGCTCGGCATACCTGGCAATATGTTCTTCCACAGGATATTCACGTACTCGTTTCTGTCCGCCCGGGACTGGGTATGCCACAAACCCAGAGCGTGCCCCCACTCGTGAATGACGCTACCCCCAGGACAA
Organism: Plumapathes pennacea; assembly: GCA_964036295.1. Lineage (NCBI taxonomy): Eukaryota > Metazoa > Cnidaria > Anthozoa > Antipatharia > Myriopathidae > Plumapathes > Plumapathes pennacea. Next base: position 33,874,313 of record OZ038462.1, read on the forward strand.
TGATCCCCCAACCGGATTGGCTGATAGCGCCCGATGTGGCCAATTGACGAGGCACATCTGTTGATATGGTAAGAAATTTTGTGAAACAAGGCGTGCAGTTGAACATGGGGTATTTGTAGCGCAAATAAGTGCATTGCCTACTTTATAGTTCCATCTACATCTAACCTTGCGAGTATTAAACAAGAGGTCTGTCCACAAGATTTTTCTTTTCTGTACTCACCTCCTGCTTCTGGGATCTTTCTCTCTGTACAACTCAACCCAGTCCCTGTGTCCTTCTTTTGGGACAAATTTGACGCACGTTCTCTCAGCCCAGTGACGCACCGCGCGCTCGAACTTTACGGCCGAAGAATGACCAGCTTACAAAACAATGCAAAACACCGCAATAAGCATACTTCATACAAAGAAACCGAAAACAGTCGCTTGATACTAAACGATGTCACTACAGCAATAGATAGGTACGTTGTATAGACAAGTGCAGTCCATAATGATGCACTTTACAACACGGCACGGGCTTTACCCAGTTCAGGTGGAACGTAGTACGGCACTGTGCGTTCGGGCCATAAATACTGCATACTCTCTCCACCCCCCGTGGGAGCTGCATCCTGGTACAAAGGAACTGTCATCGCTTTTTGAAACTTGGTCAGAATGATGTCTCCTTCAAAATTGTCTTGCTCTGTCAAAGAACCTGAAGGGAAATGTAATATTGTAAAGTTGATTTTAATTTAACATTGCCAGAAGTTCTACTCTGTTGCTATACAGCTTAACTAATAAGCTTGCGCAGGTCAATGGAATTTATATTTGGTGTTGGTTCTGTAGCAGCACAAACTTTTAAAATAATATTTTCTGCTGAGTCATCTGATTATAGCGTCAGTGATAGAGCCGTTTTGGACTGTCGAAAACCAAAGCCAAAAGTAAGTACACCGCCAAACATAGAGGCTGTAAGAAACACTTTCAACCATTATCAGAAGTTAAAGCAATTCGCATATGAAGAAGAAACCAATCAGCAGTGCGAGGAAACCCCATCGCCACTTGTTTGCTTGCGTGAGCATATCGCAATCAGGTTTTGCTTTTGCTCTTGATTGGTCAAGAATGCTGCTAATTGGTTATCGGATTGGACCAGTGGACCAATCCGGTAACAAAGCAAAGTAACGCTAAACCAAGGCAATCACACGATTACTTTCGACATTCATTCGGAGACAGCTCCATTTATATTTCGTTATTACCTGCGACTTGATAAACGTTCATTGCGCTGTGTCCTCCTTCACCTTCGCTGCATTCATCGGATGTCCCGCGCCTACTGACCTTCCCCACCAATATTGCCAGGCACTCCCCTCCAGCGCGAACGGCAAACGCCTGGTAACCATACTTCTTTGCAACCCTGGCACACTTCGGCACCGGTCTTATCCTTATCAATTGGGGAGAAATGGTCTCCATTTTTAGTTTTTCGTTCAGTTTGTCGGACAAAATGAAATAGTATTGATTCTCATCATTATCGTGATATGAATAGTGATGACGAAGAGGATATGGAGGAAGAAAGAGATCAAGATGAAGATGACACAAGTTTACTCACCTATTCCAATATAATCCGTCCAAGTCCTCATGGAGACCCTCCAAGCTCCAAACTTTGTCGTCGTGCCGAGGACTGTCCCAGCAGCCAAGGTTCTTGTATCCTGTAAATAACAGCAACTCTATTATAATTCTGATAATTAATATACCGTACATGTATAGAAAAAGATAATATTATTAGTTTTAAGGATCTTACTTCAAAATCTCCTTAAAGTTTTCTCTTTCTAGTTGATCTAATATTATGGCAAAAATCGTTGCCGTTACATTTGTGTGTTATCACTTTATGATATACTACAACTACTGCCAACAAACAAAGACTGCAGCTAACATACCACCGCCACATTATCACAGCAGCAAAAAATATAACTGTTATAACTTAACGCTGCTTCTATAGACTGCATACTACGCCGGTTTTCTCAGTAACATTTACGCCTGGATTAGCGCTGATTATGTTTTGTTCGCCAAAGGACCCAGAGGTGAAGACAACACGTTCTCGCTGCACGACATACACGGTAAAATGTGTCTCATGAACATTAGTCCAACCAAGCCGTTTGCTTTCGGAATTCAAACGCGTTGTCGTTGCCGTTTCCTGAGTCAAAGTGGATGTAATGATTGTGATGAAATGGAGAATCGATGCTTGAACTATAAACTACATGACTCGGCGCGTATAACTGTGTTCTCCCTCACCAGATAAATGGTTTCCCCGTGTTTCCAATATTCCTCTCACGGTGAACACCAAAAGTGAAATAAAGTACATTGGCGTAAACAAAACATTGGGTAATCAGAGTATCCTGCCGTTAATCTTGTCCAAAGTGCTTTCGAGCACAGGCGAGCCGCGTACTCAACATAAATAATAAATCACTCGTGTCTTTGAAGTCGCTTTGTGTTTCACACACAAGCCGTTTACCTAAATTCTCACGACCTGCTGCTTGCATTGTTTTTGTCTCCACGATGGCCCTGTGAACCTGCTGAAGCTAATTAATCTACGGCAGAAGAAATAAACAGTGCATCAAAAAGCTGACCTGACGGTCCACTGGTCCTGCGGTCAAATTCCACTGCAACTAAAATGGCAAAAAAATATAAACTGATCAAATTATGTCAATAAATCATTTCGAGACATGCGAGTTGTGATAGAAAAGGCACGGCCAAATTCTACAAAGATAGACTGACTGCGTTTCTAGATGTGTTATGTCTCTTTTTTTAACTCAGGGGGCCCTCTCAGGAAGTTCAGTGTGTTTGGTTTTTATCTGGAAATGTGTAATAAATCCAAGGCTTAAATTTAGTTCCCAAGACAAAAATCGCAATAAATCCCTGAATAAGTACGTATGCACTTATAGGCAAAGAAACTAACATTTTTCTCAAACAATCGGTTGGAAATGAATCGCTAATTCCTTTTTCGACTTTCGGGGGCCCTAAAAATGGCGGATTAGGGATTTGAGCCCTCAAAGGACCGTGGTTGAGAGAGCCCGATGAACCACAGGCTGGTTTTAAAACGGCCAGTGTGCCGCCCGGGACTGAAAACCCTTACCCAATTTCAGACCAAAATTTGCGATTTTAGACCGTTTTCAGACCAACATTTGCATTTTTCGACCCTATTTCAGACCAAAAATTTGCACTTTTCGCCCTATTTCAGACCAATATCAAAATCTCCTACCCTATGAGACCAAAGGCTCAAAATCGATATCCTGTTTTAGACTAAAACGTTGAAAATGATACCCTATTGGGCGGCACATACCTATAGGACTTATATATGGGAGTAACCACCCCCCCCCCCCCGACCTTAAATGCTCTGCTCTGTGAAAAGGACGTCAGGTAACTTCTAGAACACCTGTGAGGTGAAGTTGACAGTTTAGAAGTTTACTAGTTGAGAGTTTAGAAATATTTCAATATCAGAACTTGGTCAAGAGCTTTTCCTCGTAAATAAAGGAGCTTTAAACCATGATTAATATAAAATATTATTCCACTCTCTTATTCATTACATGTGTTTACGTGTTTACACGAAAGACATTTACTACAGTAAAACACTTACCGCGGTAAATTTACATTTGCCATGCCTTACAAGATAGCAAATTGGCATTTACTACGGTAAATTTTCTATTATTTTGTTCTTGACTACACTTTCCAAGGTTTTGCAATTGTCTAGTCACGCCTCGTACGTTTCACGCCTCGAAAGTAAATGCTTTCACCGAGGTAAATGTGTCTCGTGTAAACAAAAGCATGAATGTGTGCCTGCTGTTTAAATTAGTAGTGGCAGCTGAAAACATAGAGCAACACCTGACCTTGAGAAAAGTCTAAAAAGTGAACTAAATAACGTTGTTTTCTCTAGATTCTTTGTAAAATATTCACCCGACTCATATCAATGATTTGCTCCATCGTACTTGATCGTTCTCGATCACGTGATCTTCGGGATATTGTTGTTTATTCAGGAGAAGATTAAACTATGTTTGCCCTACAATGACAACCATTAGTTGTTTTCTCTAGATTCTTTGTAAAATATTCACCCGACTCATATCAATGATTTGCTTCAATCATCGTTCTTGATCACTTTTGACGTGATCTTCTGATATTTTCGCTTGTTCAGGGGAATATTAAACTACGTTTGTCCTCAGCTGAGTAAACGTCACTATAACATAAATTAGGCAGAGGATTGACATGCAAGGCGGCAGAAAGCTTAGACAAGCCGACTGAACAACTGAGCAATCTGCAAAGCCTCTACACAATGGAAACTTTGGTTTTCCTCGTTCTCTTACAGTCACTGCCTTTGGTTCTGTCGTGCGGTGGCGGGTCACCTCCTCCACCTTCCCCTTGCTCTTGGAAAACATGCAAGAAAGAGTGGCGAAACGACTGGAGTCCTGCTGTTCAACAAGAAAAATGCACAACTCAGAAGCGAACAGCTCATCACATCTATTCAACACACAACGGACAAGGCTCTTGCCCAGCAACTGCTCATTGCAACCCAGAAAGCCAGAGCAGAATTAAATGTAAGTAATTACTTGGTGTGGCATACCACACGGGGGCTGCTGCCAACCAAACTTCAGTATTTTTTGCTATGTAATCTTTAGTTTATTTATACGAATGAATCATCCGACTTCTTTCGCTTTTTGTTTAGCAGCAGTCGTAGACTGTAAGGCTTGTTCATTTTTGTCCAATAAATCTAATTTTTCTATTAATGTATTGCCACTTTCCATAATTATGATTAGGTTTTTTCCTACTTGAAAATGTTAATGATTTTCTCTTTACCAGTGTTTCATGCTAGAAAATTACAGCTTCGGTTTACATGAAAATACGAGTATTTATTATATAGACACGAGTGTTTTACTGGAAAATATACCGTGCGTAAAATCCATACGAAACTACATCCGGGACCCGAGTGGCTTATTTTCCATATCGGCTCACTAGTGAGGATATCGTTGGCATCATTTCCCGCTTTTGCACGGTTGTTTGTGAAATTTCTCGTATAACACTCGTGTCTAATATAATAAAAAGAAAATTACACGGCGGCTTGAAGATAGGGATTTTATTTTCTCGTGGTAAAAATAATATAATTTTACTCACTCGCGAAGCGCTCTTTCGTAAAATATTGTTTTTACCACTCGAAAATAAAATTCATATCTTCGCGCCACCGTGTAATATCCTCTATTTATTGGGTGTATATAAGTTGCTGTGGACTCGAGAATTCTTAACAAAAAACGCTAAGATAAGACCAGATAAGACCAACAGAGTGTACTTAAAGCTCTTTTGTTGGGACGTGTTTTATTTTCATTTTCTTCAAAACTTATCCAGGTCTTTCGTTGCGAGGAGAGAAATGAAGGCTATCGTCTTGTGACCGATACACTTGCCAAGAAAACCCCACTTGTCTTAATTCGGAAAAATTGATCCCCGAACGAAGTGAGGGAAATACTCACGACACTAATGCAGTAATATTATACCACCTACTTGGGGACTCCAAGCCTGTCGCCATCTCGAAATTTAACGTTCGTCTGTCTGGCGTACGACTTTAGGCGCGGTTACCCCGCTAACCAATAACAAAGGCCGGATCGATCACGTGTGCCCTGTTGTTTTACTCGGATTAACAGAGAAATTAGACTTGAACGAAGCATTTAGATTTGAACGAAGCAACAATATATCGTAGCTACGTTCGCGAAAATGGAAAACTTAACTGAAAAACTTGAAACACAACAGCCTCGCGAAGCTCGTCTTCAAATGAGAAGGGAACAGGCACGAGCAAGGCGAAATCGTGAAACGAGCGAACAACGCCAAATTCGTCTCGAGAAAAGGCGACAATCCTGTTATGATCGACAGCATCATAAAAAGGAATCGTGCCGAAGAAACGACTCCGCAAAGAAAACAGCGCATGAATGCCAATCGAAAGCGACATGAACAGAAGCGGAAAGCGCAGACAACTCCGCAAAGAGAACAGCGCTTGAAAGTAAATCGGAAACTTCAGGAGAAAAAGCGGGCCGAAGAGAAAACTCCGCAAACAAAGACAACAGCGCATGAATGCCGACCAAAAGCGACATGAACAGAAGCGGGTAACACAGACAGCTCCGCAAAGGGAACAGCGCTTGAAAGCAAATCGGGAGCTTCAGACGCCGTTTTGTGTTAAAATCAGATACTTATTTAGAAAGGACAAGCAACAAAGGTTAGTCAGTGGAAATCGAACAATCACCGTAACAAATATACTCTATCCCGTATAGCTTATAACTCGATCACTTCAAGAATGTATTAAAATCTGTATGCTGATCATTTTCCCTCAAAGTATTGTTTTACTACGCTTCTGTCGCCAGTTTTGGCTACCGTATTCGCTCAGAGCAATCGGAACTTGGAGTCTTGAATGATTTAGTCAGATGTCTTATTTTTCTGTAATCTGACACGCGGTGATTGCAGCGAGAATCGTTCACAAGCCCTTAGAAGTATTACTGGGTCTGAAGCCCGTGTATAATTTGAAGTAAACTGTTCAAGTTTTCCTTTGATTCTGGGAGAAATCTTGCTGTTTTGAGTGGGTTCACATACAAAACAATTCGAGCCTATTAAATATGCATGCCTGAGTAAAAACAAATCATACAGGAAGCCTATTTAATTGTACTGTCTATGAATTCAAAATTGGAAAATCAGTGTTCCTTTTTTTCCCGTACTACGACGGCCGACCAACTTCAAACTTTGAGTATTAAATTTTGAGAACGTGCTGGCAGACTGTATGAATTAATTTGACGTGCCGACCGTGGGAAATACGTACTTCGTCACGCAATCGATTCTTTTTTCAACGCAAAAGTATAACACACACCATTCTTTTTCTCCTTTCTTTGCGTGTAGCACTTGAGTTCGAAGAAAAGATTGAGTCAACATTTCGGTAAAACAAAGGCCGCTACTCTTGTTGGGAGTTACCAAAGTAAAAGTCCCATCAATGGCAGAGTGAGGGGGTATATGCGATTATCGTATTTCTAGTAAAATCATCCTTCAGGTGAGAAGATTTACATATAGCAGTGCAAACAATAACTAAGCTGTATAAACTCTAATTCATTGCCAGGTTCCTGCCGCTACTTGTCCTGCCGCTTGGGAGACTGGGGCAAGTGGTATGATCTCCCGGCCCCCGCGCGTCCAGAGCACTGGGCCTCGCAGCAACGCCAGCGAGAGTACACCAGCACCGCACATCACGTGGTACAAGACAACAACTGCAATGGCGTGGGACCACTGGTTTGTCCAGAGAAAATTTTACAGACAATAGAAAAAGGTAGTGTGATCCTTCATCAGTAGAGCAACTTGCATTGCGATACTTCTTTGTCAAAGCAAATTTAGTCTTAATATACTCTCTGTTGCAAGGGTCAAATTTACTATGCTAATTCGTATTGTGAAGATATGGTCGACGTATGAATGTGTAGTTGGACCAGTTGATTTTGATTGATACGATCAAGTCCCTTATTACTTAAGAATCCCCTTCCGGTTTCCCATACATAGCGTAGTATCTCGTGGAGTTGAAGTTAAACCAGTGACGAAACACACACACACTCTCTCTCTCTGTCACATAAGAAGTAGACTCTACTCACTTGTGTATGTATATGTCCTTTATGTAGTCCGTTTCTTTCGTTCAGTGAAATGCACGGAGGACACGCCGGTTGGTTTTCAGAGCGGCGTAATAAAGGACTCGGCGTTTTCCGCCAGTTCTCATTACCAGTCCTTTCCGCCGTCACAGGCACGCCTGAACACAGGGCCGGAAAAGGCCTGGTACGCAGAGCCGTGGGATATCCACAATCCGTGGATTAAGATTGATATTGGGAAGGCAACGTTTATCTCGGCTGTAGCCACTCAGGGAAAGCGCTTCGCACATTTTGTGACGAGCTACAGAGTAAAATACTCTGAAGATGACAAAAGCTGGCAAACTTACGGAAAGGTATCACGAATAGCGCAAAATATATTTCTCCGAACTTCAAAACAACTAATTTTTGTACAAAACACATCAGAAAATGGTGTTTTAAACATGTCCAAACTTTGCATGGATGTCGCATTATTTCTTGGTCTTTGTTGTTGTTGAGTTTGTATTTAGTACAAGATAACGTGGACTTGGTCACCTTAAGTTCCTCTAGTTTTGGGTTCAAGTAGCATTTAAATGCTCTGATTATATATTTTTTCCACTATATTGTGTTGTATAATATTTGTAGACTGTATTGTGTCTGTTGTGCTTCCTTAGGAGTTGACAGGAAACACGAACTATGTGTCTGTCGTGAAGCGGAAGTTTGACGAGCCGTTCTATGCTCGCTATATCCGAATCGAACCCATCAAGTGGAACAAAAACGGAATCGCGATGAAGCTGGAGCTGTACAAGTGCACCAACTAAAGAGGTAAGCACAGCAGTTAAGCATGAGAGCTCGACGACCTAATGCTAAATAGTAATAATTTACCATCGCTGTTCTTAGTCAGAACAGAATATTGTAATCTGATTGGCTTGTGAACATGATTCTGATGAATTCTTCATTATGGTCAACAGGTTTGGGAGCATGCCATGGCACAGAATTAAAGTTTAGTAGATTACAAAACATCAGAGAACAAGAATCCCTTCTGTGTGAAACCAAATAAAGATGTAGCAGCAAACCTTGTTGTGTAGTAAATTTGGGATGGTGCAAGACAGTGAATGTTTCTTTCGGCTTGTTTGTTTGTTTGTTTTTTTGTTTGTGTGTGTTCTATTTGTGTTTTTATCTGTATTTTATATTTATGGATCGTGCTGTATTCCAGTATCATAACGGCTTACACAAAATCACAGCAAAGTGTATCAAACCATCGTAAAACCCTCGCTCTGGAGGTGTGCAATTATCAAGCACCTCGTGCGACGTGTACTCTTGAAAAGACACTTGCAAATATGTAAGCTTAGTTTCTTCAAAAAAGAGGCAACCTGGAGAAAAAAAACACCTTTTGTGGGATTATTAACTCTGATAAAATAACTCCATTATGGGGAGTTATTTTAACTTATACATAGCAGTTGTAATAACTCACTGAAAATGACAGTGTACAAACGTATATGACACTATGTATCAAAGAAGCTTCTGACTCAAAACATGAAAACCGTGGTAAACTTCACCCTGGTTTGCCAAATACACAACTTCAGAAATATCTGTCTAGTTTCAAAAAATATATATTCCGGTGTTCTAGCAGAAAATCATGCATTTGTGTTATAAGTATTCGCTTTGCAGTTTCATTTTCTCACAGTTCGACTAAGCTAATAATAAAAATAAACTAAAAATAAGAAAGTCCAAACTAATTTTTCCTGCTCCTGACACTTATTTGCTCAGCCTGTTTTTAATTATCTGTATAGCAGAAGATGCAATAAGCCTAATCTTAAATACTGTGTCCAATCGCGAATTCGTATTGATATTCGCCTGAATGAAAATCTGTTACTTTTCCGAAAAATGCAGCTGGAAACATATTCCGTGACGTTGACGTTTTGTTTCCTTGGTTACTGTGTGATCGGTTTACTCAGCTGGTGGATTGGATTGGGCTATCATTTCACAAACTCAGTCTCACACAAACTGATCTCTATTTTTGTTCTTTCGATAAAAGATTCTGACAATGTTGGTACGACTGTTAACGATCATGAACATTGTCAACAAATGTTAACGATAGTGATTCTGATTAAAATAGCTGGACAATGCTGTCCACAGCTAGTAATAAGTTTTCTAAACATTACACTAGATCTTCTAAGCGAACAACTGTGACCTGAATAACCGCTCCTACCATAACAGTCAGGCACTTACTTAAAACTGAGGAAGACTAGTCACTAACATAACAAACATGGTGGCCAGAAAACATGGCAGATTGGTTTTACGGTCGTGGTTTCTTCGCCTACGGACCTTCCATATTGGCATCGAGTTACAGGAAACATGGCAATATATTTTGGCTAGGAAAAATGACTAAAGCTCAAAAGACGAAGCGGGTCATTTTTAGCTCTAAGGAATCCCTGGGTTATTCCCATATATGAGCCGTATAAGTATGTGCCGCCCCAAAAGGTATTTTCAGCATTTTAGTCTGAAATAAGGTATCATTTTTGAGCCTTGGGTCTCGAATTGGGTCGAAGATTTTGATATTTGGTCTGAATTACAATTTTGATGCAAGCAGAATTGGTTCATGATGTTGACATTATCAATGAGACATTCCAATATTTTAACTTGTCAGTTACCAAACTTTGGACGTGAGACATATTGTTGATTGTTTTTTGTATTGTGCATGCAAATTTGTTTGTGTACATATTTATATTTCCGTTTAAGTATTGCCACTGACCGAGAGTACGGCAGACGCAGGCTGGATTAATCGTGGCCTTTGATTAGGAATAAGTGTTCGAAGTCAAACTGTCAAAATCGATTGTGCGTCAATAGATAAGTCACGCATTACTCTTTTCTTGCTGGCAGACGGGCCCTTTCGCTCCTAAGCTCAAAATGCAGAGTCGCTCAACCTTTAAGAAGCAAGTGTATGAGTGTTGTAAAGATGATTTATAGTTTATTTAGGTTTCATTTTAGCAAGGTGTCAAAAGACAAGTTCTCTATACCGTGTGATATTATTGTGGTGAGAAACCGGAAGTTTCTCTTGGGAGTTTCGCTCTTGTCTCTGCTTTTCATTTCAGTTTATTCTGGTCTCAACCCAACTCACGCCGCGAGCTCACTGGCAACGCCAGTCTAGTTTTATTAACTGAATGCACATTTCTTCTATCAGGCTTTCGAGTATTCGTGCTCCGTAACAAATATAAAATTGAAAATTAGGAATGTAACACGATACTTGTTTACAATATTATTGCGGTTTTGTTCACAGCGTGTTCAGTCCATTTGTGACTGCAAACTCAATGTTCAGGACTATTTCGATATTTTTCAGTATAGAATGACCACTGCAAAACAAAGGCTACATGAGCGAATGGAAGAAACATTTCAACGGGCGATGAGCAGAAGCATTTTATGAGGCAACTGATGTCACGTACAGTGGCAGCATAAATCGCCATTGTTTTACGGCTAAAGTTCATCGTAGCTTTGGTTTCCGTTTTGGGCCTGTTATCTTTCCAGAAGTATTTCATTTCGCCACAATAAGTTTCGTCGGGACTAAATAATAAACGGCGACAGAGTTATTTGCAATCCCATAGCCGGCATCATGGCGAAAAATTATTGAACAGAAAATACTTACTTCATCCTGTAGTTGTATCTAAAATTCCTCGCTCGCGCGGTGACGCTGCGCTTGAGGCTGCAGACCGGATATTGTTTCTATTCAACTGTCAAAAACATTATATTACGCATGCGCCAGCTGCATTATTGGGTTACAGAGCAAATGTTTTTATCAAGAGGGTGATTGTTTGGCGTGAAAAGAGAAGGCGCTAACCCAAATAGAGCAAAAAAAAAAAAAAAAAAGAAAAAGATGTCGATGAAAAAGATGTCGTTTAATCGACAAAAACACTGGAAGTACTGTTAACCTGGCGTGGTGAAAGCCAGCAGCCTTCGGTGACTTCAGAATTTGTGACAATGTACATGTTTTGAACGGTACAATTGTTGAAGATGAGCCCAGGAAATTCAAGTCGCCCCTTCAAAACAACGTGAGATTCACCTTGAACTATGGCAGACAATGCGGGTCTGGAAA